>OU343160.1:125937540-126537540 GCA_910595825.1 Philhelius pedissequus | reverse complement strand
CAACTGGTTTCCCTGTGTGAAAGGGGACTTAGTCTGTGGTCACATCTGATATTGATGCGAGTTTAATGGATTTTCTCGTTTTAGTGCGGGATTACGAATGGGTGGTCGATTTGCATAATTCATATGTCTGGAATGGATGCTTCTGTCCACATCCATAGGTTCTGTGGAGGTTGTGGTCATATTGTCCTTGATACCTGTTGTTGTTATTATAATTATTATAGTATTGTGGTGCCATGGGGGCTTGTCTATAATTTTGGAATCTGTTCTGTTGATATCTTGGTCTTGTTTGAGGATTATGAAACAATTCTGGAGAGAATTGTGTGATAGGGGCTGTTGGTTGATCCCGTCGTTCTGGGAATAATGGTGGAGGTGGTGACTGTGTTTTACGCATGATTTGTTGGCTATTATTTTCGTATTGGGTTCGGTAATCAACGTTTCGTAGTTTCAGGCAAAGATGTAGAGCTTGAAATAGGTCTACAGTTTCTTTAATGCTAAGGAGTCGCGGGAGATCTCGTTTTAGGCCGCGCACAAAAGTGTCAAGTGCTTTACCTCTGGAGCATTGTATCATATTGATAAGAGATTCATGTGTCATGTTCATGCATGAAAGTTTATTTAATAAACGTGTTCTTTTGGCAAAAGCCATCGGCACAAAAGCAGAATTTACACACATTACAAATACAAGAACCTGCTTTCGATAAAAGTAAAAGCAGAAGTCCGCTTTTGATAGATCTGTGACATTTATTCGAGTATCGAATGATAATTTGTTGTTTAATTGGTAGTTCCGATGACTTTAATGAATCTCGAAGTCCTTGTTCGTAGAGTTCTTCTCGCTGTCAATGGCCACGTTCACCCATTTATTAGATAATTTATGTCCGATACTAAGCTATCGGATGTCTGTGAACGATTCGAATAGGTTAGCTGAAGGCAGTCAAAAATCAATAATTTTTGGTTAATTATGTAATCTTTTCTTTAAAAAAAAAAATTCAAACCTATTCACGTACAGGAAATAAAAATTACTAACGCAACAACCTGGGCTAAAAATATGTTTTATTTATTTTTGTTGTATTATAAATCATATTAAATAAAAGATGTTTGAGTGGCTTTGTATCTGCTGTCAAATTGCCTTAAAACAATTAGCTAACTAAAACTTAAGCCACGCCCCTTCCAAGGCTCTAAAATTGGATTAGCAACAAGCATTTAAGGAGCAAGTCAGTGCATATTTTTTATTTAGTAATAAAGAAGCACTCATTAGCAAAACGTAGGTGTATGTTATCGATAAAACACTTATAACACATGCAAGACATAAACTGTCGAATTCGATTGTGAAGATTATTAAGATTTATTCTAAAAAAATCTGAATTTTGTTACCTATACCAAAAATTGGAATATTTCAGATTTAATTTCCTCTCCAGAAAATGGTGATATTTTACAGCTTTTCGGCGAAATTTGGCAAGAAATACATTCCAAATATTTCAAAATATAGTTTACTGCCTAGTCAGTTAGGTAACTAACTTGACCGTAAAATTCGTGTCAAACTAAATTTTGACGATCTTACGTCATTTTAAATTCAGAGTCGAGTTGACCTTTGAGCAGCCAGTTAGTATTAAAGTTGACATAATCGTCTTTTTTCAGTGTTTATTTGTTGTGACATTAATAATTTTTATCAAAACACGACTATTTACCCCAATTATGAGATTCTAAAAGGGAGATTTCTGTCCATATTGAATAGATAGATAGGTAGATAAGATAGATAAAATAATTTTTTATTTTCAATAAAGTTTTTACAAAAACATGATTTTGCTGGTATTCAAAATTAAGTTTGACAATAACTTTTTTAAGTCATCTCTCAGGTTTAAAAATGTTCGTACTTTATAAAAGCACAGCTTAGCGAGTCTTAATTATTCGTATTCGTTTATTATAAAACTACGATATTTTATTGAGTTGTTTAAAAAATTGTAAAGGTTTTGGTAATTTAGACCATTGAAGATATTGAGAAATGTTTGTCTGTCTAGTACTTCGTACAAGATATTTTTTATGGTATCCTCTAAAAATAGGGCACCACCAATAAAGTGGTAAGTGTTTTCTGCAGCTTCTAGATTACATAAAGTGCATATGCCTATAGTGTCGTTAAGGAAAGCTTTAGCATTTAAGTTAAGAAGGCCGCTTCTTCTTTAAAGATTAGTATGATCATGATGTAAACTTTCCACCCCAGAGATCTTATAACTGAAACCATTTTTGTTGAGACACCCAGCCTTAATAATTTGTAGAACAACGCATCTTTATTGATGTTGTCGAATGCTGCTGACAAATCAACAAAGAGCGCATATAGCTTTTTTTCTGACTTAATTGTAGTTGGATAATACAGGACAGGTTGTAAACTTAATCGAGGGTACTGTACCGACTTCTGTACGCAGCCTGGGATTCATTTAAAATCAGATTTTCTTCAATCCAGTTGGTAAGTCTGTTTAGCAAAATGTTTATAAATATCTTGTAAAGTGTATCAAGGAAGGACAACCCACGGTAGTTTGAAGCAAGAATTGAGTCCCCCTTTTGATAAACTGGGAAAATTATAGATTTTTTGAAGGATGACGGTATAATTTCTGTGTTGAAGATATCCCTTAGCAAAATATGTATTTCTTCAATAAATCGAGTGCCTGCGTTTTTGTAGAACTCGTTTGGAATACCGTCTATACCGGGTGCTTTGTTTTCTTTTGTTGATTTTAATGCCACGATTACTTCATTTAGTTCTATTTCGTTGTCAAGTTGCTGGTGATGAATAGTTTCCAAGAATGTTAAATGTAGGTACCATTAATTCTGACGATGATGAGTTAAATGCGCTATTGAAATGATGCATTAGCTCGTTTGCAATGATTTGTCCAATGCCAGTTTTTATCGAATCACCACGAATTTCTTTTGCAATTTTCCACCACTCTTTAGGCAAGGTTACCGATGCAAGCTGGCATGAGATACGTTGGTAGTATTCGTGCTGTTTTGATTTCCAAAGAGTTTTATATTTTTTGTTTGCTTCAGAATATTTTTGTCTACTTATTTCTAAGTTATATATTTTAAACATTCTAAGGGCTCTTAGTGAAGCCTTTCTAGCGATGTCACACTCTAAGTCAAACCAAGGTTTCTTTCTATCAGATTTTATAATCTGGGTGTTAGGCATCTCGTTTGCTTCGTATATACATTTTTTAAGGCTCATCTGGTTTCGATTGATTCTTCGCGGGCAATGTTACTTGTCGCAACGTCATTAAGTTTTTGTATGTACTCCAAGCGCTGGTATTTAATCCACTTCAGCTTAGGAAGTAACTGCACAGCAGTATCTCTAGCGATGTCTTCAGATGACTAGAGATTTAGGCTTAGTGGCATATGGTCTGAGAATGTCCTACATCCAACAGAAAAATCTTCGATGATACCGACTGCGTTATATGATGGGCAGCAGTAGTCTATTACCGATGATACTCTACTTGATACAAAGGTGTACTCTCCATTGGTGTCACCAAAGCTTCTCGCATTAAGTATAAAACTCATTTTTAATTAACTTCTTTACTTCAACTCGATTTTTGAGCCGCATTTAAAGTTTAAAAATTATAGTTAAATAATGAATGCGATCATTTTTGTCAGGAAGCACAATGCAAACATACCCTCTCTTATTGAGAAAAAAAACCTCAAACACATAAAATAATTTTAGATTGAACATTTTGGAACACACAGATGTGGAAAATTCAACTTTTTGTTATTTCTTACTCCTTCATATATATTCCATTTTATTTGCATCTTTTAATTCAAGTTTTAGTATTCAAATGCATTTAATATCAAGAAATAAAAACGGTAATACCAACTTAAAAATACAAAAAATCAGGCTGCTGCGGATCGTTCTTTTGGAAAATCCTGTTTTGGTGCCTATAGATTTACCAAAACGACACGGCTAATATTAGGGAAAGATGTTGGTATACAATTTGATAGAATTCAGGGATAGAATTACTAATTGAACCAAAGTAGTCATTTGGTACTCTAGTATACCGATGTCTCTTATCTGCGTAGTGCAGTCACATACAATTTAATATTTTTTGCCAGTTTAATGGCGTGTTATAAGATTCAAGAGCTATATCAGCTAGCCCTACTATTTTATTTCTAACGACGCTAAGGATACCATAATATGTTGGTGCACCTCTGAGGTGTTTGTAAATTGATAGTATTCTTTCAACACTTTTTCTCCACGAACTGAATTCGCCGGGTTGACCGGAAAATTCACGTAGAATTTTAATAACGTCGCGAATTTTATCTAGTTCGGCTAGATTTTTAAGCGTTACCGATATTAATTACTTGATCTACGTCATTTGCAGAATCAAGGTTTGTGTTTAATAATGATTGTAAAATTGTTCTTCATTCTCGAAGGAGAGTTTCTCTCCTTATTCTATTTACGTGTTCCGTTAGTGCATTCATACGAGTATTTAATGGCTCATATGGTGGAATTTGTTGTGTTGCATTAGCAACACCATTTACGTTATTATTGGGAACTGGGGGTACAGGGTGGTTTTCGTTAACACGGTGTTGTCTTGTTAAGTTATCGGGATTAATTTTTGACTAATATACTTGGTTTCTATTTAGAAAAGCAAATAGATACAATTTGTAATTGTTTTTAACTATTTCTATTCAATTATTTAACTATAATAATATTTGTATTTATATTTTTTTTCTATTCAATTCAATTCACAATATATTTTCCTTCGTAATATTCGTTTTTACTCTTTTATTTTCTCTTTAGAATTTAATTCGTTTGATTCAAATAAAATTTGTTTTATTTTTTTCTAATTAATTCAATATATAAAAGTAATATAATTTTTTGTAATAATTTTTTATTTTTTTTTCACTTTTACTTTCAAATTTAATTTATTTTATTTGTCAAATTAATATAAAAAACTTAGTCTAAACTTACAAGATTTTCATCAATATCATCTTGGGAGCTGCTTTTATAGGTTGGTTCTCTGTGAGGGTAACTCGACAGCTGCGAGGCGGCTATGGCCGTTTTGTCCTGATTTTTGTTACAAGTGACTCCGGGCCTTTTTCTTACATTTTCTTTCTGCACTGTTTTAAGTCTATTTAACACACTTCAGTGTTTTGTCTTAGCAATAATTATTATTTTCTTTTTTATTTATATTTATTAAAACTTTTATTCTTTCGCTTTTGATGTTCACTTGTATTATATTTTACTGTTATATATTGCACTCTTTTTTTGGAAAGGAACTTTCATTAATTTCTCCTTTAGTTTGAGGACTTATTTAACGAGTTTTAAACACTATCACGCCAACACTTTGGGCACCAGTTAATAAACCTTTAGATATTTTTATTAAAAAAAATATTTCTTATCAGGCAAATTGCCTGAACCTTTATTGATGAAAACACAATTGCAACTCAACTCATTTGACAACTTCACATGTATTTGAAATTAATAACAAATATGGAACAGATGGTATTAACTCATAATATGAACTCATGTTATGAACCTCTGTTATGATTTAATAACATATTTTGTTCCTGGAATTTCGGCTATGATGTTTTGGTTCTCTGGTTTTCTAAGCATTCGATGATGGAGGTTTGGTTTGTTAAGTTATACAACGATTTAGTGTCAAAACGCTACACGCATACGTAAATATGTAATATGTGACTTTTTATTGAACAAGAGTGCAAACATTTTATCGACTGCACTGCGGCAAACATTGTGTAATTAAACACAAAGCAATAGGAAGAAGAGGCAATACATTATAGCCGCCTATGTACTCATTTTAAATCTGAAATAAAAATTGTATAAGAATAAGACAGGAGATTTTACCATAAAAAAAGCAACAAAAAAATGAAAAATTAAGAAATTTATCATCTTCCAATAGTATTAAATTCACTCCATCGATATCGTCACAATACTACTTCTGGCGTCCGTGAATATTACTAAAAATTTGTGTAGTGGCGTATACAAAGTGCGTACTGTATTTTGCATCGATAGACTGTTTGTCGAATAATCACACTTCGCACATAGTTAAGAGTAAAGAGCACCAATATCGTTGTATCAGTAGCATAATCCAACTGCCCACGTAGCCAAAAGCCAATACTCTAAGAGATGGTTTAATTTTTTTTTTGACTTTGTACTAAATAAAATTAATAGAGTGTGAACCCTGAGTAACTCACAACAACGACGCATGCGACGTATTAAATTGCTTGGAAGGAACGCACAAAACTGGAAATTATCGTTTGCTTTGACTTGTGTATAGCATCGCGGAATATAAAACTCAATAATAGGTAGTTGATTTTGTTTTCCGATTAATAAATAAAAAAATAAGTAAAACAAAAGTTAAGAAATAAGAGCATTCCTGTAACCGCGAGTATTACGGTTGAATAGTTTGAGGGGAGGAATGCAACTGGATATTTCGCTGGAACATTGCTTATAAAAATAGCGACTCAATAATGAGAGACATATAACATTTCGACGGTGCTCTAGATGTCACCACTATAGTTCTATCGCCAATCATTCTTAGAGCTCTATTCTGAATTCTATCCAAAAGATTCAAATGAGTTTTGGGAGCTCCTGCCCAAATGTGAGAGTTATACTCCACCTTTGGACGAATGAAGGCCTTATAGATTACAGCCAGATCAGAAGGGGAGAAGAATTTCTTGCATCTTCGAAGAAAGCCCAAACACCTTGCAGCATTTTTGGCAACATCGAATATGTGGTCGTTCCACAAAAGGTGTTCGGTGATGCACATACCAAGGACTGAAAGCTGATCGGTTTCTTCAATGCAAGCACCGCTCATGGATAGCGGCATGGGAGGTGGATTCTGCTTTAACGACAGAAGACAGCACTGAGTTTTTGAAGCATTAAATTCTACGCGGTTTTGAATTCCTCATTGGACAATGCTGTCAAGATCTGAATTTAATGAGCTTATCATACGCTGCCGTTCCAGTTGCAAATCCGAAGAACAAGGAGGTGCATCTGAAAACGAATATGAAAAGCTAAGAGTACTATCGTGAGCAAAACAATTAAGTGGATTAGAAGTTCCAGATAAGAGATCATTAATAAAAATGAGAAAAAGAGTCGGAGACAATACGGAGCCCTGTGGCACACCAGCATTTATTTTGTGATTATCAGACTTGAAACCGTACAACTTGTATTGCGCGGTCCGAAACGTAATTTCTAATCCAACGAATAAGAGATTCGTCGATACTAAATGCACGCATTTTCGATAAGAGAGCTTGATGCCAAACTCTATCAAATGCTTTTGAAATATCAAGCGCAATAATCTTACTTTCTCCAAAACGATGTAAAGATTTGTGCCACTATTCGGTGAGATATACCATCAGATCGCCAGTGGACCTATTGCTACGAAAGCCATACTGCCGGTCATTAAGTAGCTTTCGTTCTTCAAGATATTTCTTAAGCTGAGAGTTAATCAGCGTTTCCATGACCTTGGAAAGAAGGGACGTAAGTGCAATTGGAAGGTAACTAGAGGGTGAGGAAGATTCGCTTTTCTTAGGGACCGGCTGGACAAATGCTGTTTTCCATCCACTCGGAAAGAGACCGGTAGAATAGGACAGATGGAAAAGCTTTCGAAGTGGTTTTGCTGCGTTGAAGAACACCTCTTCAGAACGATGAGATGGATACTATCCGGGCCAGCGGATTTGTGTATATCAAGGTCTTTGAGGAATCTAGCAACTGCACGAGTGCGAAAGAAGATTCGTCCCATATAATCGTTTACGCTCTCAAGTACTGGAGGAGTCATAACACTTTCTGGCAGCGTCGAATTAACAGTGAACTGCGCTGCAAGCAAATTTGCTTTTTCACGAGAGCTGACAAAAGGGGTGTCATTAAAGACGAGCGTTGGAACCGAAGGCGAAGTTGAATTTCTAATGTTATTTTACAATGACATTGTAGTATTTTTTGCCTTAATTTTTGGTCATGCAAAATTTTGGTTCTACGAATGTGAACATTGCAAGTCTTTCTAGCTTGTTGAAACCTTTTCCCATTTTCCTCAGTAGGGTTGGCTTTATAATTGCGGAAACTTACTTCTCTAACCCTAATAACCTCATTACAGCTCGAATCAAACCATGCATTTTCTTTCGGTTTTATAGATTTAACCCTATTCGGGATGAAATTTCTCATTCCGAGAAGAATTAGATTTGTTATCATATCTGCGCTGTAGTCTATGTCACTACCGAGGAAGCACAGTGCCCAGTTAAAGTTCCTGAAGGAATTATTGAGACCGTCCCAGTTGGCATTCTCATATTGCCAAACGGTTCTCATAGGTGATTTTTCTTTAACTGAGTGTTGTTGGCATGAGAAATTTGCAGATGTCACACAATGGTCTGATGAGCCTAGAGGCGATAATACACTTACAGTGTATTTATTAAGGTTAGTGGTAAGAAACAAGTCTAGAGTGTTGGCGGATTGACCTGCAACGTCAGGGATTCGTGTCGGCGCCTCAACAAGCTGAGTTAGTTGGTTTAAGTCAGCAAAGACCTCAACATACCTTCCTTCGGGTGTTGTCTGACTCGAAAAGCGGAACCAGCTAGAATTGTGTACATTGAAATCGCCCGTAAAGACGATTTCTGTGCGAGGATAATGGGAAACAATTCTTTGTATGGAGTCGGACAGAGCATCAAATTCGTTAAAAGTTGAGCATCTGTCCAAATTTGGGTTCCGATAAATAAAACAAGTGTGTATGATGTGCTTATTTACGGTGAATTTTAACCACATGAAATTAAAATTTGTGTTTGAGCACAAACCATATTGTGGTTGATGTTGGTACGCAACATTTTTTAATGTAAACGGGGATACCATGGTGGGAAAAGAATAATGGCACATGGTTAGCCATGTATTTTGTGAATTATAGGCATTCGAAAAGAAATCGAAATAATGGTCACCCTGTGACAGTCTTTCAAGTGCTGTGATTACAAATCTTAATTTTTCTCATTTTTTTTTGTTATGAAACCTTGAATAACCCTTCTAACAATTGCATTCAGTAAAAGAAAAAGTCTACTCAAAACCGATTCAAAATTTAGCCGAGCTGAGCCAAAAAATCACGGAGGTTGTTGCAGACATCAACTGAAGGAGATTCCACCGTCTTATAAACCGATCTTTTTTAAGAAGATGTAGGTCTTGCACTGCGGTTGGAGCCAAAAAATTTTAACATTTGTTATAAGTAATCTAAATAAACTTTTGATGTACTTTTGTTGAAAAATTGAATTTTATTTAAAATTTAAACCAAATCAATAGAAATGAATCATTATCTGTTAGCCCACGTTACCCTGGGCCTGGTAGTAGTTACTTATAAATTACTGTTCACCTCCCTCGAACTCAAACTTAGACACGAGCAAACCTAGAGTGCATTCAAATTTTTTTTAATGAATTAAAAAAATTTATCTTAAAACCGGGTTATTTGAGAAAAACACTTGTTTCCGTTATTTATGAAATATTCTCAAAAATGTTATACCATTTTGAAATGAGAATTGATCACGCCAACTTTTAAGGTAACTTGCCAAAATTTCGTAGTCCATTTTTTTTCACTACACTCCATTGAACTAGGGTCATGTAAAAATTGGGCAAAAAAGTAATGTTTTCTTGAAAACTGATGCAGGTGTGTTTAAATTTTTGAATTCAATTGTTAGAAGGGTTATTCATGGTTTCATAACAAAAAAAATGAGAAAAATTAAGATTTGTAATCACGGCACTTGAAAGACCGTCACAGGGTGACCATTTTTTCGATTTTTTTTCGAATGCCTATAACTCACAAAATACATGGCTACGATTTTATTTTGATTATTTTTCTGATAGCTGTCACCACCTACTCTATCACTCGTTTTCGTTTCGAAGTTGACTTTTGGGACACCCTGTATATAAAAAGTTAAGTAAAAAACGGATTTAAAAATATATTAATTTAGATTTTTAATAGAAATCTCTTGCATTGGATGTGTTCGAACATAAGACCAAGTTCGTGCGATCCATTCGTGCATTTTATTTTTACTTATTTTGTTATTAGCGGTACCTGCAATACAACCTTTTTTTTATTTTGGACTTTCTCATAAACGACTTGACCTATTTCGATAAAATATATATAATAATATATTTTTATTTAGGAGGTCCCTTAAATTATAAATAATACTGCATATCAATTTTTTTTTAAAATTTTTTTTGGATTTTTGAAAAAGAAACATTTGTTTTTTAAATTCAATATTTTTAAAATGGTTGGCATGATTTTTTTTGAAATTCAGTTTTTAAATTTATATTATCAAACACATAAAATTGTGATAAAAAAGAAAAAAATATAGCGACTACGCGCGATCCAGTCATTTTATTTTGTTATTACTTTGGTAATGTATGTATTCGAAATTTAATAAATTTTAAGTTGAGAACAATTTTTGAATTGCAAACACTTTTTTCTAAATTAATTGTTCGGAAATGATATACCTATGTGCTCTTTCTTCATTTTTTAATAGGTATCTTGAAAAGTAAGACTTACGACCCACGTCTCGAAATAAGTATTTGTGAATGTGTCCAATAAATAAAATAGGTAGATATAGCTTGAACCAAGTCACTTGGCCATTTTACTGCGCAGCTCTCTTTAAATTTCTCTGATCATCTCTTTAATTTTGAAAGATACAGAAAAAAATGCTACGATAACTGAACAAAAATAAAAAAATGTACATGCTGGCGTTGTTGTCATTATCGCTGCTGCGAAAGATAAAATACTAAGGAGTGTGAGTTTTGTTTATAGCTTCGCTCACAGTAAAATAAAAATTAACTTCCAGCGATGGACTTTATTTCAATGAGGTATGATCATGGATTATTTTTCTTTCATGGCTTGATGTCTAAAATAGTATTCATCTCTGGTTGAATAAAAAAGAACGATTTTTAGGTATAAACTTTACTTCGAAAAGATAAAATTCTGAATTTTTGTTTTAATCATTGAGACAAATTTCGATGCACTTTTAATTAAAAAAATAAATCTATTGCAAAATGCGATTGGGTTAAACTTAAAAAAGTACCAGTGACTTAGGATTGATTGATAAATAGTTTAGGAATTATTTTTTTGTTTCTATGTTATATCGTTTTATGATTTGTGGCTTAGCAAAATATATGTTCCGGGCGAGATGTGTTTGTATTTACCTTATTCAGTTAGTGTTTATTTGATATATATTTGACCTGTTTGGTTTTAGGAAAACATTAATAGATTAGTGTTTATGATTCTGTGTAGCGCTGGTAAAATTTAGTCTCCAAGAGAAAAATGAAAAATAACTCAACTTTTAAATTACGTTATAACGTTTTATTTTTAATATTTAATAACCGGTGTTGTGTAGTTTACAGTTCTCGAAAAAGTGCCCTTCTTTTAATAAAAAGGTTAAAATATTACATAGTATTATTATGTACATTATTTTTTTTTCATAGTTTGACATGAAGTGTCATATTAAATAGGCAAAGAATTCAAGTTCATTCAATTCGTTATTTTAGATGACAAATTCACAATAAGTATTTTAAATATATTGTTGTAATTCAATAAAATAATAATAAAAAAATTGAGTGATGACCATTCTCCGCCCCGGTGAACAAGTTCGCAAAGGCCCTTTACATATTGAAGGCGGCCCTGTACATTCTCATCAGTAAATTCGCTTCAGTACGGCACACGAAGAATTGATTTGCTTTCTTGATTACATGCAAAGAGAAAAAAAAACTTAAGCAAAAGAACTTAAACAAAAAAAAAACAAGTTCAAGGGCAAAAGACACAACTAAAATAACAGTTATGCTCTTATGCATCAACAACATTGTTATTTCGTTCCTTTTCAGAAATTCCATTCAAAGCTTTCTGAACAGTTAATCCATTGAGTAAGTGCGTAGTGTGCTTGTTGTAGTTGTTGTTTTTACAACCAAATACAATTTGCCGGTCATCTCAATTGAAAATAGGATCATTAGATCGGTGCGAAAATCATTGACGGTCGGTTCTTCGGTTGAGTGGTTTTTTTTTTTTTATATTTTTGTTACGTGTTCGTCTTTTAATTGAAGTGTTGTTCGGGATAATAATAGTAATAATTAAATTGTCTAATCGGTAGTGCGGTTACCGATTAATTCGTTTTGAATAATTATTAATATAATTCAATTAATTATTGTGATTGTGATGTGTTGTGTGAGTGGTTCCTGGATGCTGGGTTGCTGTTGTTGCTGATGGGTGGTTGCTGCCAACCCTGCATATAGCGCGAGGTGGATTTTGTTTGCTAAGTTTAATTTTTTTTTTTTTTTGTATTTATTAAAAAATTTGTTTTTTTTTTTCTTTTAATTTTGAATCTAATTGTTTTTATATTTTAATTTTTTATTATTTGATTAATTTCCCCTTTTGTCTGTTGGTAGGTTTGTGTTTGTGCTTGGGTTTTTTTTTATCGTTTCGGGTGTTTTTTTTTTTTTCGAGTGAATTTTTTTGCGAGTCGGTTACGAAAAATTGTAGGCGGGTACTTAGCAAGTGAGTTATTTTTTGTTGAGTGCAAAGAATAAAAATTTGCAAATGGCTGACTTTTGCCAAAATATCTAAATGACGTAATTGGTTTTCGGTTTAAGTTTAAATTCAATTTCGGGTTTTTGTTATTAATTTGATAAAGTGAATTGTAGTGCAGGGAATTTAGTGACCCAATTCAAATAAAAAGTATTAAATTTAATGATGTGTTGTGTTTAAGTGTGGTGTATTTTATGATTAAAAATGTTGTGTAAATGTAGAATATACATTTTATATTATGTGAAATGCCGTCGGCATATTGATTTATACTTTATAAAATGTATAGTGTATTATTATGCTTTTATTTGTGTTGTGTTGAGTTAAATTCTGTGTTGTGATAAATATTTTAAATTATTTATTAATATTAAAATTCATGTGTGTTGTTATTCATAATGTTGATATTACATGCTTTTATTTTATGAAATAAAATTATAAAAAAAATATTTTTCCTTTTTATGAGTTTTTATTGTAGAGGCTTTTTTTTTTGTGTACAATGTTAAATTCGGTTTTGATTTAGCTGGGGTTTTCATCAAATGCGATATGATTCATTGTGAATTATTATTACTAAATTTTCATTTTTATTAATAAAGAAATTAATTTATTTAAATAATTGTGTCTCCATCATTGGATTTGTTGCTTGGAAGATAGCATATTTTTGTTATAGGTCGTTTTATAATACCATTTTTCGTTTTGAGGGTTACGACGCGTATTAATTTATCGACTCCGGGGTGTGTTTCGGTGATTCTGGCTAATAACCATTGATTTGGTGGAAGCCTTTCATCTTTAACCAGGACAAGTCCACCGATCTTAGGCTCAGCTTCTTTTCTTGTCCATTTAGGCCGTTGTTGAAGTCGTGAAAGATATTCTCCATTCCACTTGCGCCAAAAAGCGTCCACGAATACTTGAGTTCTCGTCCATCTGTCAAGGTAATTTACAGGTGCTGAAGGTGATATGCTTTTTTGAGGTATGGATAAAAGAGGTTCTCCAATTAGGAAGTGTCCTGGGGTTAAGACATCTAAGTCATCAATATCATCCGATAGAGGGCATAAAGGCCTTGAGTTCAAACATGCTTCGATTTGCGTAAGAAGCGTGTAGAGCTCCTCGAAGGTTAACTTCTCATCTCTGATGGTTCTTTTAAGGTGATGTTTGACTGATTTCACCCCAGCTTCCCACAGACCGCCAAAATGGGGAGAAGCAGGGGGAATAAAATTCCAGTTAGTTCCTGAATTGGCAAGAACTCCAGCAATTTCTTTCCAATCGTGTTTAGCTTGTTCTAGCATCCGGGCTAATTCTCTATTAGCTCCCACGAAATTTGTGCCGCAGTCGCTATAAATTTGGGTACAAATGCCTCGTCGTGCTGTGAAGCGACGAAAAGCTGCCAAAAATGCCTGCGTGGTCATATCTGAAACTGTCTCAAGGTGAATGGCCTTTGTAGCCAGACAAACGAAAATTGCAAAATATCCTTTGAAAGTCTTAGCTCCTCTTCCTTTCCAGGCTTTTATTTCAAT
This sequence comes from Philhelius pedissequus, assembly GCA_910595825.1. Classification (NCBI taxonomy): domain Eukaryota; kingdom Metazoa; phylum Arthropoda; class Insecta; order Diptera; family Syrphidae; genus Philhelius; species Philhelius pedissequus. The sequence goes on along the minus strand of OU343160.1, from coordinate 126,523,502 downwards.
AGGTCCGGCGTAATCCACGCCAGTATTGGTGAATGGTCTGGACATTTGTACTCGTGGTGATGGAAGACTTCCCATGAGCTGTTGTAAATTTATTTTTCGGTGTCTGAAGCATATTGGACATTTATGTATATAGCTTTTTACATGTTGTTTGATGCTTATAATCCAGTAAGTCATACGAATATAAGCCGCAGTCTGCTGATTCCCTCCATGCAGTTGTTTATTGTGTGCATCTCGTATCACAAGTTCGGTGAAATGATAGTTGGGTTTTAAGATAATCGGGTGTTGCTGGCTATATGGGAGTAGTGTGTTCTGCAACCGGCCACCGACGCGTAGTATGCCATCACCATCGATGAAAGCGTTGAGTGAGAGCAAGGATTTTGGGACTGTATCCTTATTCTCATATTCACCCAGTTCTTCGGTGAACATAAGCCTTTGTACTGCTTTATGGACCAACAACGCTGCACATCGTAGTTCCTCGGTGCTTAGTTCTCCTGAAATCCTCGACATTTTCCTTCTTTTAGCTAGGCCATTTGTTCGAAAACGGCAACAGAAGGCTATTGCTCGGATAGTCTTCGAGAGTCTCGAGCATCTTAATATGCTTTGGTTGATGTCATCATCTAATGCATCAGAGTTGGCTAAGGTACATTGTTTTTTTACAGCTCGTTTTTCTTCCTCAGTGTCGAATATAGATGGCTGCTCGGGTACTTCATAGTGCCACTTCTCCCGCAAAAATGATGGCCCTGTCCACCATAGTTCTTGGGTTTCTAAAATTGAAGGTGAAATGCCTCTAGATGCTAGGTCAGCTGGGTTGTGATCGGTTGGAATATGTTTCCACGTATCGCAGCTTGTGTGGCGTTGAATTTCTGCAACCCTGTTGCTGACAAAAGTTGTCCATTTGGACGGTTGTGCGCTAATCCATGCCAACGTGATCATCGAATCTGACCAGGCGTATATTTTTGCGTTGTGTATATTGAGTACTTCTTTTGTGTAGCTGAGCAAAGATGCCAGTAGGGCAGCTGCACAAAGTTCAAGTCGGGGTAGACTGATTGTTTTTAGTGGAGCGACTTTGGTTTTCGAAATTATTATGTGCATGTGGATATTGTCAAAGCTGTCAAGAACACGCATGAAGACTACTGCGCCATAAGCCTTCTCAGACGCATCGCTGAAGCCATGCAATTCCATACATTTGTTTGTGTTGTGTGTTTTTATCCACCTTGGGATTTTAATGTGTTGTATGGTAGGCAGTTCTTTTCGAAAAGTTTGCCATTCTTGTTTTAAATCTGATGGAATCGGTTGATCCCAGTCATTTCCTCTGCACCATAACTTCTGCATCATAATTTTTGCCTTGATCACACATGGTGCAATCCAGCCAAGTGGATCAAAAAGTTTGGCAATCGCTGATAACATCGACCTTTTAGTAACTTCTTCAGTGTCGTGTTGAAAATTTTGAAACGAAAAAGAATCTTTTTCTGGATGCCATCTTATGCCTAAGGTTTTAACATTATCAGTTGATCCAAAGGGGAGTTCAAAGCTTATCTCACAATCTTCCTTCGGTAGGTCTTGTAAGAGATCTTTGCAGTTGGACGTCCACTTTCGAAGCTTAAACCCTGCAGATGCCAAAAGATTGCGTGCTTCCTCGCGTTTTATACGAGTTTCATCAATGGAATCTCCTCCACTAATAAAGTCATCAACGTACATATCCTCCTTGATGGCTAGAGCTCCTTTTGGATATTTGACAGCCTCATCTTCAGTGGCTTTGTGTAAGACACGGATGGCCAAGTAAGGCGCACACGCCGTGCCAAAAGTGACCGTTTTTAGTTTGAAAACCTTTGTGGGCAGATCAGGGTTTTCTCTCCACAGAATAAGCTGATAATACTGATCTGGTTGTTTGACGGAAATCTGTCGGTACATCTTCTCTATATCAGCAGTCATTGTAAATTGATATGTTCGCCATTTTAAAATGATATCAACGATCTTTTTTTGTAATTTAGGGCCGATCATCAGGTGCTGATTTAGGGATGTCCCATCATGGGTTTTTGCAGCTGCGTCAAAAACAACTCTTAGTTTTGTGGTCGAACTAGATTCCTTGAACACAGCATGATGGGGAAGGAAATAATGATAGGGTGATTTCAAAATTGAATCATTTATATTTATTTCTTCCATATGATTTAGGCTAAGGTACTCCATAATGCATTCGCTGTAGCTCACTTTCAGGTGTGGCTCCTTTTCAAATCGTCGTTCTAGAGATGAAAAGCGCCTCATTGCATTCTCAATGCTGGATCCAAGTTCGGGATAAAATCCTCCTAGGAACGGAAGTGCAACCTCATATCGTCCATCTGGCAGACGTTTGGTAGATTCCAAAAAATGCTTTTCGCAGATGGCATCTTCATCTGTCGGTTGAGTCATGAACGGAGTCTCTTCAATTTCCCAAAACATTCGAATTTGCTTATCGAGATCGACGTGTTGAAAAAAGCTGCGGATGGTTTTCGGAATTGTCTCATGAATTTTACCTAAAACAATCCATCCAAAATGGGTCTTCTGAGCAATAGGTGCGATTTCATGCTCATTGCGAACTATCTCCGGTAAAACAATGTCTGGATAGACATCTGCACCGAAAAGTATGTCGATGGGAGCGGGAATACCGAAGTTGGGGTCTGCCAACTGTAAATTAGCAAGGTGTTCCCAATTGTGAAGTACCATTTTGTGGGCCGGAAGAAAGCCAGTCAATGACTTGAGAATGAATGCGTTGGTTGTGCCTTCAAAAATTGACTGTTTGGAAGCAAACATTAGTTCAACATAGCTTTGACTGATGCCATTACTAACCTTCCCTAACCCTGATACCTTAACATGTGTGTGGTGTCGTGTTAAATTGAGTAGTTTTGCCGCAGGTTCGGATATAAAGGTAGCATCTGAGCCCGGGTCAATTAGGGCTCGTAGGTCAGCAAATTTCCCATCTCCAGACTGTACCTTCACAATAGCCGTTGCAAGCAAAATTTTTGTTTCGTCCAGTTGTGACGCAAAAAAATTGTGTCGAGTGCTGAAATTTGATGTACTATTACCTGTGGGCTCAAAAGCAGAAGCATTTGGGTTAACGGCTAAATGATCATTCCGAGGTTGAGCTATTTGATTTTGTGATTGGGCTGGTGTAAAAAATCTTGAATTTTGTGTTGAGTTGGTTTTGTTATAAAACAAATTTTGTGTGTTTGATGAATTGTTGTGTAAAAGCGAGTGGTGTTTCTGATTGCAAAAGTAACAACTACGGTTACTTAGGCAATTTCGTGTTGTGTGGCTGTAAGCAAGACAGTTCTCACAAACCCCAATCTGACGAACAGCTTGTTGTTTTTTAGCATAATCCATAGCTAAAAATTGATTACATTTCCTAAGAGAGTGTTGGCCCTGCTTGCAAATTTGACACACGTATTGCTGCGTATTTGCTTGTGGTTTTCCCTGCGTTTTAGCATGAAAAGCTTTGGCTAAAACGGATGGCGTTTTCACTGGCTTGGATTCTGCATTTGAACTCCCTTGCTGTACGATAGCTTCTAACGTCCTGAAACGAGACTTAAGAAAACCAGTAAATTCGGAAAATGTAGGAAGATTTTTATCATTGCCTAGCTTTTCTTCCCACAATTGTTGCGTTTTGCTAGGTAGTTTTTGAAAAAGAATATAAATTAAAATTGTATCCCAATGTTCCACTGGCAATTCTAAGTTTTGCAGGGCGTGAACAACTTCGGTAGTTGTATCTAATAAATTTTTAAGATTTTCTGAAGACTCTTTAATCTGTGTGGCTTGACCAAAGAGAACTTTAAGATAGGAGTTTACTAAGACTCTCTTATGGTCATATCTCTCTTTAAGTAAATCCCAGGCCTTTTGGTAATTTCCTGTACTGAGGTCTAAATGATGTAAAAGTCGTTCTGCCTCACCAGTCAAACTTTCCTTTAGAAAGTGCATTTTTTGAATTTCATTCAAGCTTGAATTATTATGCACAAGAGAATGGAAAATGTCATGGTAAGAACGCCATGTTGTATAAGAACCTGAGAAAGTTGGAGGTTTAATAGCAGGAAGCTTAAGGACATTATTATGTGGAGCCTGTGTGGTTGCTGGAGGCAATAAAGCGGGATTTGTAGCAAGAATTGTCGGCGAAGTTGGAGCAGGAGCAGGTGGAGTGATCTTGTCAAGCGCATCCATCAAATCACTCTTATATTCCAGATACTTGTCGCGAATCTGGTCATATACAGCTATCATATCTTCCTTTTTAAGTTCCTCCTCAAGCTTTCCCCCACTAACAATTTCCTCGTGATATCTTTTGGCATTGACTAAATTTTCTTCCAAAAGTTCTAGGCGCGTTTTCAAATAGTTGACAGTACGCCGAGCTTGGCCTGTCTTTTTAAAATTTGTGAAGTCACGTTCTATTTGTGACAAAACTTCATTTTGAAGCTCCCCAAACGACATTGTGGACTTTTATTTATAAAATGTAATAAAAAAAGACTAAAAAAATACTTTAAAAATAAGGACTTACGTAGTGTGCCTTCAGTAAAAATGGTGATGAATGTGTTGTTGTTGGTTACACGTCGCGGGAATCCCGATTTGCACAGCACAAATGTTCTTGAATTTTTAATTGTTCAATTTATTTTAAAATTAATTTAATTTAATGTGAAAGTGAAATCTGATATATATATGTATACATATACGTAACTATATATGTACTTTTGTACTTATAATTTTCACTTTTAATTAAATGTCAAAAAAATCAAAATTCACACACACACTTTTTTATAGTTTTTTCTTTTCTTTTGTGTTGTATATATTTTATTTTAGGGCTCGAAGGACCAATGATTCTGTGTAGCGCTGGTAAAATTTAGTCTCCAAGAGAAAAATGAAAAATAACTCAACTTTTAAATTACGTTATAACGTTTTATTTTTAATATTTAATAACCGGTGTTGTGTAGTTTACAGTTCTCGAAAAAGTGCCCTTCTTTTAATAAAAAGGTTAAAATATTACATAGTATTATTATGTACATTATTTTTTTTTCATAGTTTGACATGAAGTGTCATATTAAATAGGCAAAGAATTCAAGTTCATTCAATTCGTTATTTTAGATGACAAATTCACAATAAGTATTTTAAATATATTGTTGTAATTCAATAAAATAATAATAAAAAAATTGAGTGATGACCAGTTTACGAGTTTTAATACCTACGAGTTTTTAAGAATCAATTTTTTCATAAGAGTTAATTTACGTATTTAAATGATCTTTGCTTTGTTTTGTAATTCAGTTTTAAAAAAAACAAGCAGATGTTATACAACGACATTTAAAAGAAATTTCCATGGACCCGTAAAGAATATGAAGATCTATAGGATCCCAGGAGCGAAATAAAGTTGTTAAGGTATATAAACCATAAATCATTGAACCATAAAACATAGAAACAAACAATAATCCCTAAACTATTCGTATGTCACTATGAAAACTATCTTTGTTCATTTTTTAATGAAAACATTAGTTTGAAGATAACAACTTATTTTTCGTCAATAGAGAGAGAAATTAAACTTTAAAATGGCGATAAATATAAATGATTGATATTTATACTGGTAGTACCTTTATACTAAGAAAAACACTTTTGAGAAATAATATAAATGATTCCGCGTACGCTAGGTACAAACGCACGGCGCTGCCTGAGTAAATTATATGAGGAACGAGCGAACATTCCTAGCGCGTGACACAAAAAGTATTCAATACATTTTGTGTTGAGATATAACCGTATTCTCGTGCGCCCGCCGCACGAAAACAAAAAGCTCTGCCGATCTTTACCCGAACCTCTCCGAATATTTCCGATAGCACGTGAGGTTATCTTGTTCTGGTCTTGCCTTGTAAAATCAGTGCAGTGTCGCTTTAGGCGACGAAACTGATATTTTTGCATATGTGTAGGAGAAAACTGTTTTGTTTCGGAAAAAACCGATGCATTGATACAATTTATAAAACATGCAAGTAGTATATGTGGTTTGTTATTCTTTATTTATTTAGAAACTATTTATTTTTTTATTTTTCTGAATACTAATATTGGTCAGTTAGTAAACTACAGCACCACCAGTTCCTGACCCACCAGCCGCCACTGGTCCCGGTACTGTTTTATGTTTAACCCAATTGCATTTTGCAACAATTTTTTTTTTATTATAAGTGCGCTAAATTAGTCAACCTACTCTATCTAGGTAGTTATCATAATTCAAAATTTTCCACTATCAAGAAGCATCAACTTTCTCTGATTTTTTTAATTGTAGGTAGTAATCAGTTTCGGGCACAAAATCCAAAATCCTCAAAACTAAAATTACTTACAGACCTAGTAAATATGTATATAGGTACCTCATAATAATAGAATCCTTCCCATTATTATAAGATCATGACAAATCAACAACGTTTTACCTATCTACTGGACAGTGTATCTTGTCTACATACTTACCTACATATAAAAAAATGTAAAAGAAAACATTCATTCAAAAAAGTAAAACTAAAATTTGTTTTCTTCCACGCCGACCGTCTATCAAAAAAAATGTTTGATCTCAAAACTAAAATAAATCGGTGCAAACGATGTTTTTTTCATCAAAACAAGACAATGGGTGGCAATGGCGCAGTGGATAAAGTGCTTGATTGCTAACTTAGACGTGTTGGTTCGATCCCCACGCTAGGCGCATTCTTTTCTAATCCTCCAATTTTAATTGGATGTCGCGCATGGGTTAAAATGAGACGGTCAATACCTGGTTCTCAAATTCACTGTGCCAAACTAATGCCGTGCATTTAAAAGACATAAGGTCATAAGGTTAAAATAAAAAAAAAGACCAATTTTCACAACATACAGCTCTACGAAAAACTTTGGGTACACAAAATTTTCAGCTGAGAGCAATCCCTAAATTGCAACTTTTATTCGAAATTTAAATTCCTACATTTAAAAAAAAGTTATCAATATCGGAGCAAGTTCACTAAACTCCGAAAAAAATATACTAGCTAGTGAGCCTTAAATGTACATACCAAGCTACTCTGATTCTTTTATTTTTACCACCCACACGAAAAGAATTCAAAACAAAATATTCTCAAAATAAAGCTTGATGCAGTGGCGGATTAACCTTCGCGGCGCCCTGAGACACGCTCAGTGGTTACCGCCCCCTTTTTTACTTTCCATTATAGGTAGGTACTATAAGGCAAGTTATATATTAGTAAACAAAATTCTAACAATCAAACATGACATTACGATCATAGATAAGCCTAAAAAAGTGATCGACAAAAAATGTCTGTCTGTCAGCATGTCGGTCGGTCTGTCCGTCTGTATGTATAACGAGCTGCAGCCTAAACGGATTATGTATGATTCTTTTGGAATTCCTCAGAGGGGACATTGAAATTTTATTTTTTAGTCTCAAAAATAACGGTACCTGACATATAACCGTTAAGGAAAACCTTATTTTTCTCGAAAATGGCTCCAACGATATGGATAAGAAATTTTGAGTTTACGGGAAAAGTCTATTACGGGACCTTTCATATAACTTTTTTTTTAATCTTTGGCATTCTCGGTAAGGGTACAATGCATTTCTCTAAAATTTTATATCTGAGAAGATGTTTGTAGCCAAACTAATTCTACATATCCAAATTTTGAACACATTTTTTTTGTGTAATTAAAATTAATTTTTGAATTTTTTTTTTGAAAAAATCAATATATATATATTTACATATTTTTAAAACTAATCAAAAAAATGTTAAATTATATAATCACATGTTTATTACTAAACTCTTTCTCAAAATCCGTCCTACAATGTTCGAGATACTTTTTTTTTAATTTTCATTGATCCGTCGCATCTAATGGTGTTCTTGTTTTTTTTACGAAAAACCTATCAAAGTGATGCTTTTGGATGTTCTTATATATTAAAAAAACGATTTTTACCCATCTATACACCATTCACTTTCATTATATATATATATATATATATATACGTACATATTTACATACCCAGGTTCTATTTATATATGTAGGTACATATTACCCTCCTAGTTTACATAATTAAAATCCATTTAAATCTACATTTCTAGGTAGGTACCAATGTAACTCTAACTATTCGTTGAATCATGCATTCGACAATTAGTCATTATACTAAGAATCAAGGTAATCTTACCTACATCGGTTTTAAACCTGCATAGGATAACTAGGCTACCTATCTACTAACAGCCTCAGTGGTTACCTGCACTTTTTTTTTTATAACTTTGCACGCACTCAAGGGATTATGAAAACCTTTATATGTTTTTTTTAACACGGCGCGGGCATCAGGTGGAAGAAGAGAAAGAAGGATAGAAAAGATGTGTGGCGCGATGTTCTGAGACTAGAGCTGGTTGATGTCTCAGATTTATCTGTAGAGATGGCGGCTGATCTAATGCGGAGAGTATTACCGTGTCTTTTTTATTTATGTCCCTTATAATTCGCATTATTTTATTTACTGCGTTGTCATATTTTATGTGCATGCTAGTTTACTCAATCACATGTTGTTAGTGTTATGCCTAAGCAGCATGTAATGAGCAAAGCAGCAACTTATTTTATGACAATTTTTAGAATTGGGTTTTAATGGAATATAAAAAGACATAGACAACGGCAGGAATCGAACCTGCAACCACGAGCTTGACAGGCGAGCAAACAATTATCGCGCCACGGCCACCCCCACAGAAATGTTGTTAGCTGAAAGAGCAAGTTCGTACGATACAATCGTGCATTTTATTTTAGTACTATCCAAGGATCGTAATTTGAATGAGCTAACATCGAATAGTAATGGGTAATCGGCTATAGCCGCACTGGGAGTTAGATATGCTTCAAAGGTATTATGGTTAATAATCAACACTTTAATACGAATATTGTATTACATACAATCTTACAAGTTACAATCTATAAGTGTGGATTGATTTAATGCAGATTTTTTCGAACTTTTAAATGGAAAAAATCACTTCGAATGAAAGACTTGCAAATGGCAACCACTTAACAATACTATAACTTTCACAAACAACTAATGAAATTAACACTGTTTTCAAAGCCTACCAACAAAATCATATTTGAATAATTTCAAAACTGAAACGGGGTACGACGCCGACACGTACGTATAAGTAAATTGATGAAAAATTCAACAACGGTTACGAGATGAAGACACGGTTGTCTTTTTGGGGGTGAGGAATTTGAATGTGGCGGTTATTGTTTTTATAAATTGTATAAAATTTTTGTAAACAAAATTTCCAGCCATATTCTGCTATTCGTCGGGGGAATTTTTCTTGAATTTTCACCACTATTCGCTATTCATTCCAAGTGAATCTTGTATACATTGTTAAAATCTATTTTTTCTATTGGTAATCGTTTTTCTATGGAATAAAGTTATATGCTCATTTTAGAACGGAATAAGGCGTTGTTCTGAGGAAGAAAATAAATAGATAGTAAACGGCTCTAATTAAAAAAATCTATATTTTTGTGAAACATTTTGTTTTTTTTCGACTTTCTCATTAACAGCTGGACGAATTTCGATAAAAAAAAATTTGTAAGTAAGTAAGTAAGTAATCAATTCATTTATTTCAAATTTTCTTATTTCATTTGATACAATACAACAAATTTAAAGCTATGGCTTTGTCGGCAGCTCGGTTAGCAAAATTTATTATATACATTTTTTAAATTAAAAAAAAAAATTTTCAATTAAATAGTAAGTAAAAATTTATATTCACTATGTGAATTCTGTTATCAGTAACATTATATGTGTTGAAATTTCTTTTAAGTAGTTGTAAAGGTCTTTCCAGTTGAAATCGTTCAAAATCGTAATCGTTTCCTGCATCGACAAAGTTCTCTTTCCGAAGTATACAAGGCGCTGTGCAGTGAAAATTGGGCATATACTTAGAAAGTGAAAGCAGTCTTCTTTTGCCCTAAGGGTACACAAGGAGCAAAACTGGTGGAAACTTCCATTGTATGGGCTTCAATTTAGACCAAGGAGTTCGCATCTGGCTTAAAAAAGAAGAGATATTTCTTTGTAACTATATTGGTCATGAAAGTAGTTTTTCTCCATTAAGTTGGTATTAAGCTGTGAGTAAGTAATTCTACTCTCCGATTCCCGAGCTCTCACTATAAACTCCTCTCGAACAAGATGTTCATGCTTCTGGATAACACGATATAGTTGATCTTTAACCAAAATTGGATTACTTGTATCAATCAAGACAATTACATCACAAGCGATTCCCAAACGTTTCCAATTGGACAGCCACCAATCCTCATTCCTCAATTCATATAACACAATTTTCTTAGGAAGACGGTTTTCCTGATAAGAGAGCGTTTTCACGATGAAATCGGCCTGCAGCTTTAGTGTGTATGTATATAATTTAGGAAGTCCTGTTTCAAGATGAAGTGCGTAAGTTGGCGTTTTCAAAGGCAAGTTGAAAAGCTTTTTTAAGAAATTCCTTCGGAATTTTTCGAGGGACTCGTATTCATCACTTCCCCAAAGTTGACCAGCGTAACCCAATGTCGATCTCACCACGGCTTCGAATATTTTATATTTCGCTGAAAGGTTGATTCGATTATTTGAAAATATGTTTCGCCGTGTCACATTCAGTAGACTTTGTGAAGTATTTGATTTCTCTGTAAGGTACAAGCTAAAATCAAGATTTCGGTTCAGTTTCACACCCAGATACTTGTACTCTTCTACAATCTCCAAACTAGCACCATTGAACACCCAATTATATTTATTTTGGCTTCTTGCTGATCTGCTGAAGACCATCACTTTTGATTTGTTTGAGTTTATTTCAAGGCCCCATTCATCGAAGTATTTCGCCAGGCAATTGATTAAAAGTTGGAGGTTTTCTGGTGATTCAGATAGTAACACAAGATCATCGGCATACAAAAGAACATTGATATTTAAATCAGCTACTCGAATTCCACCGGGAAGATAGGTTACCACATCGTTTATAAAAAGCGCAAACAAGAGTGCACTCAGAAGACCACCTTGTTTTACTCCATTAACGGTTTCAAACCAATCTGAGTAAGTTGAACCATCCCATACTGCTGCTTTTGTCTCTGAATACAATTCTTTTATAATATGTATACATTTTGTAGACAGTCCTTATTTTGAGAGCTTATAAAAGAGAGCATTTCGATTTATAAGGTCGAAGGCAGCCTTAAAATCAACAAAAAATGCATACACTTTCTTGTTTCTTGCATGCAACGCTTTAACAATAGATGTTATTGTGAATATTTGGTCAGTTGTAGAATAGCTTTTCCGGAAATCAGCCTGACAGTCTGAAACGATACTGTTTACATTATCCCATGTCTCTAGTCTGTTTACAAGTATACCGCAGAATAATTTTGCAAGTACATTCATGAAGGATATGCCTCGGTAATTTTCAACATTGTTCAAGTCTCCTTTTTTGTGGATAGGAAATATTACCGACCTTTTGAATGATGATGGAATTTCTTCACTAGAAAATACTCTGTTGAAAAACAATTGCAGTTGCGTATAAAACATCTCAGTCGCGTTCTTGAAAAATTCATATGGTATACCATCTTCTCCAGGCGCCTTTCCACTTTTTCCTTTACAAATTGCAGTTCTAAGTTCGTCAGAAGTGATTTCAGGGTCTAAAATTTCATCAGAAATCCGTGGCTCGCATACAAAAATTTTAGGTCAGACTTGCCGTATAAAAGGGTTTTAAAGTGTACATACAGATCTCCAGCAGCCACTGCAATTCCAATTGTAAAATTTACACCATTAATCTCCCTGACAGTCGACCAGAATTCTTTTGTACTTTTTATTTGGCCAAGAGTACCAGCTTGATCATTTTCAAAGTCGCTTTTCTTTTTTAGGCACAGTTTTTTGTATGCTGCATTCGAATCACAATACCACTTTTTAAGATTCTGGCAGTTTGAGTTTCTCAGTGCATTAAACAAAGCAAACGATTTTTTTCGGGCTATCAAACATTCCTTCCAGCTGACTCTGCTAGTACTTTTAATGACCTTGACGATAGGTTTTCATCTAATTTCAGTTGATAAGTATTTACACTTTCCTGCTTCCATATCAGCCGCGGTAAAAGTTCGAGATTTCTTTGATTTGCCGATGTATCATCGAACCAGTCTACAATAATCGGCATATGATCGGAAAAGTTTTTGCACTGGACTTCGAATTTCTTCACTAAGCCATTCCATTCATTATTGATCGCACAGTAGTCGATGACCGATTTACCTTGACCTCCAAGAAAGGTAAAGTGACCTTCAGTGTCCCCATTAGTGCATCCGTTAAGAACTGTACAGCCAAACATTTGAAGAAGTTCTAACAAAATGGTACCATTTTGGTTGCAGATTTCATCCTTTGATGTGCTTTGACTGGGGTGTAAAGCAGTGTTACTTGTGATAAGGGCTACTGAAACTTGCAAATTAGCTATTCTGGCATTGAAATCTCCAATTATCATGACACTTTTATTTGCCAGGTACATCATAATGTTGTTGAAGCGTTCAAAATCCTCACTCCACTTGTTGCAGTTGATATAGAAGGGAATAATTATAAAATTTGGTTTATGAACTAGTTTTACTACTGTGACTCCTTCATGCTCCTGAAAATCACATTTGTATAACAATGATGTTTTGATTCCATAAAGACTTCCCCCACTAGCACGCCCTTTGTTATGTGTTTTTACTGCTGGCTTCCAATTTAACTTATACCCATTAAAATATTTAGTAAACTTATTAATATTTTCTAAAGTTACATGAGTTTCATATAAAAAAACAAATCAAAACTTTTTACATAATTAAAAAATTTCACAAATAATAATTTATTATTGAGGCCTGAAACATTATAAAACAAAATATTACTATTACTTAAATATTTTGAGCTGACGGCATCACAATTTCATTTCTGTACTAACGTACTACAACTTGCACTATTTTGATAAAGTGGTTTCCCTGGTTCATCTGTGTTGACTGGTCTATACCATTAATTTTGACGTCTTTTTGGCAGCGACAGGAGTTTGACAGATTCGAAGTCCATCTCACCAAACATTACGCGAAGTTGTTGTTCTCCATCCTCGTTTTTGTATTTAATAAAATTATAATTGTTCAAATAAAATGTTTTATCAGCAACCGCCATCGAATTGTTTTTTATTTGTACTTTTTCATTTGGTTTTTTTGTTTTGATTATTTTTCTATATGCAAGAAGAATTTGGCGTTTGTACTGCATCTGCTTTGTCATGTCTCGTTGAATGAAAGCACCAGACCCTTTAAGCTTTGACGAGTTCTTTAGCATTTTCTTTGCATTTTCGCTAGAGCCGGTGTTTATTTTTAATTTAACAACAGAGCTATTTTCACTTAGCTTTATTGTCTCCGTAATTTCATGTGCGTCACCAAGCAAAAGTTGACTGATGTTTTGTACTTCCATTTGAGGGTCGGCATTACTGTTCGGGATAGTGAGAATGATGTTTTTTTCTCGTAAAATGCGACTTTACATCTCAAGCTCATCCTCCAGTATTCCACATCTTTCTTCGAATATTTGTACTTTCCCACTCAGATCTTCATTTTGCAAGCGCAGAATTTTGATTTCATCATTTAACTTTAGCACGTCATCTTTTGTAGCTAGTTTGGCGGTCGCTAATGAGAGCTCTTTGTGAAGTGATGTATCAATAATTTGTTTAATTTTCTGAAGATCCGATTCGGAAATTGGCATAATTGAATGGAAACTGTTTGTTTTTGTTGCCTTATTAGCAATTTTTGATATAGGGGTAGAAATATCGTCGGGAGAGGTTTGGTCAACTTTTCTTTTGTGGTCGGTCATGTGACACCGTCAACAGCAAAGAACTATGGTGTTATGCTTATTTAATAGTTTTACCTGGTTAATCAGCAAATTATTCTAATAACACAATTAAAAAGACAGTCACAGATTAAGGATTTAACAGTTTTTGTAAGTGATTTACTATTAAAATTTAAAAAAAAGTATGAGAGCAATAAAAAACTTGAACCAATCACTTTCACAGCAGTCAAAAAAAAATTATATAGGCGATCCTTAGAATTTTAAATAATACCTACTGGATACCAACATTTTTCAAAAATATTTTTTTTGTATATTTGCAATTTTTTTTTTAAATTCAATATTTCGAAAACGGTTGACGATTTTTTTTTCGAAATTGTATTTTTAAACTAAAATTATTAAATACATTAAATAGCCATACCAATGTTTCTTAGAAAAAAAAATAAAGAAATTTTGTATTTAAAAAAATTGGTAAAAAGTTAAACCTAAAAATACATAGATTCAACCGTTTCTACTACTAAGAATCTACATGCTATCCAGTCGTGCATTTTATTTTTTTAAACGTAAAATAATTTTCCCAATTTTAGAGCAATGTCATTTTCCCAACTAACCGCTCAGCCGCTCAGGAATTTCTGCTCATTAAATGGCCAGCTGCCGCTAAAACTTGTCTCTCTACCGCTTTACATCCTTACGGCTTGCCGGTCATTGCGTGGCCAGAGCCTTAGGCTTATTGCTTAATAATGCAAATTGCAAGTTATAAAAAGAAGCAAGTAGCCAACAATTTTATATTGGGCGATTTTTCATTACGTGTTTTCGAACCGTTCGCACAAAATCGTCGGAAAATCAGGCGAGAGATTTAAATTTCGTATTTTCAGATGCCCCATTTGAATGTCATTAATCTCTTTCTTTTTTTTTTTTGCTTCATTTTTTTAGATTAAAATAGAATAACATAAACAATTTGCCGCCCCCTACAAGTTGCCGCCCTAGGCTCGAGCGTAGTGGTTAATCTGCCACTGGCTTGATTAGGAATTACCTACAATCTTCAATTATTGGAAAATCTCGTAGGTATTCAAGAAAAAATAACTCCCTTTGTGCATAAATTCCAAACATATATGCATATAAAAGCAACGACAAAATATCAACCTAAACAACAACAAAAGAACAAAAATCAGTTTATTATGTAAAAAAGTATTGTTCATCTATATCTTTTGTTCTTCTTTCTGTTTGTTGTTTGATTGGCTGTGCTTATGCGTATCTCTATACATCAACCTCGCTCTGAGAGAAAAAAGAGAAAAATACATTAGTTCTGAGTTTGCTTTAGCGCGAGACCTACCCTTAAGGGTACCTCCCATAAAACATGTTTTTTTGATTTTCGACATAAACGGTTCGACGTATTTCGATCAAATTTTTTATAGGGAGGTCCTTCGCATTATAAATATGCAGGAGCCCAAGCACGTAACTTGATAAAATCGAGTTTTGCCGATATAATCGAAAATTGTTTCTATTCAATCGAGCGTCCGCGATTGTATCGTTAGAGAAAATTCGATTGTACCAATTCTCGATTGTATCAACAAAACTCGATTGTATGAAGTTACATTCTGGTGCATCAGTATACCAAAATTTTCGAATATTTTTTTGGATTTTTGAATAAAAAATATTTTTTTTTTGGAAAATTCAATATTTTGAAAACGGGTGGATAATTTTTTTAATTTTGTTTTTAAGGTTATGTTATTAAATATTTAAAATTGTCGTACCAAGCTTAGACAAAAAAAAATAAAACAATTTGTATACACAAAATTAAGTTAAACGACTTTGAAAATATATTTAGATTCTTAATAGCAACATTTTGCATACGATGTGATCGAACATAAGAGCAAGTTCGTACGATCCAGTCGAGCATTTTATTTTACTTAATTTTCGTATTTTTTTTTTCTAAAGGGAATGCTAGTATCACAATTTTATGTATTTAATAATATAAATTTAAAAACTGAATCTCAAAAAATCGTCCAAGCATTTTAAAAATATTGAATTTTCAAAAAAAAACATTTTTTTTTAAATCCAAAAAAAAAATATGAGATACAAATTTTGGTATGCAGTATTATTTATATTTTAAGGGACCTCCTGCATAAAAATTTTGATCGAAATGCTTCAAGTCGTTTATGAGAAAGTCCAAAATAAAAAAAATGGGTGTATGGCAGGTACCTCTAATAACAAAACATGTAAAAAAATTGTAACCAAAATGACTATACCTATAGTAGTGCACATATTTTTTTTATCAAAATCGTTAAAACATTTGCGAGATAATTACAATGGTAGAAAAGAATGCATGACAGATAATGTTAAGAGGTCCTAAAAAAATATATTCCAAAATCTATTTTAGACAATCACCTAAAACGTTTAAATAACAGGTTTGAAGAAAATCGCTTCAGCACTTTTAGGGTGTAGACCATTGTACAGACAGACAGACAGGCGGAATTGCGGGACCCAATTTTTGGTGTTCTCTATCATCATGTCAAGTTTAATTAAAAACTCGATTTCGATACCTGCATATATTGCAAGTAAAAATATGTTGTACCTAATACCTATGTAGGTATTATTTGTAAAAGTGGTAACACTGGTTTTGTTATTGATTGACGTGCATTGTTGGATGTCCGCAATTTTTAATTAATTTCTTGTTGTATCCTGTGTTGTTTTATTTAAAACTGTGTTTATTTTAATTAATTTTGAATTTGACTAGCATGTAATACATGCTTCATATCTTTTAATTTTTAAATCGGCATAATTAAATTGCTTGTAATTTTTTTTCAATTCACGTAAGGTTGTTTGCCATTTATTTGTACTCCCATATATGTATGTATGTCAAGATCTGCATCGGCTTTGTTCCTCTCAATTGTTTGATTTTACTCCCTCTTACCCTTCTTTTAGTAGAAAGAACAATTGCTCAACTGACGAGCTTTTTCTTAAAGCTTTCAGTTTTTGTCAGTGCCCATAATTAAGTATCCAACACACTCTTGATACTAATTTAGAAAAAAATCAGATTTAAAGATCGGTGGCGGTGAGCGTCTGTGCGTTAGTTAAAATTACACAATAAATAGTAGGTTATATGTTCAAATCCATCTAGTAACCGATTTTAATTTTTTTTTTATTCAGTAACTTGTATTTTGTTTGTGTGATTAATTTTTTCCTTTTTTTGTATATATTTTTTTTCTGTCTGCCCCTTATTTATTAATAATAATGGCTTGCGCGAACTCTAATTGTGTGGATCGTTCGGGCACAGCCCCTCTTTTCAAGTGCTATGGACCTTGCGGAAATTTATTACATGCCAAATGCGTTGGTTCGAATAATTCTTTGATGGATGAAATTAAATCTTCGAATATAGCATATTGGTATTGTCCGAATTGTAAAAAGATTTCGCTTGCTCACTTTTCTTTTAAATTATCCACTTTAAAAGATGAGCTCACTAAAATTGCAAGGGGGTTTGAAGATTTAAGCATTAACCTTGCTAATATAGTAACAACGGCATACATTCTCCGGTGTTGATAGCTGACAAGTCCTCTTCGCCGGATGACATTTCAATACAAAAAACCTTCAATCTCAAAAAATAGTAAAAAAGAGAGGAAGGGACATGACCACCTGTCCAGACAACGCAGAACCGGCTCCTAAGAACCCATCCAAAAATCTGCCATGATAAGTTGTGAAGTAAGTGCTACTTCAATAACTGTGTCCGAACCCGGCATTGAATCACCCCAAAATAATGAGCCCGCAAATAATGATATTTTAGCCCCCTCAGAACCCACTGTAAATATTCCACTTGTGTCTGACCGAACAGCTTGAGTTAGCTCCATCACAGGAGCCCGTCGTTATTGCACCCAAAACTCTATCATCAGTTCCAAAGCCTAAGGCCATATTTGTTTTTCGTCTCTTACCCTAAACTAAGCCGGAAGACTTATTGGATCATTTGGTTGCTACCAAAGCTATTGCAAATTCATCATGCGTCAAATGTTCCAAAATAGGTAAACCTAACAGTTTCGTAGCCTCTTTCAAAATACTTGCGCCCAGTTGTCTCTTTGAACCCATATGTAGTAGTTCGTGGCCTTCTAATACATTGGTGAAAGAATTTATAGCCGCCATGAGAAAGAAATCTAATATAAATTCGGCTTCTAGTTTAAATTTAAATTTAAAAAACTGCCCAGGTTCTGCCTCTAGTACCAAAATGTAGGAGGTCTTCGAAGCAAAACTTCCAAGACATATAATAATTCTCTATCTTTGCCATACGATCTTTTTGCCCTGACCGAGACTTGGCTTAATGCCTCAATTTTAGACACAGAACTTTTTGATAGCGAGTTCTTAGTTTACCCATTCAATCTGACAATTGAATTGTTGTGCGTCAAAATAACTAAGGAATCTTTAGTCCTATTTGTTTTAAATGTTTATATTCCAACTAGAAGTCCAGTGTCAGTGTACACTGAACTCTCTTTAGCACTCGACTTTATTTTTAGCTTAGCTAGCCTTGACAGTAATATCCTTCTATTAGGAAATTTTAATCTTCCTCACATTGATTGGGTTCCCTCTGATGACGAATCCTATTTCGAAGCTTCCGCAAGTTCATCCCAACAGGAGCTCTAAATGTTGGATAATATTATCTCTACGGATTTATATCAAGTTAGCTATACACAATTTTAAAAATAGACAACTTGACCTTGTGTTCTCATCTGACGCCGTTAGTACAGTAGTGGTAGAATCTACCTCTGCTTTATCTAACACAGATCATTATCATCCGCCTCTTGACATTTTTCTTGACTTGAGTCGTCATTTACTAGAAAATAGTAATCCTCATTGACTTTCGCAAAGGTGATTTTCAACAGCTCTTGGATAGTTTAATAAATTCCGGTATAGAACATTTACAGATTTATAATGATCTTTACTCAACTATCTCAAGCTTCTATTCTATTTTCATGAGATGCATTAATGAAACAGTTCCTAAAAAAAGATCTATTCCTTCCAATTCTTCTTGTCATCCTTGGTTCACAAAAGAACTGAAATGTGTCCGAAATAAAAGAAATAAGGCTTGGAAAAAATACATTAGGTTCATGGAGGTAGAGAATCAAGTAATTTACATTTCCCTTTTTGAAAAATTCAAAAACTCTCTTTCGAACTCTATAACGAATAGCTGGAAACCATGGGGCGTTCTTTGAAGTTAGACCCGAAAACTTCTGGAAATTTAGAAATTCTAAAAAGAAATGTGACGGGTATCTAGTAAACCTCATTTATAATGACGTAATCTTGAATACAACTTCTGAAATCTGTGAGGGATTTGCAAGTAATTTTGGCAAATCCTTCATTGATTCTCCTGTAGTTGTTGACGAAAACTATATTCATTTTTTACGAAATGTTCCTCAAGTATCATTTAACAATATTACAATAGAGCGTGAAAAAATTTTGAGCTTTTTGTCACATTTAAAAGAGGACTATTCTATTGGACCTGATGGAATACCACCTGCTGTATTAAAAAAATTTAGGTCCATTTTAGCTCTTCCTCTGAGTAATATTTTTGAACTATCTTTGAAATTAGGTAAATTTCCTTCAGTTTGGAAGAATGCATTTATAACCCCAGTATATAAAAAGGGAGATAAAACCAATATTATCAACCATATACCAATTTCTAAACTTTCTTTCATTCCGAAGTTGCTCGAACAAGTTGTATGTGATAATATGACATTTATTTGTAAAAATATTATCTGCAACCAACACCATGGTTTTATGCAGAAACGTTCTACTGTTACAAATCTAGTTGTCTTTTTGAATAAATGCTTAAACTCCCTAGAAAGTGGTCAAGAAGTTGATTGTGTATACACAGACTTCTCGAAAGCTTTTGATCAATTGTCTCATGAGATTATCAAGTTTAAACTTAATTCATACGGGTTTCCTCCATCTTTCATCAAGTGGATATCCGCGTATCTTGAAGATAGGTTATATCAAGTCAAATTCAGAAATTCTTACTCAAAACCCTTTATTGCCAAATCAGGTGTTCCGCAGGGAAGCCATCTTGGACCATTACTCTTTACATTGGCTATTAATGATGCTCCTCCTTGTGTACGCAATAGCGAAATGCCTATCTTTGCAGACGATATGAAGATTTATAAAAATATATCATCTTCAAAGGATCGAACTCTATTGCAAGAGGATATTAACCACTTTGCCTTGTGGTGTGTTAACCCGACAAAATGTCAAACAATGAAATTTTCAAAAAAACGTTCTCCTTCTTCCCATGACTATTATTTCACGGCACATTTTAAATCGTGTTATAACTGTACGGGACTTTGGAGTTCTCTTCACGCAAAAGTTAGACTTTTCTGTCCATATTAATATCATAGTTAACAAAGCCAATTCAATGTTAGGATTTATTAAACGTTGGTCCAAAGAATTTGTTGATCCCAATGTTACCCGTGCTTTATACAACTGCTTGGTTCGTCCCCATCTTTAATATTGAGAGATTAGAATCTGTCCAAAGAAACTTTACTCGTTTCGCATTGAAAGGGCTTCAGTGAAGTGATCCTTCTAATGCCCTCCCTTGTGGCCAACATTTATCTATTCTTCAAATGCCAACACTGGCACAGAGAAGAACAAACAATGATTTGGTATTCTTCCACCAAATAATAATAGGTGTCACAGATGCACCAGACCTACTATGTTCAGTTTTTTTAATTATCGGGGTGGAGGTTATAATCTTCGTGGACTCCACTTGATTAAAGTCCCAACACATATGACCAACTATGGGATGCATGTGCCCTTGACACGTATGGGTAGACTTTTAAATTGGAATTCAAACGTTTTTGACTTCAATTCAGTAAAATTAAATTAAAAAATCTACTCAAAACTAGTGTTCCACGCTCCTAAATGTTGTTTTGTTTATTGTTATGTTCTTGTTTTGTATTGACGTAATATTATACGTTATATTTTCATGTTGTACTTGTGTAAGTGTTATTTGTAATAGAGTTTGCCTACTAACAACTAACACTGCACTAAATGATGAGTCGGTGGTATAACACAGTTTTCTGAGTTGGCAAACTATTGGTCGCAAGACGGAGCTTGCTATAAGCTCTCTTCGACCAATTCTGATAGTGTGAAAAAAATAATATACTTGCCACAATAACAATAGTATGGGAGGTAGCGTTGAGTTTTTGCGAGTCATTTTACACCGAATAATTCTTATCAGAATCGATAGATATGTAAAAATAGATAGATCATAAAAATGCGCGTCAGCCGCCGCGCCCGCGGTGGAGCTATGTTTAACGGCGGATCAGTGATACAATTTTTTTTTTTCAAAAAGTCATTTTACACCGCACCAAAATTTGAGAGATGGCCATTTATGTTCTAACTAATATAAAAATTGCCGTCAGCCGAATGGATGAATTTTTTACAGATGAATCTTCAACCTTTCAAGAAAATAAAACAAACAGTCAGCCGCCCGTATAACGGTGGAAAGACCGTCATCAACATGACGCGCGCCCAGTTGATCTGAATGTTACTCAGTCACTTTAAATGATAACCTGACGCATTTTAACCACACAAACATTCGGCTGATGGCTAATTTTTATTTGTTTATAAGAAAACAAACGAAACTCCTAACTAGTGCACTACCTACTCAGCAGTTTGCTTCTAGGCACTCCTCTTGTGTACACTATATTGGTACAATACCACTCAAAGCAGAAGTCCCTCCTTTCCACTCAGAAGTTACCTTCTCTTAAGATAATTCCTGTAAGCAGCAAGTGTGAATCGTAAGAACAGAAAAACTCAGCCCATGTAAGTTATATGGCGTGACGTTTGATTGGGTTTTATTTGTTTTGCTTTCATCCAAAAAATCGTATGATGACGTGTCTGCTTGTACATCTGTTATGAGTTTGAATTTAATGTATTCGAACTGAAGTAGCAGTTGGCTGGTTCATGAGTGTATGTAGTGTGTGGGGTATATTGGGAAGCTGCTTTGATTAGGTTGAATTTGTAACTTCGTTACAATACTTACTTTTATTTAAATAAACACTTACAGCCCTATTAATAACAAAAATGCTTTGTCCACCGCTAGTTAATGGCTTTACTAAACCATAGAATAAAAGATAGTCCGCGGACTAAAATTTTCAATTAATAACAAACAAAATCTACAACAATAAGTATTAACTCTATCTCTTTTTATTCTATATCCCTGTAAATTTTGTTCTTAATTTCAATTCTTACTCCTTCACTAAACCACCGTCTTTAATGGTTTCGACAAGGTCTTAGTATGTAAATGTTTTTTATTAATAGCATTTCGTACTTAGTCCACGCAATTAGCCCTAAACCTTCGCTAGTCAATGTTTATTTATTTGGGTGTTAGAATTACCATAAATACCATTTATTGTAAGTGTTTGTTTATGGTGTTTCTGGACTTTATGTTTTCCTCTGTAAAGTTAGTTTCTTTCATAGAAAATTAGTTTTTTCTACGAATTTCAAGAATAATTTTACGTTTTTCCTAAAGACTCTTAAAAAATTCATTAAGCGCATCACTTGTTTTTAAAACAAATACGCAATATGGTTTTAATTTTGGTGACATTTTGACAAAATAATTAACTTTCGATAGCAAACTACAACAGATACGATTGTTTTTTTTTATTAAAAAAAAATTCTTAAAGCATTGACATAGTCACACGTTTTTGATCAACATAGCTATTTCAATTGGTTAGGAATTATTATTATTATTTGATAATATTTAAATATTATTTTGTGTTAAATATATTTGTTTAAGATATCTTTGCTTTGGGTTCATAAAGAAAGCTACTGATTTATTTAAAAATGAAAAAAAAATTAATCGTTCAAGTAGTTTCTATAAATAATATATATGAATTAATATACCTAATATAAAATATTTTTTTATAGCTATGTACAAACAAAAATAAATGATTAAATACCTAGCTACCATTTATGGTAATGCTAGCACCCAAATGTATAAACATTGACTAGCGAAGGTGTTACGTGGGCCATGTATGTAAATATAGCGCCTACCCGGCAGTAGTAGTTTTCTTTTCCTTTTGCTTATAATATCTGAAAAGAACGATTTTATTAGTAAATTAGCAAAAATTACATTAAAAGTATTGTATTGCATTAATACAATATTGATGTATGTATGTAGGAACGAAATTGTTTTGCCAAGATTCGAA
The DNA here is from genome assembly GCA_910595825.1 of Philhelius pedissequus. Lineage (NCBI taxonomy): Eukaryota > Metazoa > Arthropoda > Insecta > Diptera > Syrphidae > Philhelius > Philhelius pedissequus. The sequence goes on along the minus strand of OU343160.1, from coordinate 126,500,534 downwards.
TGTTTTTACACTCGAATTTATGCAAAGCAAATTCGTTAACTTACATATTACAGACTTACCCCAAATGTACATACAAATATTCAGCATAATCTGAAAGAAAAACAAGAAAAAAAAAATATGAATTAAATGCATTATAATTCAATTAACAAAATTAATTACCATTTAATTTTGTTCCTGCTGGACCGCTTTCTGCAGTGATGGCTATGTTGATATCAATCCCGTACGATCTCTCTTTATTTCATAACCAATGTTGTCTTCTCTGTGTCTGGTTAAGCCATAGCTGTGTCTATTATCGCGAGATCTATCCGCGTTTTGTTTACATTCTGACATTACATGGTTTTTATTTTTCGGTTGTCATAGCTCTCTGGTTTCTTCTGCGCATGCGAAGGTAGTTTTGTCTCTTTTCACCTAAGGGAAAAGGGGGCAGACAATTTACTACTAGCGCATGCGCAGAAAACTATATAAGAACTTTGATGAACGTTGATGAATTTGCTATGGTTTGAATCTTTGACAGTGCTGATGCATGTGAGGGACGTTTTTGAGTAAAAGGGAAATTATAGTAGGAAAAGATAGTTTTATAAGCTTATAGATAGATAATAGGATATTATTGATTAGTTAGTATAAATAATAGAATTAAATTAGAATTAGTGAAATTAGATTAGTGGAAGAGAATGAAGACTGAGATAGGTAGATAAGTGTGTAGGATACTCATACTGTGTGTGTGCAATTTCGGGGACATGGTTGAGGGGGTGTTACATTTAAAATAGTTGTCTCACTTGGGTATAGTGGTAACTATTTACCTGGTTAATAGTAGAATGACTAGGAATTACCTTAAAAGGTCATCGCTTGATTTGAAATCGTATAAGCAAAAGTTTTAACGGCCATTTTCTTTAGTGAAATTCTTAAAGTTAAATTATTTGAGAACCTACCGATTTTATCTTACCCAAGTAAGAAATTCCTTTTTTGTTTCTATAAAAGGAAGGGAAAGTTAATAATCAGTGAAGAAAAATACATCAGATAAAATTACCAAAGTAAAAAAAAATATAGATTTCTAATATATGTACGTATTTTTTCATATATATCTATATATCCATTTTGGTTCTGGGTAGGAAAAATAGAAAATTCGAAGAACTTTTTACGAGGATATACAATTCCACAGCAGAGGTATGTGACCAAGATGGAAAAATAAAATTCTGTATGTCTGATGTGTGATTTATTCTTTTTACTAGGTTAAGGCTATAGGTCGATAAAGATCTCGAAAGAGATCCACTGCAGAAGCCTAAGCCTCTGTCTAAATTTTGATATTATTTTGGTATTAATTCTGAGTACCCATCTTCAACTCTAGCAAGGTATTCTGTGAGAGTGAAAAACTATACTTTGTATGAAAATACAACATAATGGAAGACGCAAAAACCGATATTATAAAAGGATACATATAGTACTGACATATATACATATATAGATATCCAAGAACGAGATATCAAGGTGTTGTGCAAGGAAAGCTGTTTTGCTAAACAGAAAAGTAAAGATCAGTTGAATAACTAGAAAAGGAGAAGTGACAAAGTGATGATGAAGATTTTTTTTTATTAATTGATGGTACTTTTTTTAAATTCTGAAATATCTAAGAAGAAACAAAAGTGTAAAAATTTGGTTCTCTAGCTAACTTTATTATTTTATTTTGATTTTTTAATTTCTGGAAGAGGTTTTTTTTTCATATAATATAAACAAAACAAACGAAATATTATCACCGCATCAGAAACAGAACAATAATCTTCGCCTGTTCTTCACCATGCTGCCGGCAGAACATCAGAAGGAGCAGAGCAACTAGTGAGTACCCACATTTTATTGTTTTTTATATATATATAACAAAAATATCTCTTCAAGAGAATTTTAATATCTAACTTTTTGGTAAAGCCGTCCTGATATTTTCTGATAGGTAAGATGACGTGACAGACCACTTACTATAGGGACTAGGATGTGACTGGTTGGTCATCTTAGGGGCTATTTTCGCAATAATGTGGTCAAGGAAATAGCGAAGCTGTATCTTCACGATACTTGGGTGGGTTGGGCAGACCTTCGTCACTGACATCAGACGAGCGTTTGAAGTTCGGTGTGACGGTATTTAGGATGAAGGAGTTAGGTGCTTTAGAAATGTTTTTTTTTATGGTGTAGGGTTTAGTTTAGGAATAATTTTTTTTATACATTTACATTTTTTTCTTTTAATTTTCCTTTTTCAATTTTCTTACTTAATTTTGATTTTTTTAGTCTAATTTCCTCTTACTTTTTTATTTTTTTACTATTTAATTTTCTTTTTTTTTGAATTTTTTTAAATTTTATTCATGCATTTTTTTATTAGTTCTTTTTATATTTTTTCTTGGTTGAGGTATTAGTTTAGTTAGGTAGGTTTTTTTGTATTTACATTTAAAGTTTTTTTTAATGAAATTTCGAAGGAACAAGCTTTCGTTTCTCTTAGATATCATGGAGGAATGGCAAGAACCACACACGCGACGAGCTAAGCCGTGCAACGACAAGAGCGCCAATGCCATTTCCCATGCACCGAACCAATCCTCCGTGGAATCCAGGCTCCTAACAATGTCGCTCAACGAGACCTGACGGTTCTTTTTTTAAGGCCAAAGACATGTCCAAGGAGATGATTTTTTTGAAATCATCAACTTGGACTTCTTTTGTTTTTGAATTAAATTTTTTTTCTGGGAACTGGTAACCTTTGATCTTGTCACAGATGGAAAACAGCTGTCAAAATCTACAGGCCACGAGTCAGAGATTTTAGTGAGGTAGTCAAAACAACATCAAGGTTTGAACAAGGTTGTACGATTTCGGATCTCCGCTGACCAGGAAATCAGGCACAGTCAGATTCCTTGTGAGGTAGATATTCGGAGTCCGAAAACCTTCTTCGTGTGGAAGTTCATCTTGAAACGACAGCCAGCCATTGAATAGGCTACACGCCAGGAAAAATGTTGTGGTTGTGGGAGAGAAATGAACCGAAGCAAGCACTGAATTTCAAACGCACCAGCCACAAGACATTAGTACGATGGAACGCAAACTAACGACAATACCTGAGGATAATGGATGGAAAAGAAATCTTGCCAAATCTTCATACACCTAATATATACACCTATAATATATATAAAAACATAATTTTTTTTACAAATTTCATATTATTTTTTTTGTATTGATTTTTTTACATATTTTTTTTTTCTTTTCAATTCTTATTTTTTTTTAGTCTTTTTATACATTTTTTTACTTTCATTTCTTAATATTTTTCTTTACTTTTAAATTTTACTTTTTGATTAATTTTCTTTTTACATTTTTTTTTCTCATTTTTATCTTTTTTATTAAACGAAGTTTACATTTTCTTTTTATTTGTCTTATCATTCTTTAAATCATTTTATTATTTTTATTTTTTTTATGAAACGAACTTTAATTTTAATTTTGTTTACATTCTTCTTTTAACGTTTTCTAACACAATATTTTTCATTAACATGAATTTAGTTTTTTTAGAGTTTAAACAATTTTTAGGTAATTTTAATTCCTTTACAAATTTGTTTTTGATAACAGTTCGAATTTTGTTTTGTTTTTTTATTCATAATATTTTATTGCTTGTATGTATATATATATTTTTTATCATTTTTATTAAATTTTTTTCTAATTCTAAAAAATAAAAATAAAAAAAAATTCTATAAGTAAAAACCATTTTTGTTTTTTTTTTTTACATTTATATTTTTTTTATATTACATTAACTTTAATTTTTTTAACAACTTTAGGTATAAGATTTTTCATTTTATTTTGTTTATATAACTTAAAATAACAGTTCAGTTTTTGTTATAGTTTTTTTTTATTTAACACACTTTTGTTTTACATTTTTTTTGAAATATCTAAGTAATTTCTTTTGTTGTTGTTTTGGGTTTTTTCTGCTTTTTTTATTTTTCTTCTGCGCAGCCACATTACTTGTTGGTACCTTTCTTTTGAAAAGTTTGTTTTGTGCCTTAAGTATTTTATATTACTAAGATAGAGATTAGAGTTGAAGATATGTCTCAATCAAAGAAAAAGCCAACAGGTACAGTTCCTAAGGGATCACGAAAAAGGAGGGTCACAAAGTAGATGCGGAAATCGAAGAGTCTGAGACACAATTACTTCCTACAATATCACCGACAGTGACGGGAAACGACAACTTAGACAAGACATATAAAGAAATTACGAATATAATTCGTAGGTTCGTGATAGCCGGAACGGGTGACAACAACGTACAAAATACTAACGTACAAAACGCAACAGATCCTGATAACGAACAAAAACTTTTACAAATAGAATAAGAACAGTTAACTCAACACAATTTAGAACGCGAACGACTACGAAACGAACAAGAACGAATAACTCAACGACACTAAGAATTTGAACAAGATCGACTACGAATAGAACAAGAACAAAAACGGTTACGTAGAGAACAAGAATAACTTACTCGACAAAACCAAGAACTCGAAAAAGAACATAAAAGACTTACTAAACAAAAGTATGACATTGAACAATAGCAATAGCAATAGCAATGGAAGAAGTTTGATTGAATTTATTACAGATTTCGGATTATATATGATAAGGCTGGTAATTTCACTTTTGTAAGTGGCCAAGGGCAATCCATTATGACTTTGCCGCAATGTCAACTTACTGGCTGGCTTTATCTTCGATTTGAGGTTGCTTTGGTGAACTTTTCAGCCCACTTTCCTATTATTGGCAAAATAAAAATTTTTGAGTCAATTCAACGTGCAAACTCTTACCTTTTCAAGCTAAAATGGTCAGCAAACAACGCAACGCTATATAAAGAACTCTTAAATCGACATTCGTGCTCTTTAGTTCAGCAATCTACACACACGGTCGAAGAAATAAGTCAAAGTATAAATAAAGTTATTATAGCTGCAGCTCCTTTTGCACATAAAACTTCCAAAAAATTTTTAGCAAAAAATCCTTGGTTTGACAATGATTGCAAGCGTCTACGAAAACTCTCGTTTGTTTATTTGAAGTTCTTTATAACTACCAATTCACAGTTTTTCAAAAGTTATTACTTACGATTCAATAAAAATTACAAAGATATTTGTAAAACTAAGAAAATATCTTATTTAAGAAATAAAGCCGAAGACTTGAAAAAATGCACCAATTCTAAACAGTTCTGGACTACAGTACGCGAACTGGGTGGCCAGTCGCAAGGTGTGAAGTTTTCCTTGGAAGCTGAGTTACTGGCTGCTCATTTTAAAACACTACTCTCAGTAAACCTTCACACCTTCGAGTATGCTTTACCAAATACCCGCGTGAATGAACTCGATATCGATTTTTCTCTCTTGGAATTGGAAACTATTCTTAAGAATTGTAAAAACAGTAAGAGTCCAGGCATTGATGGAATTCCAGTAGAATTTTACAAGAACAGCACAACGGATTTCAAAAACTACTTGGTTAGCTTTTAAATTGAAGTCTAGAACTCCTTGTCTACTCCTACCAATTTCAGAAAGGGTGATGTCAACGAAGTCGAGAATTATAGACGTATTTCAATATTAAATTCTATAAGAAAAAAATTCTCAGCAATTTTGTATGAACGGATTTCTAAATGGATAGAAAATAACAATCATCTAAGCATATTTCAAGCTGGTCTTCGACCGGGTTTTTCAACGACGGACCAAATTTTTGCAATTTCCAGCATGGCACAAAAATTTATAGATAACAAAAAAAATTTTACACTTGTTTTGTGGACTTCAAGCTGCCTTTGACAAAGTCAACAGACAAGCCCTTATCTATAAATTATCTTGTATTGGTATGTCTCGAAAATTCCTTCAAATGTATGAAAGACTCATTTCTTTGACTGACGCAAAAGTATGGGGTTGTTTAAGATTCTAAAACCAATTTGTAACTTCGGCAGGCGTACCTCAAGGCTATATTCTCAGTCCGTTACTGTTACTACTGCCTTATATGTAGACGACGTCTGTGACAATCTTCCTGGCGGAGTTAGTTACGCAAATACCCTAATAAAAGTTCTGCTATATGCTGACGATCTAGTAATTTTTGCTAATTAACCATCAACACTTCAAATGCAAATAAACCGTCTAAGTTCTTTCTGTGATACTTGGGGTCTTCATATAAATTCTTAAAAAACTAGAATGTCTAATTTAATTGACAAAGTCATTCCTGGTCGTTTATGCCAGAATGTCTTTGTCTATCTCCATGTCCTCTTGGTTTGTTCTCCAGACTTCGAGACGCACATTAAGGTACTGGGGGAAGTAGCGGTAGCATTAAGAACGGCAGGCCTAACTATAAATGTAGAAAAGCGTAAATTTTGTTTTAAGGAGATAAAATATCTAGGATATGTAGTTGGGGATGGTGGCATACGAACGGACAAGGCCAAAGTATCGGCGGTCGAGACTTTCCGATACTTAAAACCCCCAAGCAACTTCGCAGGTTCCTAGGCATGACAGGCTGGTATAGGCGCTTCATTCCAAATTATGCTACAATAGCAGCTCCAATGACTGACCGCCTAAAGAAAAGACAAACTTTTACAATGACTGAAGAAGCAACAACCGCATTTCAACCCATACTGACAAATCCCGACTTTTCAAAACACCTTTATATACAGTGCGAAGCTTCAACTTCAGGTGTAGGGAGTGTGATCTTTCAGATGGACTATGAAAAAAATGAACGACCCATAGCATTCATGTCCCAGAAGCTTAATTCCCCTCAAAGGAATTATAGTGTTACAGAACTTAGATGCTATGCGGCCGTTTTATCTGTAAAAAAAAATGCAGGGCTTACGTGGAGAGCTTACCCTTCACTATCATTACCGACCACGAACGTTTGAAATGGTTAATGACCCAAAAACACGTTTAGCCAGATAGAGTTTCAAACTGCAGGGTTTTGACTTCGTGATCGAACATGGGAAGGGTGTCCAAAACCTAGTGCCTGATACCCTGTCGGGAATCCATATGGAAGAGCTCACAACCGATGACGTAGCACCAGAAGTTGACTTTAGTTCACCATATTTCTCTTCGGAGGAATATGTTGAGCTAAAGAAAATAGTACAGAAATACAAGGAAAAATTACCTGACATTTGCATATCGGATGGACTTGTCTATAAACGACAGACATACGTACAGGTGACCCAATACAAGAAGAAGCTTGGAAGCTTTGGGTACCTGTGGGGTCGTTGCATGAGGGCCTTTTGAAAGCAGCACATGACTCCAGCGTCAGGAAACGGTGGTATCAACAAAACGTTGGCAAAATTGAGACAAAAATATTTTTGGCCTGGTATGGCAACCGATGTCCAGCGTTGGGTGAGTTCATGTCAAACATGTAAGTGCAGTAAATCAGGAAACACCACGACTCGACCGCCGATAGGACATCAAAGACTGACTGAACGACCATTCCAAAGACTGTGTAGATTTTCTTGGACCCTATCCAGGTACAAGAAATGGTAACACACACAAATATTGACCATTTTAGCAAATATGTGTTGCTTAAAGCAATTAGAAAAGCAACATCATCTGAGTTAGTGAAGTTTTTAGAGGAAAATGTATTTCATGTTGTTGGTGTTCCGGAATATCTTCATTCCGATAATGGTAAACAATTCATTTCGGAATTGTTTACTAATTTTTTGAAACGATATGGGGTTCAACATTTCGGACAGCGATCTATTCTCCCCAAGCAAACGCGTCCGAAAGAGTAAATCGGTCAGTATTATCAAAGATCAGATCATATTTGGGAAATGATCAAAAACATTGGAATCAACATGTTAGCAATGTTGCATTTGCATTGCGAAGTGTTGTTCATGATGTGTTGAGCCTTATTATGCCATATTCGGCACTCCAATGATACAGCACGTAAAATTATATGAGTTGCTCCGTAAACTCGGAGTTGTAAAAGAATCCAAAATCGAGATTTTAAATAAAGATGATAGACTTGGCCTAATAAGAGGTAAAATTTTCGAAAATTTAAGACTCGCTCACCAAAAAGGTGAAAAGGTGTATAATACGCGAAGCAAGGACATTAAATATAAATCAGGTCAAATAGTTTATCGAAAAAATTTTAAACAAAGTAGTAAAATTGACAATTAAAACGCGAAACTAGTTGCTAAATTTATAAAATCAATTATTCTAAAAACAATAGGTAATTCACTTTACGAAGTATGAAATTTGAAAGGCGAGAAAGTGGGAGTGTATCACGCGAAAGATCTTCATGTTTAATTAAATGGAAATAAACATAACGCACTCTGATGATGTTGCTTAATCTGTGGTATTAGGTTAAGGTACTTCAGTGTTTTTGTTATATAGTTTTATTTACATAGTTTATTTATTTACAGTTATTTATTTATAGTTATTTTTTTGTATAGTTTTTTTATTTTTTATATAGTTAATTTTATAAAATTTATACTCGTATTTACATTTATTATCTGTGATATTTTTTTTTTTAGTTTTAGTTTTTTTTATATAGCCAAAGATTTTATTAGAAGATAGATTAAGAGTTCACCTGTCATATTAGCTTTTAAGTTTTAATACCTGAGCTATTCTGTGAATTTTTTTTTTTTGAGTCAAAGTACCTTATTTCTTTTAAAATATTTTAAAGTTTATATGTGATATTCTCTTTTGCTAAAGTACCTGACTTTCTTTTAAAGATAATTTGCTCTCTAGCTGTGATATTAAGTAATAAGTTTACGTGCAATATTAGTTAGAGTAGTCGAATTATGAACCTGATTTTGTTGTATAGGGTATTATAATGATCTGTGATATTAGTCATTAAGCTGAAGTACCAGAATTTTTTTACCTAGTAGGTTAATGTACCTGATAGTATCTGTGATAGTTAGTTTTAAGAATAGTACCTGATTTTTACCTGCGATATTTACATAGAGTTAGTAAAAGTACCGAATATATAGATAGTTTAATAGAATATTTTTTTGTATATAACAATGTGAGATAGTTTGTTTGTGTTAGATTGTAGTCTTATTATATACCTGATGATAATTGTCAACCAATCCAACGACGGCAAAAAATTAGTCTGCCCATAATTTAATCTTACTAATATTTTAAATGTGAAAGTTTGAATTGATGGATGGATGGATGGATAGATGTATGGATGTTTGTTGCTAAATAACTCCTGAACGGCTGAACGGATCTGGATGAAACTTGGTACAGAGATAGATTGTTGTCTGGAATAGGCCACATGCTACTTTTATTCCGGAAAAATGTATGGTTCCCGTAGGATAGGTGTGTTTGAATTTTTCATAGAGCTCATTCTACAAACAGCCAACATAGCTTTTATTCACAAGGCGCATATAAGCACATGAAATTTGATTGGTAGATGGATGGGGTACTGGATTCTCACATAGGTCATTTTTATCCCGAAAAAAATTAACGGTTCCTTTGGGAGAGGCTTAAATATGAATAAAAATATATATGTATTGGGTATTTGTTCCGCTTTCACTCCTCAACGGCTGAACGGTTTTTAATTGTAGGTGTATGGATGCCATTAGATTCCCGTGGGATAGAAAGTCTGTATACCATCGCACGGGCATCTGCTATTAAAAATTGTATGAAAAAATGTATTGTAATTCATCAATTGAGAACGAATGAGCCGATTTGGCTCGAACTCTTGTTTAGTTGTTCGTAACATCCAGGAACATTCTCCTTGCGAAAGAAAATTTTGGTTAAACCCTTCCAGAAAAGTCGGGAAATTTTAAAAATCGAAAATTGATTTTTTTGTATTTAATTGTGTATGCAAATGTTCCGGAATGACTTTTCGAATGAAAAAATAGAAAATTCTTAGTAAACTCGAAGAATTCTAGAAAAACGCGAACATTTTTTTCTTGATGATATATAGATAAATTTAAAGCATGATTTGATGATTTTGGACAATGTTAAGGTGGAAAATTCGTTGTGAAGCTTGGAAAATTTCGGATAATCCTACTGATTCTATACATGTAAAAGTTTGGATGGATGGATGGAAGGATGAGTGGGATGGATGCATGTTTTTTGCTCAATAACGCCAGAACGGCTGAACGGATCTGGATAAAATTTGGCACATGGATACACACATACTCAATTATCACATATTTAATTTTTATCCTGAAAAATGGAACCGAACAGTTGCTATGCCTATATGGGAGATGCTTATATATGAACGAAATATATACTTGGTTGTTTGTTCCGCATTCATTCCTCAACCATTGAATGGATTTAAATGAAATTTGGTAAGCAGCTGGAAGATTAGATATCATTTATTTTTCCCAAATTTATTTTTGTAGTTCTTACTTTTTGAAGCCAATATTAAATCTTCGATTTGTTCGCGAACACGACCATACACGACGAACATCGAAGCCAACGAACACGACAAAATCTAAATTTTTGGCTTACATCAAGTGGCTCGCTAACCAGCCCACATACAAGAAGAGCACAGCGAGCGCGAGCATGCTGGGCGAGCATGTTCGTCGTTTGTGCCTACATTCAACGATTGAAGGGTTTTGAATGATATTTTGTAGGTGGATAGATGATTTCATTAGATTCCCGTGGGTCCGTAGCATCGCACGGTACCTTCTAGTTATCCTATAAAGAAAAATGTTTAGTAAAACATAATGAAACGACCCGGCTATACAAAAAGCATGAGATCTCAGGTAGTAGGCTCAGCCACACTACGTGACAATTCAAATATAAAAACAGAAAAAAATAACTAGTATGGCCACTTTTTTTACCGATTTAAGTGGCCTCACGACCACTCAGCCTCTCCTATCGAGCCTGTTACGTGGGCCATGTAAATATAGCGCCTACCCGGCAGGCGCCGGCAACACTATCATCCATTGATGATGTTTTTTTTGTTGTTTAATCTTTCTTTTCCTTGTTATATTAGTTATCTATTTGTTTTATTTTTCTTTTCCTTTTGTTTATAAAATCTGAACAGAACTATTTTATTAGTAAATTAGCAAAAATTACATTAAAAGTATTGTATTGCATTAATACAATATTGATGTATGTACATATGTAGGTACGAAAATGTTTTGCCAAGATTCGAATGTTTTCACACTCGAATCTTTGCAAAGCAAATTCGTTAACTTACATATTACAGACCCTAATGTACATAAAAAATATTCAGCATAATCTGAAAGAAAAATAAGTAGAAAAAATTATGAATTAAATGCATTATAATTCAGTTAGTATTTCATAAATAATACTTACCATTTAATTTTGTTCCTTCAATGGCCGCGTTTTGTTTACATTCTGACATTACATGTTTTTTATTTTTCTGTTGTCATAACTGCTTGGTTGATGATGGGAAGCTACCATCATTAAAGACGAACTTACCCTCTTCTAGGTGCACCAGGTGCCCTGGATGACACGTATAGGAAAGGGCTAAGTGGAGCCGGGGCAAAATGGTATCACCGTTTCCTTGCCGGGGGGATGTCCCCGCAGGAAGCCAGGAATAAGGTGGATGCGAGAAAAAATGCACTTACCAGTGAGACAAAAAGCTTGACCGAGGGTAAGAGGAAAAGTAGCCAAATAACTCCTCCCTAAAGGCAAGAAGCCCAAGACGGCGGCGACCAAATGAGGGATCCAAACTCGCTAAGACAAATCCCGTCGATCACAGGCACTCTTATGCAGCTGCGGCCTTGAGCGTCAGAGTTGTTCTCATGCCGGGGGAATATCCTCAGGTCACCCTGAATGCCGAAGAGTTGTCGGCACTTGAGGAGGCCATTATTGAGGAGGTTTCACTTGACTGGAAGCACAAGCTGATATGGCATCCACTTCAGAACCGGTCTGATTGTGGTCGACTGTGCTGGCACAGAAACAGCAGACTGGCTTAAAGAAAGAGCACCAAAATTGAGCACTTGGAAGGGCATCGAGCTGACGACCTGCATGGGTGACCAAATCCCCAAAATTCAGACCATCACGATATTCTTGCCAAGAAGTATGGGGCAAGACGACAAGAAATCCTTGGCACTTGTTCAAGCCCAAAATGAGGGACTGAATGTTCAGGCCTGGAGAGTGGTGAAGAGCGAAATTGAAGGCAAAGGGCAACCGCTGCGCTGGTGGTCAGCATCGATGCCAAGTCAGCTGAGACAATTATCAAAGCCAACCACCAACTCCACTACAAATTCGGGAAGGTAACGGTCTCTGGCTTAAGGAAATCAGCCCAAAGCACCCCCTTTAAACCAGGAAGCCGTGATAAAAGAAAAGTCCCAACCGAGGGATGCGTGAAAGCACCTTTATCAGCTGACACCACCAACCCGTGTCCACCCACCACCCAATTCCCAACATCATCACCAGCCATTGCACTAATGTCACCATCCACAGTTCCGCTGTCAGCAGATAAAACGAACGATAGCCAGGCGATATCACTGGTAAGTATTAGACTGGGTCCTATAGACAAAGAAATAGAGGACATAGACGTCTCAGAGTCGCATGGACCACGACGAAGTACTTCCCACTGAAGAGGAGAAATAACACCTGCTGGCAGATGAAACAGAACACGATGACTGGACGCGGGATCAGCACAAAGCTAGCCCAAGTGAACATCCATCACGCAAAAGTAGCATAGCTGTCTTTGCGATGAAGTTCACTGCGGACAACTTAGGGTTAGCACTGATCCAAGAACCTTGGATATACAAGGGTCAGGTAAGATGGTTGACAAGTAGCGACTCTGAACTAATATGGGACACGAGAATTAACTCACCAGAACTTGCATAAAAATAAGACATAACATACATTTTATATGTCTTTCAGAACTTATGACGAGGGATTTGTTCCCGATACAGACCCAAATTAAAATCCAGGGGAAGTATCGGATTGGGGTGTGACGCTAACGCTCACCATACAGTAAGGGGAAGCACTGACATAAACCAAAGGGGTGAGTACCTTTTAGACTATATGTTGGTAACAAATCTAGAAATATTTAATGTAGGGAATACACCTACATTTGTTACTAGAACAAGAAAAGAAGTATTAGACATTACATTCGGAACTCCGGTCGGAGGCTGTCTAATAACGGATTGGAGAGTATCCAATGAACACTCAATGTCTGATCACAGAATAATAGTGTTTAACTTGGAAGACCTTCTTACAGAGAATACCTCTGGAAGGAACCCCAAGAAAACAAACTGGGACCTATACAAAAATTTTCTTAAATTAAATCTAGGGAATATAGGCCCGGTAAGCACGACAAATAGTCACCTTGAATTAGAATTTATAGTTAATGAGTTAAGTAGGGCAATATAGGAGGCATTTTGAACTCAGTTGCCTTATTAAACCGATTAAAAAACAAAAAGACGCCCCATGATGGAATACAGATCTGTCAAAATTAAGATCCAGGTTAGAAAGCTCTTCAATGAGGCAAAAAGAACCAGGGAATGGGATAATTACTGCACAGAACTGACTAATTATAACAAAGAAATAAGGAAAGCTAAAAGAAACAGTTTCATGTCTTTCTATGAGGGAATTTCCTCAACCCCTGCTGCGGCAAGACTGCACAAAATGCTTGCAAAAGAGAAGAGAGTAACATCACTAGCCCTTCGCTATAATGATGGGAGCTTCACAGAAAATGAAGAGGAGAGGGCTGCTACTCAACACGCATTTTCCAGGCAGTCTACCAATGGTAGAAAACTCAATAGGGAGAATACCTCTCAACCCAAACAAAGAAGACTGGAAGACTGCAGCAATCATATGCTCAGGAAAAAGGATTGAGTGGGCGATTAGCACCTTTCAACCCTTTAAGTCACCAGGGGTAGATGGTATCTTCCCAGCCCTTTTGCAAAAGGGCAAGGAAGATTTAATGCCCTACCTTATTAATATTCTCAGAAGTAGCATTGCTCTTAGGTACATACAATGCCTGTGGAGAAGAGCTAAAGTAATCTTTATTCCAAAAATTGGGAAAAAGGATACAACCCATCCAAAGTCTTTCAGGCCAATAAGTTTAACATCCTTCATAGTGAAAACTTTAGAGAAATTAATAAACAACTTCATAAGATCGGAAGTATTAGGTAAACGGCCTCTCAATCAATAACAACATGCCTATAGAGCGGGCAGATCTACAGAAACTGCCCTATACGTGCTCACTTACACCTTACAAAAAGCTTTAAATGCAAAGGAAACGGCATTAGCTGCCTTCCTAGATATAGAAGGTGCTTTTGACAACACCTCCCATGATGCAGTCAACAAAGCTCTTCTTGGGAAGTGTATACCCATCACCATAACCAGATGGATTAGAGAAATGATAGTCAGTAGAACAGCAGAGGCAACAGCAGGAACTACGGTTTAGAGCATAAGCACCAGAAGAGGATATCCTCAGGGAGGGGTATTATCACCCTTGCTGTGGAGTCTTGTAGTGGACGAACTGGTAGAAAATCCGAACTCCCAAGGTACGAGTATACACTGTATTGGCTTTGCCGATGATATAGTTCTTACAGCCTTAGGGAAGTTTGAAGAAACTTTATGTGATATAATCCAACGAGGATTAACAATCACAAGGAAATGGTGTCTTTCTGTAGGACCAAATATCAACCCTACAAAAACCACGATTATACCATTTGCCAAGAAAAGACTTCTACCACACATGAAACCTATCCGTGTAGCTGGCGAACTAATAGAAACTAAAAGGGAGGTAAAATACCTAGGTATCAAACTAGATAGTAAACTCCTCTGGAACAAACATGTAGAATCAACCGTTGGGAAAGCTACAAAGGCCCTAATGATATGCAGGAGACTTGCAGGCAAATCTTGGGGTTGCAAGCCGAGAATCCTTAGATGGATTTACACCATGATGGTAAGACCCATCATTACCTATTTTTGTGGCACAAACGAACCGAAATATCAACAACTAGGAAATCCATAGAGAAATTCATAACTGGAGCAATGAGAACCTGCCCTACATCAGACATGGAGGTTGGACTTCATCTGTCTCCTCTACATGAGGTTATTGAAAGTGCTGCAAAGGAAGCCATAATGAGATTTGCCAAAGAGGGAACTGGGACTGGCAAAAGTATAGGTCTCAGGGAAAGAGACAACATTCAGAAGTCTTCAGTAACAGACCTTATTGACATTCCAAGAGATGGTACGATTAAAAAATTAACTTCGAGAAAAAACTTTCAAACGAAGTTAAGTAGCAAGAAAGAGTGGGTAGGGGAAACTGTTAACTACACTCTGAAAGCAAACACCATGAAGTGGTACACTGATGGATCGAGAACATCGGAAGGGACTGGTGCAGGAATATTTGGGCCAAGAACCAAACTTTCTATACCGATGGGACAGTCTAATAGTATTTTCCAAGCTGAAGTACAAGCTATAAGAAAATGTGCAGATCGTAACCTCGAAAGAAATTACAATAAACAAAATATTGCGATCATGTCAGATAGCCAAGCCGCACTCAAAGCTTTGGGCTCCTACTCTATCAGTTCTAAACTGGTATGGGAATGTGTAGACAGGTTAAATGAACTCGGCAAAAATAATAATGTCACACTTCATTGGGTACCTGGCCACGTAGGAGGCAGACTCCTTAACAAAAATAGGTGCGTCGACTCCCTTAGTGGGGCCTGAACCATACTGCGGAATAGGAGAAAATTTGATTAGAAATAAAATCAAAAAAAAGAGGAGGCCATAAGATCCAACAATTGGATAAAACTCCCCAAACTGAGACTGTCCAAACTACTAATTGGGAATTATAACCAAAGACGTTTCACAGACTGTATAACCTTAAGCAGGAACTACCTCAAAATAATAACGGGTCTCCTTACAGGACACTGTACATTAAAAAGACATCTAAACATTCTTGGCTTAGTTACTAGTGCCAAATGCAGGTTCTGCGATATAAGAGAGGAAACGCCGGACCATATTCTGGGCAATTGTGATGCACTTGTTCATCAAAGGAAAAAATACCTTGGACGATACCAGGTGGAAGAGAGTGACTTACCATCTCTAAAAAATACTTCAAATACTCAAATTCAAGAGGGAAATAAATTTGGAGGAAGAGCTGTAAAATGAGTTAACTCATCCAGCTCTTGACGGGGGCACAATAGATCTCAAGGTCGGAGTGTAACAACCCCATAGTAATATTCATTCATTCATTCAACTGCTTGGTTTCTTCTGCTCATGAGAACGTAGCTTTGTCTCTTCACCTAAGAAGACAATTTACTACTAGCGCATGAGCAGAAAACTATATAAGAGTTTAGTTTATCCATTTGATGAACTTTAATAAAAGTTGATGAATTTACTATGGTTTGAATATAATGAGGTAGAGTAAAAGGGAAATTATAGTAGGAAAAGATAGTTTTATAAGTTTATAGAAATATAATAGGATTTTATTGATTAGTTAGTATAAATAATAGAATTAGATTAGTGAAATTAGATACGAGTAAGTGGAATGAAGACTAAGATAGGTAGATAAGTGTGTAGGATTAGTGTATATGTGTGTGTGTAATTTCTTGGACATGGACGAGTGGTGTTACATTTAAAATAGTCGTCTCACTTGGGTATAGTGGTAACTATTTCCCCGGTTAATAGGAGAATGACTAGGAATTACCTCAAAAAGTCATTGTTTGATTTGAAATCGTATAAACAAGAAGTTTTAACGGCCATTTTCCTTTGTGAAATTTTTTAAGTTAAATTATTTGTAACCCTACCGATTTTATCTTGCCCAAGTAAGAAATTCCTTTTTCTTCCTATAAAATGAAGGGAAAGTTAATAAATAGTGAATATAAATACATCAGGTAAAATTCACAAAGTAAAAAAAATATAGATTTTCAATATCCATTTTAGTTGATCTGGGTAGGAAAAATAGAAAATTCGGAGAACTTTTACACTTCCAAAGCAAGATGGAAAAATAGAATTCTGTATGTCTGATGTGTGATTTATTCTTTTTACTAGCCTAAGCATCTGCCTAAATTTTGATATTACTTTGGTATTAATCAATCAGTTTATCAATAATTTCAATAAATTCTCTATTCTTATTGGTTCTACAAATGATAATCTTAAATCTGAAAGTTTTAAATGTATTTTTTTTTTTGCTCTGAGAAGTTGAAATTTTGTTATAATTATTTAAATTCAGATTATTTTAAATTTGTGAACGTTAGAATTTAACGTATTGAAGAAATTATTATTATTAATTCTGAGTACCCATCTTCAGCTCTAGCAAGGCATCCTGTGAAAGTGAAAAACTATACTTTGTATGAAAATACAAACATAATAGTTTTGTCGGAAGGCGCAAAAACCGATAATATAAAAGGATACTATACATATAGTACTGACATATATATATATAGATATCCAAGAACAAGATATCAAGGTGTTGTGCAGAAGGAACGGTGTTTTGCTATTGAAGAACTAGAAAAGGAGAAGTGAAAAAGTGATGATGAACATTTTTTTTTTTTTTTTTATTAATTGATGGTACTTTTTTTTTAATTCTGAAACATCTAATTGAAAAAGAAGAAACAAAAGTATAAAAATTTGGTTCTCTAGCTAACTTTATTATTTAATTTTGATTTTTAATTTCTGGAAGAGGTTTTTTTTCATATAGATAGATAGATATAATTTTATTTGGTATTAAACAATTTTTACATGATATTATTACAAGGGTAAAATAAAATAAGTGTGCAATGGCATTGCCGTCTGCCTGATTGACGCACTAAAATGTATAATGTTCCTGATTCTTGTACACTTTAAAAAAGTATTTTTCGATTAAAGAAAAAAGCCAAATTTAATTTAAAAACATGATTTTTTTTGTTTGTACTACATGAACTCCGTAATGATATTATTGCGATATGTAAATGCAGTTTCAATATAATTATGAAGTGAATCCCAATTGTCGCCGTTAAGAATATTCTTTGTTTTTTCCATTGTCAATGAACGACTTCCGAAATAAATAAGTCTTATATCATTGTAAATTGGACATATTGCCAAGAAGTGAAATGTATCTTCTTTTGCCTTAAAGTTACATATCGTACAAAGGTTTGAATCAGTTTTATTAAATGGCGAACCGTTTAAATTCAATACTTCACATCTGGCTCTACATATGAAAGATATAGCTCTAAGGCTACGACAATCATTAAAATAATTTTTACTTCCCAGATCGTAGTTAAGCTCTGAATATATTGGTCTATTAATAGAGGATGTTGCCTGTGCTATATTGTCATTGCGACTGTGATTGTCAGACAGTTCCAAAAGATTATAAAACTGCTGCTTTAAAATGAAAAGATCATCATACTGAATATTAATGGTTGTATCGCTTTTTTTGCCAAAAAAAATGCAATCATTAACCCATTCCAATTTATTTTCAAATGTGTATTTGGTAAGAATGTGTGGATAATTAAGCACTTTGATTATATAATCGAAATGTAATTTTAGTGTAAACGTAAATAGGTTTAGGACCTGTATCCAGGGCGAGGACGTAGTGAGGAGTGTTCATAGGGAAGCGGAAAAGTTTTTTAAAGAAAAAAGCGAAGTAGTTTTTCAACTTCTTCGTATTGCTTGAATCCCCATGTTTGGCAACTGTAACACATAACTGAGCGCATGACAGCTTCAAAAACACGGTATTTTGCTGAGATTGGAATTTCATTTTTATTGATAATGGTTTTCCATGACGCGTTTATTAGCTTTTAGATGATGATGGGTTTTTTTGAAAATGATGAGTGAGTTTCATATTGGGTTCGAAAATTATACCGAGGTAATTATATTGTGTTTCAACTTCTATTGCTTCACCGTCGAAATACCATTTTTCATTCACTCGCAGCTTCGTTTGTCTATTGCGTACGATCATGCTTTTAGATTTTTCTAGATTCACCCTTAAGTTACAAGTTTAACAGAAGTTGTGCATTTACAATGCAAATTACAATACCATCAGCGTAAAGTAAAACCTTAATGATTTCTTGAGCAATTCTGATACCGGCTGGTAGATGTTGCGATATGTCATCTATAAATCAAGCGAAGAGGACTGCACTAAGCAGGCAACCCTGTTTAACTCCGGTCTTAGTTTCAAACCATTCAGACTTATTTCTGCCGTCCCATACACATTGACGTGTGTTATCTTACATATTTTTTAAGACTTTCAGCATTTTCGTTGACACACCTTTTTGAGATAGTTTATAGAAAAGTGCATTGCGCTCAATCGAGTCAAATGCAGCTTTAAAATCTACAAAAAAACGTACGGATTTCTTTTTTGTCTAAGGAACGTCTGTTGTTAGTGTGAATATGTTGTAAACAGTGGAGTATTCTTTTCGGAAACCCGCTTGATATTCACTCAGTAAATTGTTTCTTTCTACCCAGGTGTTGATTCTTCTTAGAAGGATAGAGCAGAAAATCTTAGCAATTGAGTTCATGAACGAGATTCCACTCTAATTATTTGGTACATTAACGTCCCCTTTTTTATATATAGGATACACAATAGAGTCCTTGAATTCGGTTGGTACCTCACCCGTTCTATAAATGAAGTTGAATGCTTCTAGCATTTTACTTAAAAAAATGGGTGGGGCATTTTTATAGAATTAATTTCCTATTCTATCAGGTCCAGGGGCTTTTTTGTTTTTTTTAATTATTGAGGCTAGTCATCAGTTCACTCATATCAAATTCCGCATCTAGTAGTTCGTCGATTATTAGGGGCTCAGCTAATTGTATATTTTCATAAATGTCAGTGGGATTAAGTAAGTGTTTAAAGTAATCTGCTAAATTTGAGGCCGAAACATGAATTCCACAGATAAATTATATACCTTTGTGTATCTTAATTTTATCCCAGAAATATTCAGTATTTTTTGCGCTCGAAAGTTCCCGTGCTACAGACTTAAAATATTTCTGACGTTTGTCTCTGCAAGGCATTTTATATGTTTTATTTACGCTGATGTTTTGCTTTGTAAGGGATTTATTCGGACTTGTTGATATTTTTAATCTCCATAGTAGTTCAAATGATAATTTTCGTGCGGTGAAACATTCCTGGTCGAACCACTTCTGCCGGTAGTTTTGTTTGCTGGAAATAGAGTTTATACTAACAACTTTTTTAATGGAGTTGCTTAGGTAACTTATATTTTCTGCGGCTGTACGGTAAACGTTGGTGGTTGCGCAGGTGCTCTATCTTGGTCAATAATTTTAAAGCATATGATTCTGTTTGGTTCTCTTTCCACATAAGTTTTTGGCACAAGCTTAATGCGAGTATTGATTTCGAAGTCGAACGTAACACATATTTGCATGTGATCTGAGAAAATTTCGGTTCCTACTTGAAAGCAAGAAAGAATTTTATTCCATTCGCCCGATGCTGCACAAATATCTATAACCGACTTCCCTGAACCTCCAACAAAAGTAAACTCCCCGTTTCTATTACCTTTGCTACACCCATTAAGTATGTACAAATTGAAGTTTTGCCACCTTTCTAGAAAAAGGCGACCATTCTTATTCGTGATTTTATCTTTTGAGATACCTTTATCTAAAATGTCCATACCAATAAAACTTGTCTCAGATCTGCTCTTCACCAGTCCTGGCATTGACATCCCCGTTTATCAGAATATTTTCAGATTCTATTGTATTTAGATCATAAAGCGCATAAAATTAGACATCCCAGAAATTGCAGTTAATGTATGCTGGCAAGATATAAAATTTTGAATTTAAACTATTTAAAACCAAACAAACGTGGTTATTAATTTCACTAAAACTACCATTTACATATTTTTTTAGACCAAATAAGGAACATCCTATTGCTCTACCAAACGTATGTTCACGACTAGCCGATATCCATATAATTTATTTTCATTGAAGTATTTGCTATAGTTTTCAAAATATTCATTTGTTTTAAATGATTCAAGTAGAAAGAAAATATCACGTTTTTTTACATATTTAAAGAAATCGGCACTAATTATTTTGCCAAACAGGCAATATTATAAGAAAGAATTTTAAAATTATTATTTTTACTGTTATTACTACTTAATTTTATACTACTTTTACTTGCGTGACAGACGGCAGCACTGCTTCAAATACGTTGTGAAGTTGGTTGTTTTGTTAAACTTGTAGGTGGCGCTGCTAGCATCCCATCCTTATTGACAATAGTTGACTCTTCGCTGACGTTCTGTTGTGATTTATTTGTTTTCGATTGTGAAAAGTTAATTATTTCATTTTTTATTCCGATGTCACCAAATAATTCGTGTAGCACCTCAAATCCATCTCGATTGCCAGAAAAGAATTTTCCTTCTTGGGTTGTGTGAAAAGTTTTTCCATTTACACCCATTTTCAGACCTCGGATTTGTGGAGAAGCTGAGTGATGTTTGGTCTTGATCGCTTTTCGAATGTGCAAGATTTGTTGTCGTCTTCTTAGTTCGTCTCTGGTGTAATCAGGGTTCACGTACACACCGCTTCCTGAGCCTGCCTGAGCTCTTAAGCAGCTGAGATGAAATGTGTTTGTTCTTTGTCTCTACTAGTACAAGTTGCTGCCTTCCTTTAGATTGCAATGCAGTTACATCCTCTATATCAATGTGTTGATCCAGAAGTTTTTTTGTGATCTCATTGATTGATTTGCGGATATCATCGCACATAGTTGGTGGTAGAGTGAACATTAAATTTTTTTAGAACGCTTCTCCAACGATTCCATTTTCTTTTCGAGTGTATTGTTCTTTTGTTTTAACTCCTCAAGTTCTTGGGCAAGGGTCTCATTTGAGGTTTTCAGATTCTGCATTTCAGCAAACATGTATGCAAAGTCAGTTTTTGTTGGCAAATCACTAAGTTTGCTTTCTAAAGTTTTATAAGCATTTCTTGCAGTTCAGAAACAGTCATTGATGCTACAGCCATTTTGTTAGTATGTGTTTTTTTGCTATTTGCTAGTGCTTGTTGCATTAGAAATCACTGAATTTGGTGTTTAGTTCTCTTACTGAATCTTTTAGTTTTATATAATTTAAGTTCATTACTAAAAAAAATATAAAAGGGCTTTTTATTTCGCGATAAAATACAAAAAATAAAATATTTTTTTAAGAGCCGTGGTTTTTCACTTTTGCAACCTTTGACAAATCAACGGTCAAATCTTTCATATATAATATAAACAAAACAAACGAAAAATTATCACCGCATCAGAAACAGAACAATAATCTTCGCCTGTTCTTCACCGTGCTGCCGGCAGGCAGTACATCAGAAGGAGCAGAGCAACTAGTGAGTACCCACCTTTTATTGTTTATATATATATATATAACAAAAACATATCTTCAAGAGAATTTTAATATCTAACATTTTTTGTATACATAGGTATACATTTTTTTTATCATACCTTTCAATTTTCTTTTATTTTGTTTTCATTGAATGGGTGGGAGAACTCAATTTCATTATTTAATTTTTTTTAAATTTAAATGAATCCTATTTACAATAAAATTATAATTTGAAATGTGTGAATAGAAATAAAAATGGTATTTTAATTGCTTAGCTGATGGTGTGTGAAGGCTTGGTAAAGCCGTCCTGATATTTGCTGATGGGTAAGATGACGTGACAGACAACTTACTATACGGACTAGGATGTGACTGGTTGGTCATTTTAGGGGCTATTTCCGCAATAATATGGTCAAGATAATAGCGAAGGTGTATCTTCACGATACTCGGGTGGGTTGACCAGACCTTATCGTCACTGACATCAGACGAGCGTTCGGTGTGAGGGTATTTAGAAGGAAGGAGTTAGGTGCTTTAGAAATGGTTTTTTATGGTGTAGGGCTTAGTTTAGGGATTATTTATTTTTTTTTATACATTTACATTTTTTTCTTCAATTTTTTTTAAATTTTCCTCTTTCAATTTTCTTACTTAATTTTGATTTTTTTTTAGTCTAATTTCTTTTTTATTTTTGTTTTACTATTTAAATTTTTTTTTCATTTTTTTAAAATTTCATTCATGCATTTTTTTATTAGTTCTTTTTATATTTTTTCTTGGTTGAGGTATTAGTTTAGTTAGGTTAGTTTTTTTTGTATTTACATTTAAAGTTTTTTTTTAATGAAATTTCGAAGTTGGACGAAGCATTTTTGTTATTAATAGGGCTGTAAGTGTTTGTTTAAATAAAAGTAAGTATCTATTGAAAAAATTCTAAAAACATTTTTTGTTTTAAGTATTCAAATATTAATAAAAGAATTGAAGTTATTTTAAAATATCCAACAAAATATTTATGTATGTACCTTGTATTTCAAAATCTTATTAAGGCTAATACATAATTTTAGAAGGTGTTTTTTAATTTGAGTTTAAAAAAAATAGTTGAAAAAATGTGTTTTCTCAACGTAGGGAATCTAAAATCTTAGTCCGAAGGCCTAATCTGAAGGAAAATCCAAGGTTTGTGATAACTTTAGGTAATATGTATATCTAGGTATACATTATACATACATATTAACTTTTTTATTATTTACAAATTTTATTTACCTGCATAAGAGTGGGTAAATGAAAAAAAACTTCGTTTTACAGTTTTGACATATATAATTTCAAAGTGGTCTATCGGCAAAGCGGTTTGGTCAAATACAGTGATTAAGGTATTCATTTCATAGAGAATTTAATGCGGTTTAAGTAAATTTAGACATATTTCTAATTACGAGCATAGTTTTTGAATTATGAGTGAAAAAATTCGAAAAAAAACAGGTAAAAAAATAGGCAAATTTTGCCTTTTTTTCAGCTGGCCAAAGAGTTTAACCAACAAAATTGATTGAGGGATGAATTTTGTAGGAAATTTAGTGTACTTTATTTTTGTAGTAGATGGTTGATGGCAAACATGTACAGTTTTTGAGTTTTTGGCAAAACTTGAAAAAGGGCGTTAATTTTTGTTGTTCGTTGCGATCGGTTTTTGGAGGATAGCGAAGGGGCGTAGTGGCGTATTTTAATTTTGTATCTGTACCAGTAATACCTAGAAACATGTGAAAAATGTACGACTATCCGGCTTCTTCTTTTTAGTGTTCCGTTTACTTAACTAATTCAATTGGTTCCGATCTTACCATCATCGCGAGCAGACGTGTGTCGGAAAGTCTAGTGACCCGCTCGTTATCCAGTTGCCCCTTCTTCCCCCCCTAAAAAAATATCACAATAAAATCAAAAAAAAAAAAATACAAAACCAAAACTTATGCAAAAATAAAAAAAAAATAGCCCAAAAAATATAAAATTAAAATATAAACAAGTGTCAGTGCTAGTGCCAGTGTTCTCTGTGCTAAAATAATTAAATATTAAACACAAATTAAGCACAAAAACAAAATAATAAAATAAAACCCAATATGATGCACTCACCATCAACATTTACACCACAAAACGAGCGGTAAAATTCCTTTCCTTCCCCTTCATAGTCACTCGCAGTTGCTTCGACTTGATCATTACATGCAGTGTGTGGTCATCCCACACAATGTAGGTAATGATTAAGTCAAAGTAATATCAGATATATTGCTGTTATTGGCCTTGGGAATACAGGGGCGGATCAATTCAATTGCTTCTAAGGCATAACACTAGTAGTAATTGTATTGTGAAGTCCTATTTGGTACCCAAACCTAATATTAGCATAGTTAAATGTCTGATTTGATTTTATTTATGTTTATTTTTTCGTAATGGATAGTGAATTCAAGGTAGACTATTGTAACATACGTGGGCTTAGGAAGAATTTCTATGCTGCGTATGTTCATTCTGCGAACAGCAGGCCAGCTGTTTTTGCACTAAGCGAAACCCAAGTAGGTGAAGATTCTGATCCCTCAGAATTTAGCCTACACGGATATAGTTTAGTGCCACTCTTTTTTCCACATCATGGTATCGCCGTATATGTGCGAAAAGATGTTGCTTATCAGCTTCAACCACAATATGGCCATTGCTTGAATACAAATTTTAACTTCATGTGGTTCAGATTTACCGTCCATAAGCACATCATTCACACATGCTTTATTTATCGTAGCCCAAGTTTGGACAGTATTTCGACTTTTAACGAATTCGATGCGCTGTCCGACTCTATCCAAAGAATTGTTTCCCAATATCCGCACATCGTTGTTACGGGCGATTTCAATGTACACAATTCCAAGTGGCTACGCTATTCTGGCCAGACAATAACCGAAGGAAGGAATGTTGAGCTTTTTGCCGAGGTGAATAATCTGACTCAGCTGGTTACTGAGCCAACAAGAATACCTGACATTGCAGGTCACTCCGCCAACACCCTAGACTTGTTTCTTACCTCTCTACCTAGTAAATATACTATTAGTGTGTTATCGCCTCTAGGCATATCGGACCATTGTATCATGTCAGCCAATTTCTCGTGCGCAAAGTTCTCAGTTAAAGAAAGCATTCCGAAGAGGACCGTATGGCAATACGAGAAAGCCAACTGGGACTGTCTGAATAATTTCTTCAGGATCTTTAACTGGTCACTATGCTTCCTCGATAGTGACGTTGACTCCAGCGCTAATATGATTACAAATATAATTCTTAAGGGGATGAAAGCCTTTATACCGAACAAAACCAAAAGCATCAAACCAAAAGAAAACTCATGGTTCGATTTGAGCTGTAAGGAGGTTATCAGGTTGAGAGAGGTAAGTTTCCGATGTTATAAAGCCAACCCAACTGAGGAAAACCGGAATAAGTTCAAACAAGCTAGAAAGACCTGTAATAGTCATATTCAAAGAACCAAATTTCTACATGAGCAAAAATTAAGGCAACAAATACTACAATGTCCCAAAGGTAGTAAACATTTTTGGTCATTTGTAAAAAACGTACGAAATTCCACCTGCTCGTCGGTTCCAACGCTCGTTTCCGATAACACTCCTGTGGTAAGCGCACAAGAAAAAGCAAATTTGCTAGCAGCTCAGTTTGCTGCTAATTCTACGCTTCCACAAAGTGTCATGACTCCTCCTGTACTTGAGAGCATAAACAGTTTCATGGGACGTATCTTCTTTCGTACTCGTGCAGTTGCTAGAGTTCTTAAAGATATTGACATACACAAATCCGCTGGTCCTAATAGTATCTCCCCTATTGATCTGAAGAGGTGTTCTTCTACGCTGGCAAAACCACTCCGCAAGCTTTTCCATCTGTCGTACTCTACTGGTCTCTTTCCGAGTGGGTGGAAAACAGCATTTGTCCAGCCTGTCCCTAAAAAAGGCGAATCTTCTTCACCCTCTAACTACCGTCCAATTGCACTTACGTCCCTTCTTTCCAAGGTCATGGAAACGCTGATTAACTATCAGCTTAAGAAATATCTTGAGGAACGAAAGCTCCTTAATGACCGACAGTATGGCTTTCGTAGCAATAGGTCCACTGGTGATCTGATGGTATATCTCACCGAACAGTGGCACAAATCTTTACATCGTTTTGGAGAAAGTAAGATTATTGCGCTTGATATTTCAAAAGCATTTGATAGAGTTTGGCATCAGGCTCTCTTATCGAGAATGCGTGCATTTGGTATCGAAGAATCTTCTTCAACAGTCGATCTCGTACTGTAGAGGTATTAACACGTATTCGGCTTCCCAGTTTTTCCAAATTAAATTTCGTGTGTGAGCTTAAGTTTTACATTAAATCAAGATTTCATAAGTGGTGCACTTGCACAGTGGTAGAGTGGCCGGCCGAGAATCCGAGGGTCGCCAGTTCGATTCCCAGCCGGTCATCAGAACTTTAGCAGCTTTTTTTCACATCCGTGAAGTGGAAAACTTTATTGGTTGGGAAAACAATCAAAGGAGGAGGAGTTTAAGCACCGGGGCATCGAAAGGTGTCCTAGGGCCAATAAGGCCAGCGATGGCATCAGCCGAGGGAACATCAAAAGATGTTCCAATTACAAGCAGTGATTCTGCAGCAACAACATCAACAGCAATAACAACAACGGCAACATTATCTACAACATTATATTACATATCGTACAAAGGTTTGAATCAGTTTTATTAAATGGCGAACCGTTTAAATTCAATACTTCACATCTGGCTCTACATATAAAAGATATAGCTCTAAGGCTACGACAATCATTAAAATAATTTTTACTTCCCAGATCGTAGTTAAGCTCTGAATATATTGGTCTATTAATAGAGGATGTTGCCTATGCTATATTGTCATTGCGACTGTGATTGTCAGACAGTTCCAAAAGATTATAAAACTGCTGCTTTAAAATGAAAAGATCATCATACTGAATATTAATGGTTGTATCGCTTTTTTTGCCAAAAAAAATGCAATCATTAACCCATTCCAATTTATTTTCAAATGTGTATTTGGTAAGAATGTGTGGATAATTAAGCACTTTGATTATATAATCGAAATGTAATTTTAGTGTAAACGTAAATAGGTTTAGGACCTGTATCCAGGGCGAGGACGTAGTGAGGAGTGTTCATAGGGAAGCGGAAAAGTTTTTTTAAGAAAAAAGCGAAGTAGTTTTTCAACTTCTTCGTAGTGCTTGAATCCCCATGTTTGGCAACTGTAACACATAACTGAGCGCATGACAGCTTCAAAAACACGGTATTTTGCTGAGATTGGAATTTCATTTTTATTGATAATAGTTTTCAATGACGCGTTTATTAGCTTTTAGATGATGATAGGTTTTTTTGAAAATGATGAGTGAGTTTCATATTGGGTTCGAAAATTATGCCGAGGTAATTATATTGTGTTTCAACTTCTATTGCTTCACCGTCGAAATACCATTTTTCATTCACTCGCAGCTTCGTTTGTCTATTGCGTACGATCATGCTTTTAGATTTTTCTAGATTCACCCTTAAGTTACAAGTTTTACAGAAGTTGTGCATTTACAATGCAAATTACAATACGATCAGCGTAAAGTAAAACCTTAATGATTTCTTGAGCAATTCTGATACCGGCTGGTAGATGTTGCGATATGTCATCTATAAATAAAGCGAAGAGGACTGCACTAAGCAGGCAACCCTGTTTAACTCCGGTCTTAGTTTCAAACCATTCAGACTTATTTCTGCCGTCCCATACACATTGACGTGTGTTATCTTACATATTTTTTAAGACTTTCAGCATTTTCGTTGACACACCTTTTTGAGATAGTTTATAGAAAAGTGCATTGCGGTCAATCGAGTCAAATGCAGCTTTAAAATCTACAAAAAAACGTACGGATTTCTTTTTTGTCTAAGGAACGTCTGTTGTTAGTGTGAATATGTTGTAAACAGTGGAGTATTCTTTTCGGAAACCCGCTTGATATTCACTCAGTAAATTGTTTCTTTCTACCCAGGTGTTGATTCTTCTTAGAAGGATAGAGCAGAAAATCTTAGCAATTGAGTTCATGAACGAGATTCCACTCTAATTATTTGGTACATTAACGTCCCCTTTTTTATATATAGGATACACAATAGTATCCTTGAATTCACTTGAACTCCTTGAACTCACCCGTTCTATAAATGAAGTTGAATGCTTCTAGCATTTTACTTAAAAAAATGGGTGGGGCATTTTTATAGAATTAATTTCCTATTCTATCAGGTCCAGGGGCTTTTTTGTTTTTTTAATTATTGAGGCTAGTCATCAGTTCACTCATATCAAATTCCGCATCTAGTAGTTCGTCGATTATTATGGGCTCAGCTAATTGTATATTTTCATAAATGTCAGGGGGATTAAGTAAGTGTTTAAAGTAATCTGCTAAATTTGAGGCCGTAACATGAATTCCACAGATAAATTATATACCTTTGTGTATCTTAATTTTATCCCAGAAATATTCAGTATTTTTTGCGCTCGAAAGTTCCCGTGCTACAGACTTAAAATATTTCTGACGTTTGTCTCTGCAAGGCATTTTATATGTTTTATTTACGCTGATGTTTTGCTTTGTAAGGGATTTATTCTGACTTGTTGATATTTTTAATCTCCATAGTAGTTCAAGTGATAATTTTCGTGCGGTGAAACATTCCTGGTCGAACCACTTCTGCCGGTAGTTTTGTTTGCTGGAAATAGAGTTTATACTAACAACTTTTTTAATGGAGTTGCTTAGGTAACTTATCTTTTCTGCGGCTGTACGGTAAACGTTGGTGGTTGCGCAGGTGCTCTATCTTAGTTAAAGTTAATTATTTCATTTTTTATTCCGATGTCACCAAATAATTCGTGTAGCACCTCAAATCCATCTCGATTGCCAGAAAAGAATTTTCCTTCTTGGGTTGTGTGAAAAGTTTTTCCATTTACACCCAGTTTCAGACCTCGGATTTGTGGAGAAGCTGAGTGATGTTTGCTCTTGATCGCTTTTCGAATGTGCAAGATTTGTTGTCGTCTTCTTAGTTCGTCTCTGGTGTAATCAGGGTTCACGTACACACCGCTTCCTGAGCCTGCCTGAGCTCTTAAGCAGCTGAGATGAAATGTGTTTGTTCTTTGTCTCTACTAGTACAAGTTGCTGCCTTCCTTTAGATTGCAATGCAGTTACATCCTCTATATCAATGTGTTGATCCAGAAGTTTTTTTGTGATCTCATTGATTGATTTGCGGATATCATCGCACATAGTTGGTGGTAGAGTGAACATTAAATTTTTTTAGAACGCTTCTCCAACGATTCCATTTTCTTTTCGACTGTATTGTTCTTTTGTTTTAACTCCTCAAGTTCTTGGGCAAGGGTCTCATTTGAGGTTTTCAGATTCTGCATTTCAGCAAACATGTATGCAAAGTCAGTTTTTGTTGGCAAATCACTAAGTTTGCTTTCTAAAGTTTTATAAGCATTTCTTGCAGTTCAGAAACAGTCATTGATGCTACAGCCATTTTGTTAGTATGTGTTTTTTTGCTATTTGCTAGTGCTTGTTGCATTAGAAATCACTGAATTTGGTGTTTAGTTCTCTTACTGAATCTTTTAGTTTTATATAATTTAAGTTCATTACTAAAAAAATATAAAAGGGCTTTTTATTTCGCGATAAAATACAAAAAATAAAATATTTTTTTAAGAGCCGTGGTTTTTCACTTTTGCAACCTTTGACAAATCAACGGTCAAATCTTTCATATATAATATAAGCAAAACAAACGAAAAATTATCACCGCATCAGAAACAGAACAATAATCGTCGCCTGTTCTTCACCGTGCTGCCGGCAGGCAGTACATCAGAAGGAGCAGAGCAACTAGTGAGTACCCACCTTTTATTGTTTATATATATATATATAACAAAAACATCTCTTCAAGAGAATTTTAATATCTAACATTTTTTTTATACATAGGTATACATTTTTTTATCATACCTTTCAATTTTCTTTTATTTTGTTTTCATTGAATGGGTGGGAGAACTCAATTTCATTATTCAATTTTTTTTAAATTTAAATGAATCCTATTTACAATAAAATTATAATTTGAAATGTGTGAATAGAAATAAAAATGGTATTTTAATTGCTTAGCTGATGGTGTATGAAGGCTTGGTAAAGCCGTCCTGATATTTGCTGATGGGTAAGATGACGTGACAGACAACTTACTATACGGACTAGGATGTGACTGGTTGGTCATTTTAGGGGCTATTTCCGCAATAATACGGTCAAGATAATAGCGAAGGTGTATCTTCACGATACTCGGGTGGGTTGACCAGACCTTATCGTCACTGACATCAGACGTGCGTTCGGTGTGAGGGTATTTAGAAGGAAGGAGTTAGGTGCTTTAGAAATGGTTTTTTATGGTGTAGGGCTTAGTTTAGAGATTATTTATTTTTTTTATACATTTACATTTTTTTCTTCAATTTTTTTTTAATTTTCCTCTTTCAATTTTCTTACTTAATTTTGATTTTTTTTAGTCTAATTTCTTTTTTATTTTTGTTTTACTATTTAAATTTTTTTTTCATTTTTTTAAAATTTCATTCATGCATTTTTTTATTAGTTCTTTTTATATTTTTTCTTGGTTGAGGTATTAGTTTAGTTAGGTTAGTTTTTTTTGTATTTACATTTAAAGTTTTTTTTAATGAAATTTCGAAGCACCAAGCTTATATCGTTAGAGTTCTCGGATTTGTGCCGTGTTCATTCAGCAAACCTTAGGCAAGAATAAAAATGTTTAGTCGAGCAGGAAGGTGCACGGAGGAATGGCAAGAACCTCCATACCCGACGAGCTGAGCCGTGCAACGACAAGCGTGCCAATGCCATTTCCCATGCACCGAAGTAATCGTCCGTGGAATCCAGGCTCTGCGAAATCGTTTTAATAAAAAAGAATTTCTGTGAATCTAGTGAAGGAATAAGAATTGAAATTAAGAACAAATTTTACAGGGATATAGAATAAAAAGAGAGAGTTGATACTTATTGTTGTAGATTTTGTTTGTGGATTTTCGATTTCTTATTACTTGAAAATTTTAGTCCGCGGGCTATCGTTTATTCTATGGTTTAGTAAAGCCATTAACTAGCGTTGGACGAAGCATTTTTGTTATTAATAGGGCTGTAAGTGTTTGTTTAAATAAAAGTAAGTATCTATTGAAAAAATTCTAAAAACATTTTTTGTTTTAAGTATTCAAATATTAATAAAAGAATTGAAGTTATTTTAAAATATCCAAACAAATATTTATGTATGTACCTTGTATTTCAAAATCTTATTAAGGCTAATACATAATTTTAGAAGGTGTTTTTTAATTTGAGTTTAAAAAAAATAGTTGAAAAAATGTGTTTTCTCAACGTAGGGAATCTAAAAACTTAGTCCGAAGGCCTATTCTGAAGGAAAATCCAAGGTTTGTGATAACTTTAGGTAATATGTATATCTAGGTATACATTATACATACATATTAACTTTATTATTATTTACAAATTTTATTTACCTGCATAAGAGTGGGTAAATGAAAAAAAACTTCGTTTTACAGTTTTGACATATATAATTTCAAAGTGGTCTATCGGCAAACCGGTTTGGTCAAATACAGTGATTAAAGTATTCATTTCATAGAGAATTTAATGCGTTTTAAGTAAATTTAGACATATTTCTAATTACGAGCATAGTTTTTGAATTATGAGTGAAAAAATTCGAAAAAAAACAGGTAAAAAAATAGGCAAATTTTGCCTTTTTTTCAGCTGGCCAAAGAGTTTAACCAACAAAATTGAGGGATGAATTTTGTAGGAAATTTAGTGTACTTTATTTTTGTAGTAGATGGTTGATGGCAAACATGTACAGTTTTTGAGTTTTTGGCAAAACTTGAAAAAGGGCGACAATTTTTGTTGTTCTTTGTGATCGGTTTTTGGGGATAGCGAAGGGGCGTAGTGGCGTATTTTAATTTTGTATCTGTACCAGTACTACCCAGAAACATGTCAAAAATGTACGACTATCCGGCTTCTTCTTTTTAGTGTTCCGTTTACTTAACTAATTCAATTGGTTCCGATCTTACCATCATCGCGAGCAGACGTGTGTCGGAAAGTCTAGTGACCCGCTCGTTATCCAGTTGCCCCTTCTTCCCCCCCTAAAAAAATATCACAATAAAATCAAAAAAAAAAAAAATACAAAACCAAAACTTATGCAAAAATAAAAAAAAAATAGCCCAAAAAATATAAAATTAAAATATAAACAAGTGTCAGTGCTAGTGCCAGTGTTCTCTGTGCTAAAATAATTAAATATTAAACACAAATTAAGCACAAAAACAAAATAATAAAATAAAACCCAATATGATGCACTCACCATCAACATTTACACCACAAAACGAGCGGTAAAATTCCTTTCCTTCCCCTTCATAGTCACTCGCAGTTGCTTCGACTTGATCATTACATGCAGTGTGTGGTCATCCCACACAATGTAGGTAATGATTAAGTCAAAGTAATATCAGATATATTGCTGTTATTGGCCTTGGGAATACAGGGGCGGATCAATTCAATTGCTTCTAAGGCATAACACTAGTAGTAATTGTATTGTGAAGTCCTATTTGGTACCCAAACCTAATATTAGCATAGTTAAATGTCTGATTTGATTTTATTTATGTTTATTTTTTCGTAATGGATAGTGAATTCAAGGTAGACTATTGTAACATACGTGGGCTTAGGAAGAATTTCTATGCTGCGTATGTTCATTCTGCAAACAGCAGGCCAGCTGTTTTTGCACTAAGCGAAACCCAAGTAGGTGAAGATTCTGATCCCTCAGAATTTAGCCTACACGGATATAGTTTAGTGCCACTCTTTTTTCCACATCATGGTATCGCCGTATATGTGCGAAAAGATGTTGCTTATCAGCTTCAACCACAATATGGCCATTGCTTGAATACAAATTTTAACTTCATGTGGTTCAGATTTACCGTCCATAAGCACATCATTCACACATGCTTTATTTATCGTAGCCCAAGTTTGGACAGTATTTCGACTTTTAACGAATTCGATGCGCTGTCCGACTCTATCCAAAGAATTGTTTCCCAATATCCGCACATCGTTGTTACGGGCGATTTCAATGTACACAATTCCAAGTGGCTACGCTATTCTGGCCAGACAACAACCGAAGGAAGGAATGTTGAGCTTTTTGCCGAGGTGAATAATCTGACTCAGCTGGTTACTGAGCCAACAAGAATACCTGACATTGCAGGTCACTCCGCCAACACCCTAGACTTGTTTCTTACCTCTCTACCTAGTAAATATACTATTAGTGTGTTATCGCCTCTAGGCATATCGGACCATTGTATCATGTCAGCCAATTTCTCGTGCGCAAAGTTCTCAGTTAAAGAAAGCATTCCGAAGAGGACCGTATGGCAATACGAGAAAGCCAACTGGGACTGTCTGAATAATTTCTTCAGGATCTTTAACTGGTCACTATGCTTCCTCGATAGTGACGTTGACTCCAGCGCTAATATGATTACAAATATAATTCTTAAGGGGATGAAAGCCTTTATACCGAACAAAACCAAAAGCATCAAACCAAAAGAAAACTCATGGTTCGATTTGAGCTGTAAGGAGGTTATCAGGTTGAGAGAGGTAAGTTTCCGATGTTATAAAGCCAACCCAACTGAGGAAAACCGGAATAAGTTCAAACAAGCTAGAAAGACCTGTAATAGTCATATTCAAAGAACCAAATTTCTACATGAGCAAAAATTAAGGCAACAAATACTACAATGTCCCAAAGGTAGTAAACATTTTTGGTCATTTGTAAAAAACGTACGAAATTCCACCTGCTCGTCGGTTCCAACGCTCGTTTCCGATAACACTCCTGTGGTAAGCGCACAAGAAAAAGCAAATTTGCTAGCAGCTCAGTTTGCTGCTAATTCTACGCTTCCACAAAGTGTCATGACTCCTCCTGTACTTGAGAGCATAAACAGTTTCATGGGACGTATCTTCTTTCGTACTCGTGCAGTTGCTAGAGTTCTTAAAGATATTGACATACACAAATCCGCTGGTCCTAATAGTATCTCCCCTATTGATCTGAAGAGGTGTTCTTCTACGCTGGCAAAACCACTCCGCAAGCTTTTCCATCTGTCGTACTCTACTGGTCTCTTTCCGAGTGGGTGGAAAACAGCATTTGTCCAGCCTGTCCCTAAAAAAGGCGAATCTTCTTCACCCTCTAACTACCGTCCAATTGCACTTACGTCCCTTCTTTCCAAGGTCATGGAAACGCTGATTAACTATCAGCTTAAGAAATATCTTGAGGAACGAAAGCTCCTTAATGACCGACAGTATGGCTTTCGTAGCAATAGGTCCACTGGTGATCTGATGGTATATCTCACCGAACAGTGGCACAAATCTTTACATCGTTTTGGAGAAAGTAAGATTATTGCGCTTGATATTTCAAAAGCATTTGATAGAGTTTGGCATCAGGCTCTCTTATCGAGAATGCGTGCATTTGGTATCGAAGAATCTTCTTCAACAGTCGATCTCGTACTGTAGAGGTATTAACACGTATTCGGCTTCCCAGTTTTTCCAAATTAAATTTCGTGTGTGAGCTTAAGTTTTACATTAAATCAAGATTTCATAAGTGGTGCACTTGCACAGTGGTAGAGTGGCCGGCCGAGAATCCGAGGGTCGCCAGTTCGATTCCCAGCCGGTCATCAGAACTTTAGCAGCTTTTTTTCACATCCGTGAAGTGGAAAACTTTATTGGTTGGGAAAACAATCAAAGGAGGAGGAGTTTAAGCACCGGGGCATCGAAAGGTGTCCTAGGGCCAATAAGGCCAGCGATGGCATCAGCCGAGGGAACATCGAAAGATGTTCCAATTACAAGCAGTGATTCTGCAGCAACAACATCAACAGCAATAACAACAACGGCAACATTATCTACAACATTATATTACATATCGTACAAAGGTTTGAATCAGTTTTATTAAATGGCGAACCGTTTAAATTCAATACTTCACATCTGGCTCTACATATAAAAGATATAGCTCTAAGGCTACGACAATCATTAAAATAATTTTTACTTCCCAGATCGTAGTTAAGCTCTGAATATATTGGTCTATTAATAGAGGATGTTGCCTATGCTATATTGTCATTGCGACTGTGATTGTCAGACAGTTCCAAAAGATTATAAAACTGCTGCTTTAAAATGAAAAGATCATCATACTGAATATTAATGGTTGTATCGCTTTTTTTGCCAAAAAAAATGCAATCATTAACCCATTCCAATTTATTTTCAAATGTGTATTTGGTAAGAATGTGTGGATAATTAAGCACTTTGATTATATAATCGAAATGTAATTTTAGTGTAAACGTAAATAGGTTTAGGACCTGTATCCAGGGCGAGGACGTAGTGAGGAGTGTTCATAGGGAAGCGGAAAAGTTTTTTTAAGAAAAAAGCGAAGTAGTTTTTCAACTTCTTCGTAGTGCTTGAATCCCCATGTTTGGCAACTGTAACACATAACTGAGCGCATGACAGCTTCAAAAACACGGTATTTTGCTGAGATTGGAATTTCATTTTTATTGATAATAGTTTTCAATGACGCGTTTATTAGCTTTTAGATGATGATAGGTTTTTTTGAAAATGATGAGTGAGTTTCATATTGGGTTCGAAAATTATGCCGAGGTAATTATATTGTGTTTCAACTTCTATTGCTTCACCGTCGAAATACCATTTTTCATTCACTCGCAGCTTCGTTTGTCTATTGCGTACGATCATGCTTTTAGATTTTTCTAGATTCACCCTTAAGTTACAAGTTTTACAGAAGTTGTGCATTTACAATGCAAATTACAATACGATCAGCGTAAAGTAAAACCTTAATGATTTCTTGAGCAATTCTGATACCGGCTGGTAGATGTTGCGATATGTCATCTATAAATAAAGCGAAGAGGACTGCACTAAGCAGGCAACCCTGTTTAACTCCGGTCTTAGTTTCAAACCATTCAGACTTATTTCTGCCGTCCCATACACATTGACGTGTGTTATCTTACATATTTTTTAAGACTTTCAGCATTTTCGTTGACACACCTTTTTGAGATAGTTTATAGAAAAGTGCATTGCGGTCAATCGAGTCAAATGCAGCTTTAAAATCTACAAAAAAACGTACGGATTTCTTTTTTGTCTAAGGAACGTCTGTTGTTAGTGTGAATATGTTGTAAACAGTGGAGTATTCTTTTCGGAAACCCGCTTGATATTCACTCAGTAAATTGTTTCTTTCTACCCAGGTGTTGATTCTTCTTAGAAGGATAGAGCAGAAAATCTTAGCAATTGAGTTCATGAACGAGATTCCACTCTAATTATTTGGTACATTAACGTCCCCTTTTTTATATATAGGATACACAATAGAGTCCTTGAATTCGGTTGGTACCTCACCCGTTCTATAAATGAAGTTGAATTCTTCTAGCATTTTACTTAAAAAAATGGGTGGGGCATTTTTATAGAATTAATTTCCTATTCTATCAGGTCCAGGGGCTTTTTTGTTTTTTTAATTATTGAGGCTAGTCATCAGTTCACTCATATCAAATTCCGCATCTAGTAGTTCGTCGATTATTAGGGGCTCAGCTAATTGTATATTTTCATAAATGTCAGTGGGATTAAGTAAGTGTTTAAAGTAATCTGCTTAATTTGAGGCCGAAACATGAATTCCACAGATAAATTATATACCTTTGTGTATCTTAATTTTATCCCAGAAATATTCAGTATTTTTTGCGCTCGAAAGTTCCCGTGCTACAGACTTAAAATATTTCTGACGTTTGTCTCTGCAAGGCATTTTATATGTTTTATTTACGCTGATGTTTTGCTTTGTAAGGGATTTATTCGGACTTGTTGATATTTTTAATCTCCATAGTAGTTCAAATGATAATTTTCGTGCGGTGAAACATTCCTGGTCGAACCACTTCTGCCGGTAGTTTTGTTTGCTGGAAATAGAGTTTATACTAACAACTTTTTTAATGGAGTTGCTTAGGTAACTTATCTTTTCTGCGGCTGTACGGTAAACGTTAGTGGTTGCGCAGGTGCTCTATCTTGGTCAATAATTTTAAAGCATATGATTCTGTTTGGTTCTCTTTCCACATAAGTTTTTGGCACAAGCTTAATGCGAGTATTGATTTCGAAGTCGAACGTAACAGATATTTGCATGTGATCTGAGAAAATTTCGGTTCCAACTTGAAAGCAAGAAAGAATTTTATTCCATTCGCCCGATGCTGCACAAATATCTATAACCGACTTCCCTGAACCTCCAACAAAAGTAAACTCCCCGTTTCTATTACCTTTGCTACACCCATTAAGTATGTACAAATTCAAGTTTTGGCACCTTTCTAGAAAAAGGCGACCATTCTTATTCGTGATTTTATCTTTTGAGATACGTTTATCTAAAATGTCCATACCAATAAAACTTGTCTCAGATCTGCTCTTCACCAGTCCTGGCATTGACATCCCCGTTTATCAGAATATTTTCAGATTCTATTGTATTTAGATCATAAAGCGCATAAAATTAGACATCCTAGAAATTGCAGTTAATGTATGCTGGCAAGATATAAAATTTTGAATTTAAACTATTTAAAACCAAACAAACGTGGTTATTAATTTCACTAAAACTACCATTTACATATTTTTTTTAGACCAAATAAGGAACATCCTATTGCTCTACCAAACGTATGTTCGCGACTAGCCGATATCCATATAATTTATTTTCATTGAAGTATTTGCTATAGTTTTCAAAATATTCATTTGTTTTAAATGGTTCAAGTAGAAAGAAAATATCACGTTTTTTTACATATTTAAAGAAATCGGCACTAATTATTTTGCCAAACGGGCAATATTATAAGAAAGAATTTTAAAATTATTATTTTTACTGTTATTACTACTTAATTTTATACTACTTTTACTTGCGTGACAGACGGCAGCACTGCTTCAAATACGTTGTGAAGTTGGTTGTTTTGTTAAACTTGTAGGTGGCGCTGCTAGCATCCCATCCTTATTGACAATAGTTGACTCTTCGCTGACGTTCCGTTGTGATTTATTTGTTTTCGATTGTGAAAAGTTAATTATTTCATTTTTTATTCCGATGTCACCAAATAATTCGTGTAGCACCTCAAATCCATCTCGATTGCCAGAAAAGAATTTTCCTTCTTGGGTTGTGTGAAAAGTTTTTCCATTTACACCCATTTTCATACCTCGGATTTGTGTAGAAGCTGAGTGATGTTTGGTCTTGATCGCTTTTCGAATGTGCAAGATTTGTTGTCGTCTTCTTAGTTCGTCTCTGGTGTAATCAGGGTTCACGTACACACCGCTTCCTGAGCCTGCCTGAGCTCTTAAGCAGCTGAGATGAAATGTGTTTGTTCTTTGTCTCTACTAGTACAAGTTGCTGCCTTCCTTTAGATTGCAATGCAGTTACATCCTCTATATCAATGTGTTGATCCAGAAGTTTTTTTGTGATCTCATTGATTGATTTGCGGATATCATCGCACATAGTTGGTGGTAGAGTGAACATTAAATTTTTTTAGAACGCTTCTCCAACGATTCCATTTTCTTTTCGAGTGTA
Organism: Philhelius pedissequus; assembly: GCA_910595825.1. Classification (NCBI taxonomy): domain Eukaryota; kingdom Metazoa; phylum Arthropoda; class Insecta; order Diptera; family Syrphidae; genus Philhelius; species Philhelius pedissequus. Next base: position 126,461,822 of record OU343160.1, on the reverse strand, counting down.
TTGTTCTTTTGTTTTAACTCCTCAAGTTCTTGGGCAAGGGTCTCATTTGAGGTTTTCAGATTCTGCATTTCAGCAAACATGTATGCAAAGTCAGTTTTTGTTGGCAAATCACTAAGTTTGCTTTCTAAAGTTTTATAAGCATTTCTTGCAGTTCAGAAACAGTCATTGATGCTACAGCCATTTTGTTAGTATGTGTTTTTTTGCTATTTGCTAGTGCTTGTTGCATTAGAAATCACTGAATTTGGTGTTTAGTTCTCTTACTGAATCTTTTAGTTTTATATAATTTAAGTTCATTACTAAAAAAATATAAAAGGGCTTTTTATTTCGCGATAAAATACAAAAAATAAAATATTTTTTTAAGCGCCGTGGTTTTTCACTTTTGCAACCTTTGACAAATCAACGGTCAAATCTTTCATATATAATATAAACAAAACAAACGAAAAATTATCACCGCATCAGAAACAGAACAATAATCTTCGCCTGTTCTTCACCGTGCTGCCGGCAGGCAGTACATCAGAAGGAGCAGAGCAACTAGTGAGTACCCACCTTTTATTGTTTATATATATATATATAACAAAAACATCTCTTCAAGAGAATTTTAATATCTAACATTTTTTTTATACATAGGTATACATTTTTTTATCATACCTTTCAATTTTCTTTTATTTTGTTTTCATTGAATGGGTGGGAGAACTCAATTTCATTATATAATTTTTTTAAAATTTAAATGAATCCTATTTACAATAAAATTATAATTTGAAATGTGTGAATAGAAATAAAAATGGTATTTTAATTGCTTAGCTGATGGTGTGTGAAGGCTTGGTAAAGCCGTCCTGATATTTGCTGATGGGTAAGATGACGTGACAGACAACTTACTATACGGACTAGGATGTGACTGGTTGGTCATTTTAGGGGCTATTTCCGCAATAATACGGTCAAGATAATAGCGAAGGTGTATCTTCACGATACTCGGGTGGGTTGACCAGACCTTATCGTCACTGACATCAGACGAGCGTTCGGTGTGAGGATATTTAGAAGGAAGGAGTTAGGTGCTTTAGAAATGGTTTTTTATGGTGTAGGGCTTAGTTTAGGGATTATTTATTTTTTTTATACATTTACATTTTTTTCTTCAATTTTTTTTTAATTTTCCTCTTTCAATTTTCTTACTTAATTTTGATTTTTTTTAGTCTAATTTCTTTTTTATTTTTGTTTTACTATTTAAATTTTTTTTTTCATTTTTTTTAAATTTCATTCATGCATTTTTTTATTAGTTCTTTTTATATTTTTTCTTGGTTGAGGTATTAGTTTAGTTAGGTTAGTTTTTTTTGTATTTACATTTAAAGTTTTTTTTTAATGAAATTTCGAAGCACCAAGCTTTCGTTTCTCTTAGATATCGTTAGAGTTCTCGGATTTGTGCCGTGTTCATTCAGCAAACCTTAGGCAAGAATAAAATTAATGTTTAGTCGAGCAGGAAGGTGCACGGAGGAATGGCAAGAACCTCCATACATGACAAGCTGAGCCGTGCAACGACAAGCGTGCCAATGCCATTTCCCATGCACCGAAGTAATCGTCCGTGGAATCCAGGCTCCTGCGAAATCGTTTTAATAAAAAAGAATTTCTGTGAATCTAGTGAAGGAATAAGAATTGAAATTAAGAACAAAATTTACAGGGATATAGAATAAAAAGAGAGAGTTGATACTTATTGTTGTAGATTTTGTTTGTGGATTTTCGATTTTTTATTACTTGAAAATTTTAGTCCGCGGACTATCGTTTATTCTATGGTTTAGTAGGGCTGTAAGTGTATGTTTAAATAAAAGTAAGTATCTATTGAAAAAATTCTAAAAACATTTTTTGTTTTAAGTATTCAAATATTAATAAAAGAATTGAAGTTATTTTAAAATATCCAACAAAATATTTATGTATGTACCTTGTATTTCAAAATCTTATTAAGGCTAATACATAATTTTAGAAGGTGTTTTTTAATTTGAGTTTAAAAAAAATAGTTGAAAAAATGTGTTTTCTCAACGTAGGGAATCTAAAAACTTAGTCCGAAGGCCTATTCTGAAGGAAAATCCAAGGTTTGTGATAACTTTAGGTAATATGTATATCTAGGTATACATTATACATACATATTAACTTTTTTATTATTTACAAATTTTATTTACCTGCATAAGAGTGGGTAAATGAAAAAAAACTTCGTTTTACAGTTTTGACATATATAATTTCAAAGTGGTCTATCGGCAAACCGGTTTGGTCAAATACAGTGATTAAGGTATTCATTTCATAGAGAATTTAATGCGGTTTAAGTAAATTTAGACATATTTCTAATTACGAGCATAGTTTTTGAATTATGAGTGAAAAAATTCGAAAAAAACAGGTAAAAAAATAGGCAAATTTTGCCTTTTTTTCAGCTGGCCAAAGAGTTTAACCAACAAAATTGATTGAGGGATGAATTTTGTAGGAAATTTAGTGTACTTTATTTTTGTAGTAGATGGTTGATGGCAAACATGTACAGTTTTTGAGTTTTTGGCAAAACTTGAAAAAGGGCGACAATTTTTGTTGTTCTTTGTGATCGGTTTTTGGAGGATAGCGAAGGGGCGTAGGGGCGTAGTGGCGTATTTTAATTTTGTATCTGTACCAGTAATACCTAGAAACATGTCAAAAATGTACGACTATCCGGCTTCTTCTTTTTAGTGTTCCGTTTACTTAATTAATTCAATTGGTTCCGATCTTACCATCATCGCGAGCAGACGTGTGTCGGAAAGTCTAGTGACCCGCTCGTTATCCAGTTGCCCCTTCTTCCCCCCTAACAAAAATATCACAATAAAATCAAAAAAAAAAAATACAAAACCAAAACTTATGCAAAAATAAAAAAAAAAATAGCCCAAAAAATATAAAATTAAAATATAAACAAGTGTCAGTGCTAGTGCCAGTGTTCTCTGTGCTAAAATAATTAAATATTAAACACAAATTAAGCACAAAAACAAAATAATAAAATAAAACCCAATATGATGCACTCACCATCAACATTTACACCACAAAACGAGCGGTAAAATTCCTTTCCTTCCCCTTCATAGTCACTCGCAGTTGCTTCGACTTGATCATTACATGCAGTGTGTGGTCATCCCACACAATGTAGGTAATGATTAAGTCAAAGTAATATCAGATATATTGCTGTTATTGGCCTTGGGAATACAGGGGCGGATCAATTCAATTGCTTCTAAGGCATAACACTAGTAGTAATTGTATTGTGAAGTCCTATTTGGTATGTGTTTGTTCTTTGTCTCTACTAGTACAAGGTGCTGCCTTCCTTTAGATTGCAATGCAGTTACATCCTCTATATCAATGTGTTGATCCAGAAGTTTTTTTGTGATCTCATTGATTGATTTGCGGATATCATCGCACATAGTTGGTGGTAGAGTGAACATTAAATTTTTTTAGAACGCTTCTCCAACGATTCCATTTTCTTTTCGAGTGTATTGTTCTTTTGTTTTAACTCCTCAAGTTCTTGGGCAAGGGTCTCATTTGAGGTTTTCAGATTCTGCATTTCAGCAAACATGTATGCAAAGTCAGTTTTTGTTGGCAAATCACTAAGTTTGCTTTCTAAAGTTTTATAAGCATTTCTTGCAGTTCAGAAACAGTCATTGATGCTACAGCCATTTTGTTAGTATGTGTTTTTTTGCTATTTGCTAGTGCTTGTTGCATTAGAAATCACTGAATTTGGTGTTTCTTACTGAATCTTTTAGTTTTATATAATTTAAGTTCATTACTAAAAAAATATAAAAGGGCTTTTTATTTCGCGATAAAATACAAAAAATAAAATATTTTTTTAAGCGCCGTGGTTTTTCACTTTTGCAACCTTTGACAAATCAACGGTCAAATCTTTCATATATAATATAAACAAAACAAACGAAAAATTATCACCGCATCAGAAACAGAACAATAATCTTTGCCTGTTCTTCACCGTGCTGCCGGCAGGCAGTACATCAGAAGGAGCAGAGCAACTAGTGAGTACCCACCTTTTATTGTTTATATATATATATATAACAAAAACATCTCTTCAAGAGAATTTTAATATCTAACATTTTTTTTATACATAGGTATACATTTTTTTATCATACCTTTCAATTTTCTTTTATTTTGTTTTCATTGAATGGGTGGGAGAACTCAATTTCATTATTTAATTTTTTAAAAATTTAAATGAATCCTATTTACAATAAAATTATAATTTGAAATGTGTGAATAGAAATAAAAATGGTATTTTAATTGCTTAGCTGATGGTGTGTGAAGGCTTGGTAAAGGCGTCCTGATATTTGCTGATGGGTAAGATGACGTGACAGACAACTTACTATACGGACTAGGATGTGACTGGTTGGTCATTTTAGGGGCTATTTCCGCAATAATACGGTCAAGATAATAGCGAAGGTGTATCTTCACGATACTCGGGTGGGTTGACCAGACCTTATCGTCACTGACATCAGACGAGCGTTCGGTGTGAGGATATTTAGAAGGAAGGAGTTAGGTGCTTTAGAAATGGTTTTTTATGGTGTAGGGCTTAGTTTAGGGATTATTTATTTTTTTTTATACATTTACATTTTTTTCTTCAATTTTTTTTAAATTTTCCTCTTTCAATTTTCTTACTTAATTTTGATTTTTTTTTAGTCTAATTTCTTTTTTATTTTTGTTTTACTATTTAAATTTTTTTTTTCATTTTTTTAAAATTTCATTCATGCATTTTTTTATTAGTTCTTTTTATATTTTTTCTTGGTTGAGGTATTAGTTTAGTTAGGTTAGTTTTTTTTGTATTTACATTTAAAGTTTTTTTTTAATGAAATTTCGAAGCACCAAGCTTTCGTTTCTCTTAGATATCGTTAGAGTTCTCGGATTTGTGCCGTGTTCATTCAGCAAACCTTAGGCAAGAATAAAATTAATGTTTAGTCGAGCAGGAAGGTGCACGGAGGAATGGCAAGAACCTCCATACATGACGAGCTGAGCCGTGCAATGACAAGCGTGCCAATGCCATTTCCCATGCACCGAAGTAATCGTCCGTGGAATCCAGGCTCCTGCGAAATCGTTTTAATAAAAAAGAATTTCTGTGAATCTAGTGAAGGAATAAGAATTGAAATTAAGAACGAAATTTACAGGGATATAGAATAAAAAGAGAGAGTTGATACTTATTGTTGTAGATTTTGTTTGTGGATTTTCGATTTTTTATTACTTGAAAATTTTAGTCCGCGGACTATCGTTTATTCTATGGTTTAGTAAAGCCATTAACTAGCGTTGGACGAAGCATTTTTGTTATTAATAGGGCTGTAAGTGTTTGTTTAAATAAAAGTAAGTATCTATTGAAAAAATTCTAAAAACATTTTTTGTTTTAAGTATTCAAATATTAATAAAAGAATTGAAGTTATTTTAAAATATCCAACAAAATATTTATGTATGTACCTTGTATTTCAAAATCTTATTAAGGCTAATACATAATTTTAGAAGGTGTTTTTTAATTTGAGTTTAAAAAAAATAGTTGAAAAAATGTGTATTCTCAACGTAGGGAATCTAAAAACTTAGTCCGAAGGCCTATTCTGAAGGAAAATCCAAGGTTTGTGATAACTTTAGGTAATATGTATATCTAGGTATACATTATACATACATATTAACTTTTTTATTATTTACAAATTTTATTTACCTGCATAAGAGTGGGTAAAAGAAAAAAAACTTCGTTTTACAGTTTTGACATATATAATTTCAAAGTGGTCTATCGGCAAACCGGTTTGGTCAAATACAGTGATTAAGGTATTCATTTCATAGAGAATTTAATGCGGTTTAAGTAAATTTAGACATATTTCTAATTACGAGCATAGTTTTTGAATTATGAGTGAAAAAATTCGAAAAAAAACAGGTAAAAAAATAGGCAAATTTTGCCTTTTTTTCAGCTGGCCAAAGAGTTTAACCAACAAAATTGATTGAGGGATGAATTTTGTAGGAAATTTAGTGTACTTTATTTTTGTAGTAGATGGTTGATGGCAAACATGTACAGTTTTTGAGTTTTTGGCAAAACTTGAAAAAGGGCGACAATTTTTGTTGTTCTTTGTGATCGGTTTTTGGAGGATAGCGAAGGGGCGTAGGGGCGTAGTGGCGTATTTTAATTTTGTATCTGTACCAGTAATACCTAGAAACATGTCAAAAATGTACGACTATCCGGCTTCTTCTTTTTAGTGTTCCGTTTACTTAACTAATTCAATTGGTTCCGATCTTACCATCATCGCGAGCAGACGTGTGTCGGAAAGTCTAGTGACCCGCTCGTTATCCAGTTGCCCCTTCTTCCCCCCCTAAAAAAATATCACAATAAAATCAAAAAAAAAAAAATACAAAACCAAAACTTATGCAAAAATAAAAAAAAAAATAGCCCAAAAAATATAAAATTAAAATATAAACAAGTGTCAGTGCTAGTGCCAGTGTTCTCTGTGCTAAAATAATTAAATATTAAACACAAATTAAGCACAAAAACAAAATAATAAAATAAAACCCAATATGATGCACTCACCATCAACATTTACACCACAAAACGAGCGGTAAAATTCCTTTCCTTCCCCTTCATAGTCACTCGCAGTTGCTTCGACTTGATCATTACATGCAGTGTGTGGTCATCCCACACAATGTAGGTAATGATTAAGTCAAAGTAATATCAGATATATTGCTGTTATTGGCCTTGGGAATACAGGGGCGGATCAATTCAATTGCTTCTAAGGCATAACACTAGTAGTAATTGTATTGTGAAGTCCTATTTGGTACCCAAACCTAATATTAGCATAGTTAAATGTCTGATTTGATTTTATTTATGTTTATTTTTTCGTAATGGATAGTGAATTCAAGGTAGAGTATTGTAACATACGTGGGCTTAGGAAGAATTTCTATGCTGCGTATGTTCATTCTGCGAACAGCAGGCCAGCTGTTTTTGCACTAAGCGAAACCCAAGTAGGTGAAGATTCTGATCCCTCAGAATTTAGCCTACAAGGATATAGTTTAGTGCCACTCTTTTTTCCACATCATGGTATCGCCGTATATGTGCGAAAAGATGTTGCTTACCAGCTTCAACCACAATATGGCCATTGCTTGAATACAAATTTTAACTTCATGTGGTTCAAATTTACCGTCCATAAGCACATCATTCACACATGCTTTATTTATCGTAGCCCAAGTTTGGACAGTATTTCGACCTTTAACGAATTCGATGCGCTGTCCGACTCTATCCAAAGAATTGTTTCCCAATATCAGCACATCGTTGTTACGGGCGATTTCAATGTACACAATTCCAAGTGGCTACGCTATTCTGGCCAGACAACAACCGAAGGAAGGAATGTTGAGCTCTTTGCCGAGGTGAATAATCTGACTCAGCTGGTTACTGAGCCAACAAGAATACCTGACATTGCAGGTCACTCCGCCAACACCCTAGACATGTTTCTTACCTCTCTACCTAGTAAATATACTATTAGTGTGTTATCGCCTCTAGGCATATCGGACCATTGTATCATATCAGCCAATTTCTCGTGCGCAAAGTTCTCAGTTAAAGAAAGCATTCCGAAGAGGACCGTCTGGCAATACGAGAAAGCCAACTGGGACTGTCTGAATAATTTCTTCAGGATCTTTAACTGGTCACTATGCTTCCTCGATAGTGACGTTGACTCCAGCGCTAATATGATTACAAATATAATTCTTAAGGGGATGAAAGCCTTTATACCGAACAAAACCAAAAGCATCAAACCAAAAGAAAACTCATGGTTCGATTTGAGCTGTAAGGAGGTTATCAGGTTGAGAGAGGTAAGTTTCCGATGTTGTAAAGCCAACCCAACTGAGGAAAACCGGAATAAGTTCAAACAAGCTAGAAAGACCTGTAATAGTCATATTCAAAGAACCAAATTTCTACATGAGCAAAAATTAAGGCAACAAATACTACAATGTCCCAAAGGTAGTAAACATTTTTGGTCATTTGTAAAAAACGTACGAAATTCCACCTGCTCGTCGGTTCCAACGCTCGTTTCCGATAACACTCCTGTGGTAAGCGCACAAGAAAAAGCAAATTTGCTAGCAGCTCAGTTTGCTGCTAATTCTACGCTTCCACAAAGTGTCATGACTCCTCCTGTACTTGAGAGCATAAACAGTTTCATGGGACGTATCTTCTTTCGTACTCGTGCAGTTGCTAGAGTTCTTAAAGATATTTGACATACACAAATCCGCTGGTCCTAATAGTATCTCCCCTATTGTTCTGAAGAGGTGTTCTTCTACGCTGGCAAAACCACTGCGTAAGCTTTTCCATCTGTCGTACTCTACTGGTCTCTTTCCGAGTGGGTGGAAAACAGCATTTGTACAGCCTGTCCCTAAAAAAGGCGAATATTCTTCACCCTCTAACTACCGTCCAATTGCACTTACGTCCCTTCTTTCCAAGGTCATGGAAACGCTGATTAACTATCAGCTTAAGAAATATCTTGAGGAACGAAAGCTCCTTAATGACCGACAGTATGGCTTTCGTAGCAATAGGTCCACTGGTGATCTGATGGTATATCTCACCGAACAGTGGCACAAATCTTTACATCGTTTTGGAAAAAGTAAGATTATTGCGCTTGATATTTCAAAAGCATTTGATAGAGTTTGGCATCAGGCTCTTTTATCGAAAATGCGTGCATTTGGTATCGAAGAATCTTCTTCGTCAGTCGATCTCGTACTGTGGAGGTATTAACACGTGTTCGGCTTCCCAGTTTTTCCAAATTAAATTTCGTGTGTGAGCTTAAGTTTTACATTAAATCAAGATTTCATAAGTGGTGCACTAGCACAGTGGTAGAGTGGCCGACCGAGAATCCGAGGGTCGCCAGTTCGATTCCCAGCCGGGCATCAGAACTTAAGCAGCTTTTTTTCACATCCGTGAAGTGGAAAACTTTATTGGTTGGGAAAACAATCAAAGGAGGAGGAGTTTAAGCACCGGGGCATCGAAAGGTGTCCTAGGGCCAATAAGGCCAGCGATGGCATCAGCCGTGGGAACATCGAAAGATGTTCCAATTACAAGCAGTGATTCTGCAGCAACAACATCAACAGCAATAACAACAACGGCAACATTATCCGATGCTAACCAAAAGCGCAGAAAGAGGATCAAGTGCGCACCAAATTTGGTAAAGATGAGATCCACGGCCACCTCAGCAAAGCTGCCAGCTGGGGTGAATACGTCCGATATAGACGAGACGTCAGAGGCAGCAAGACAAACCCAGCTAGACACTTCACCCGAAGAGGGTATTGCATATATGTCTGAGGAAGGAGAAGAGCACTTCACGACGGGCGATAGTACTGCCTTCGTGAACCTCTCCACATCAGAGGCGTCATCTGAGGAGGACGAGGAACAAAGAATGATCGCTCAAATTGAAACAATGGAGGCAGAAATCCAAAAGTTGAAAAGTAAAGTTAAGGCCAGCCAAGAAGCGCGCCGAGCGAGCAACTAAAAGAACTCGATGAAAAAGAACAACAACAGAAAAAAGAACAATTACAAAAGCAACAGCCACAGCAGCAGCCAAAACAACAACGGCAAAAACAACAACAATATCAACAGCAGCAGACACAAGCCCAGAAACAACCGCAAGAAAAACAGCAGCAGCAGATTCAAAAGCAGCAGAATCAGCAGCAGCAGAAAAGTCAGTCTTAGCAGCAGCAGTCACAGCCGCCGATTACGAAAAAAGAATTGGTGCCACCCATAAATACTTATAAAATGGAGTTACAGGATACCATAACTCTATGTAAGTTGACCGTAGGTCAAAATTTTACTATTAAAAGATTAAATAACGATAGGCATGCTATCCAGTGCTTCACACTGGAACAGCACAAAAAAATTAAAGAGTTGCTAAAAGAAACTACTACTGAATTCTTTAGTTTCACCCCTAAAACCGAAAAATTTCAAACGGTGCTTTTGAAGGGCATAGATTCCTGCACGGAACCACAGGTGCTCTTAAATGAACTCCGCCAAAAAGCGAATGACGATCTCGACTTTATCGGGGTCAAGCCGTTCGCTACAGTTAGAGCTAGGCGGGAGAAGCGGAGTCTTCCCTTCTTCCTTGTTCAACTCTCACCCAGCAGCAAACTGGATAGTTTGAGGAGTATATCCGTCCTCAACTACCAGGTTGTAACTTGGGACAAATTAAAAAGGCGCGGCGACATGCTTCAATGCATGCGCTGCCAAAGGTTCGGCCACGCCCCAGCAAATTGCGAAATGCAGTCACGCTGCGTTAAGTGTGGGTAGAACCACAATGCAGATGAGTGCAAGTTAGGAAAGGAACGGGTCGAAGATGGGACCCAGCTTAAATGTGTACTCTACCGAGGCGGCGGACACCCCGCTAATTATCGGGGATGCCCGACGTTTCAGCTTATAAAGAACAATAAACCAGCAAAGCAAACAGTGGTAGAAAAGCGTCCAACAGTGCGCCCTCCTACAACAACGCCCTTTAACCCCCAAATTTCTTACGCCCAAATGGCGTCAGGGAGGGGAAGCACGGTACAGCCTACACCAAAGGTCGCCCAACAGGCCCCCGTGCCTAAGGCGCCGGCGGCACAGGCGGATATTATGGGGACTCTACTGGCCATCCAGGGCCACTTGACTGGGCTCCAAAACCAGATCAGGGAGCAGGCGACTAGGGCGGATTATCTCTACTCCGTTTTGCCGAGCTTAACGCAACTTAGAGGTTAAGGGCGCGCTGCCGGAGAGGCCCTTTAAGATCCTAGCTGTGAATGTAAATTCACTGATTACGACCGAACGTAGAGCGAATTTATTCCAATTGCTTAAAGACATAAGTCCAGATATGTTTATAGCTAGCGAAACTAAGCTTAACCAGAAACATAAATTGACTAACAACAATTACAATATCGTAAGAAGAGACCGACCAACTCCACTCAAGGAGGAGGCATCGCAATCTTTATACGTAAAGGCATTAGTCATAAGGTAATATATAATAGTGATGTGCGAAAATTTCGGGCGTTAGAGGCATGCATCATATGCATTCATCTCCAACAGGGGAAGCGAATGTATGTGATCGCTGCCTATGCACCGGAAAGACCTCAGCCCACCCAGTTTATAACAGAGCTTGAAAAGCTTTTTGAATGCTTAAGATTGAGCTCGGAAGAGAATTACTATATATTGGCGGGTGATTTAAACGCCAAGCACACAGATTGGGGAAATCAAATACAAAATCCTCGAGGTAACCATCTATTTAATTGGATGGGTCGTACAACCTTGAGTATCACATCGATCTTCTAGCCACAGACAGGCCATCGTTCCCAAGAAGCGGTACCTATCTGGATCTATTGCTTAAAGACGCAAGACTAACAATTACTGACGATGTGGGTCAACGGCCAAGAAATTGTTTACGAACGATCGAGTACGACAGTGACCACTGCGGACTCGCCGCCGTAATACAACTTCCGAAACAGCTTATGGAGTTGGAGGAGTATGTGCCTGTGCATACTTACAATTACATTAAGTTGCGCTGGCCACGTTTCTCCAATGCCTTATTCAGTGAATTACGTTCAAATGGTATATCCCCACCAAATGACAGGAACCTAACAAATACTGAAATCGACAGATACTTAGAACAAATTGACGAAACGATTCTACGAACAATGAACAGAACAATACCGAAATACAAAGAACGTAACGCAACGGACATGTACCGTAACGCGGAAATTGACGCACTTCACAGACAAAAAAGTGGACTACTGACAAGACTAAAACGCTTGTACAGGCGGTTTACTGATACACGAGATCTGGAGATTAGGACACTGAAATCGTCCATCAAAAACATCAACCAATTGATTAAAGAAAATTATAGATTGGCTATTAATTTATTCTGGGACAATAATATTCGTGCCGTTAACTCCAGCGACCCAAGTATGTTCCCAAAAATTAATAAGATTTTTAGAAGAAATGATCAAAACGATCTTCCGTGTCTTAAGCTCCAGAGGACGACAGAGAACAGAGACGTACTTCTGACAGCAGGCATAGACCCAGAGGATGCCGTATTGGACGATGACCTCTATATAATCGAAGATCCGAAGGAGAGAGTGGAGGCGGTGGGGGCTGCTTTCCAGCAAGTGTACAAGGTGAATGCTAGCATTCGCCCGAATCATGACCTGGAGAACAGAGCTCTGCTTCATCACTTCAGTCTGCAGGAGTCGATGGTATATCCAACGTTGTACTACGACATTTGCCTCAAGAAGCAGTTGACATTTATACCACACTGTTTAACAACGCGCTAAATAATGCATATTATCCCGTACGTTGAAAAACAGCTGTGGTGCACCCTCTCCCAAAAAAGGGAAAGGACAACTCCAATCCGGCGAATCTCCGGTCGATAAGTCTTCTTCCAAGTATCAGAAAAGTATTTGAAAAGGTTATTAATAGAGCCCTGTTCAAATGGGCGGAGGACAAAAATATCATCCCGGATAATCAGTTCGGTTTTAAGGCGGGACATGACACAATTCATGCCGCGTCTAAACTAGTTTCTGATATCCAATGGAACAAAACTAAAAAGCAGTGTACGGGTGCCTGTCTGGTTGATATGGAGAAGGCCTTCGACACCGTATGGTTAGAAGGTCTCTATCTAAAGCTAACCAGACTAGGTATAAGTAAACCTCCATTGTATATGCTTTATGACATGCTAAATGGTAGAAAGTTTGTTGTCAAGAGTGGCAATGTAACTTCTACCGCAATTTTTAATATTAATAATGGCCTTCAGCAGGGAGCGGTTAATTCGCCGATTCTATTCAGCATTTACACAAGCGATCTGATAGGTAGTCTAACTCAGGCAATTGCGTACGCCGACGATCTAATTGCGTACAGAACAGCTAATACAGTTGAGGTCATCAAAACTCTCTTGCAGAGTGACTTCGACAAGATTCAGCTATATTGTGATGACTGGAAGTTGAAAATCAACTTCCAGAAATCAGAAACTATTTTTTTCAGGACTCCGTTGTCTAGCGCCTCAAGGGATACGAGAAAGAACTGGCGCAAGCTGGTGATCGTAGGGCCACGTGGACATCCACTGGCGAGTAAAAGTGTAGTAAAGTACCTTGGCATCTAGTTGGATCAGTAGCTGTATTTCGACAGACATATAGGTGCTGTTTTGGCCAGGGCTAGGGGAGCCTTTGCCTTGACAAAACGACTGTTTTATAGCAGCCGTCTTGACAGTAGGGTGAAGGTGATTTGCTACATGGCCCTCATCAGGCCGATGATTGCCTACGGATGCCCGGTGTGGTTCAATGTTGCCCCATCTCAAATGGAAAAGATTCGGGTGTTTAAGAGGCAATGTCTTCGACGTTGCCTTGGATTACACAGAACACCAGAATCGGAGTACACAAGATATTATTCCAACCAGGTTCTATACAACGGAACCAACATAAGCAGAATAGATAATTTTTTGTTTAAGCTGATTCATCAACTAACAGCTTAATTTTTGGGGCTTATTACCCCAATAACGAATATTTTGAGAGTGCGCGGTTAAGTGGTTACATTCTTCCCGAGGCATTCCTCTATATAGACAGTCGAGGGCTGATACAGGATAGAATGGCGGTTCCGCTTATCTACCACGTCAGCCGTAAAACTGTAGATAGGCGACTCCTGTATGGTCGAGAAGTCATCGCTCAAGGTGGAGAAGAGCGCCTTCGGTTCAGTAGGACTCTGTCCGATCGGGACCGAAGGGATAGGGCAAAACAAGAGAACCAGTTCTGGTGGCTCTCTGAACAGCAGTTTGATAGCTAAAGTCGATTAAGAATGTGTGTCTTGGCCGACTTACATAGATTTAGGGAAATTAGGTATAAGGAACAGTCGGAGTGGCACAAAAAAAAAATTAAAAAATATATATGTATGCGGAGGCATAGGTGCATGCATCTGCGCGGCTGTATATGTATGTGCGTGCGTATATGTATGAACGTATATGCATGTATGTGTATGTGGCATGTTGTTGTGTGTCTGCATACGTATACCAAATATAAACAAAAACAAAATTTAAAACGAAAAATGCTGCTGTGGCTGTTCTAGTTTTTAAGTGGTTTTGGGTATTTTAAGTAGCTTAAGTTATTTTTAGTTAGTATAAGTTGTATCTAGTTTTAATTATTTTTAGTCTAGCTTTAGGTAGTTCTAGGTAAAAATTTAAAATGATCTGATGCTAAGTTTTTGTAGTAAAGTTTTCTTGGTTAAATAAAAATAAAATAATTAGGTTTAATTAAAATAGTTTTTAGGTCGAAAGACATTAGTATTAAGAGATATAGTTTAGTTTAGAGCGCCCGTAAAGGGCCAGTAAATTAGTTGTAAGTTATTGATAATTAGGCTAGTTTTAAACATTTTTGTCTAGCTTTAAGATAGTTATAAGTTAAGATTAAATAAAAATGAATTAAAAAAAAAAATTCTCTTCGTTGGATTAGAAATTACCTTTCGGATCGCTCAATACAAGTTGTATTGGATGGTTTCAAGTCTGATATTCATAAAATAAATGCTGGTGTGCCCCAGGGCTCCGTTCCGTCTTCGACTCTCTTTCTCATTTTCATTAATGATCTCTTGTCTGAGACTTCTAATCCAATGTACTGTTTTTTTGACGACAGTACCTTCAGCTTTTCATACTCGTTTTTAGATTCTCATCCATGTCCTTCGGATGTGGAATTTGAACGGCAGCGTATGATTAGCTCATTAAATTCTGATCTAGACAGCATTGTCCAATGGGGAATAAAAACCCGCGTAGAATTTAATGCTTCAAAAACCCAATGCTGTCTTCTGTCGTTAAAGCGAGACCCTCCCCCAATGCCGTTGTCCATTAGCGGCGCTTGCATCGAGGAAACCGAACAACTTTCAGTTCTCGGTATGTGCATCACTGACCACCTTTTGTGGAATGAACACATATTCGACGTCGCCAAAAATGCTGCAAGATGTTTGGGTTTTCTGAGACGATGCAAGAAATATTTCTCCCCTTCTGATCTGGCTGTAATCTATAAATCCTTTATTCGTCCAAAGCTTGAGTACAATTGTCATATTTGGGCAGGTGCTCCCATAACGCACTTAAGTCTCCTGGACAGAATCCAAAAAAGAGCTTTAAAAATGATAGGTGATGAAACAATAACTTCAACAATTGAGCCTCTCTCGCACCGTCGCAATGTTTCATGCCTTTCATTATTTTATCGGTATTATAATAAATAGTGTACTAGTGAAATAGCCAGTTGCATTCCTCCCCTTAAACTATTCTCGCGCTTCTAGGAAAGCCCATCAATTTACCCTTGAGCCCAACTTCGGACGTACTGTCAAGTATAGAGATTCTTTCTTTAGCCGCACAACACGAGTGTGGAATGCTTAACCCGACCGAATTTTTCCCTCCCATTGCGATAATCAGGCATTTAAAACCAATGTACATCGGTATCTCCTGTCTAATCCTATCCCATTTTCCTAATCGCTCGCACTGTGTATTAACATTTTATGGGTATTCATAACCCCTTGAATGCGCGCATAGTATAAAAAAAAATTATCTCCGACAAGAAGTGACGAAATTAAAATGAAACTAATATTATACCAACAAAAATTGTAATTTTCTGGTTGTTTGCTTATTGACACATAAAAATTAGCCATCAGCCGAATGTTTGTGTGGTTAAAATGCGTCAGTTTATCATTTCAAGTGACTGAGTTACATTCAGATGAACTGGGCGCGCGTCATGTTGATGACGTCGGCTGACGGTCTTTCCACCGTTATACGGGCGGCTGACGGTTTGTTTTATTATCTTGAAAGGTTGAAGGTTCATCTGTAAAAAATTCATTATATACTTATAATACTTTTTTTCAAATTTTTTTACAAGTTTAGGGGCGTGTCTGACGGTCTTTCCACCGCCGTCCATGCGGCTGACGGCAATTTTTATATTAGTTAGAACATAAATGACCATCTCTCAAATTTTGATGCGGTGTAAAATGACTTTTTGAAAGAAAAAAAATTGTACCACTTTGACCCGCCGTTACACCTAGCTCCACCGCTGGCGCATCTCCTGACGGCCAGCTGTAATTATTATTTATTACAGAAAACTATCAATGCTATTAATTTCAGGCTGGGTAATGATCACTTTTTCAAATCAACGTTAACTCCCGTACTACAATGTGAATTTTATTTACATAAATGTTTTTTTTCAGTTTTTCTCCCACTCTAACCGTTTTTCTATGGCACGTGCCACAACCGAAAACAAAAAGTGATCGATTTTTTCCTCCTTAGTGAAATAGGTACCTACTACCATCATTAACTATCATTAAAAAAAAGAAAACAACACACAATATATCCGACATAATTAATTTTTAAGCATAAATCTTTCCAGCAAATGAGCCAACAAAAATATATAGGTATAGATACGTACATATGTATGTATTTCACAATATTCAACCAAAAAACGATCCCACCAAGATAACAAGACATACATCCTTTTCCCATCACTTCTGTCTTTTCCCATATTTAATGAAAGATCACTAAACAAAATCACAAAAAAAACTACCTACCTAGGAGTGACGGAACGCAAAACAAATCAAGAAAATAAAATATACATTGACAACCGATTTGCTATCAGTAGGAAATTTCAAAAAGTTCATGCATGAATCACCAACTTTTTCATCAATGAGTGGAAGCTACACCCCATGAATTTAGTATGAAAACATCGATGAATTTAACATGTGGCTGTCATAGGCGTTCACCAATTGATTTTCGAGTTGAATATTTGCCAGTGAAATCACGAAGAAAAAGTTACTAGCTTATTCATCAGCCAATTATATGTGATGAAAAATAGCATGAATGTTAAGCAGCGAAATCACTAGATAACGTAGTGTCCTTATTCAGCAGGTGAAAATGACATGAATGCTCATCCATTAATTCACTCTGTTAATGTAACTCGTTAATTCGCAAATTAATTATATATGATGAAAAATGCCATGAATGTTCAATTATGAAATCACTGGGTAAAGGTAGTATGATACCTACTTCTTTTTTTCCTCATTTTGAATCCATTAAATCACATGAAAGTTTTCTGTAAAAGGGGAAATATGTTTTTAGCGAAACAGAAACAATGTATATGTATAGTATACCCCCAAAGATCATTTTATTAATTTAATTTTTTAACTCGACGATTATTCAATAATATAAACATTCAATTAAGAAAAAAAAATACGTTTGGCTTATAATAATTAAAATATAGTCTTGATAAAATCTTGATGCGAAAGTAAACCTTATCATTATTTGGTTCTTTTAAATTTGATCTGATAGTCCGGTCATATTAGACAGTTTATACATAAATTCCCAACAAGCTGAAAACGAGTAAAAGGTCAAAAAATAGGTTTTTTGTCATTTTCTGCAAAAGGGTAAGTCTTATCATAAAATTACCTCACACCAAAATTGTGGATCATAAAAGTATCAATAAAAAATATTTTAATAATTTTTTTTCCTAAGAGCCACCGTTTCTGAGATATAACGGTTCAAAAATTTCTAAATGCTGCAATCGTCATAATATGTACACGTTTCCACGCCACCTAATGAGGTAGTGTACTTAGCGCGTTTTTTAACGTGGTTTTCCCAGTAGGATTATTTCACAGGTCTGTTGTGATTTAGTTTGATTTAAACTATAGCATTATAAATTATATTAAGGGTTGGAAATGATAAAAGCAATGGAAATTAAAAAAAAGTTGAGATTTAATTATCAGATTCATAACCTTTGAAATTCTTTTTCTACTTATTCTTCTACTTCTTGCTTTCTTCTTCTTATTCTTCTACTTCTTGCTTTCTTCTTCTTTTTCTTCTTCAATTTCTTCTTCTTGCTGTTCTTCATTATCCGATGTGTTACATGTCTCCTCGTTGATATCCAACGAATCCTCAGATGTAGGTGACTCAACATTAGAACATGACCGGCCTTGACAATTTGTACATGCCAGCGAACAAAACAGTCCAACTTTTTTGTAACCACATTTAGCATTGCACCCCTTTTACAGTTGCAACAAATTGTGCTTAGCAGTTTCTCCGGTGCAGGTAGGAGTAAAGTTTGTATTAGTTGTAATGTATTGTCGCCCAACATCCAGCCCCAGTCTTTTGGATCTAACTGATAACCAAGCCACAGTTGAACTTGATAATATACCCGAAAAAGCAGCAACTGAGGTTGGAGGAAGACAAGCGAATTGTACTTGTTTTTTATTTCGAGTATTTTTAACGAAACATTCATATCGAAATTTATCTAAGCAAGTATTTTTTTAAGAGTTCCGTTCATAGATAGAAGAAAGCGAATTCCGCCTGTAAAATGCAAATGTCGTATCACATCCAGTTATTGCGTGTAAACTAGATAAACTTTTTGCCGAATATATTTCCGTTTTATGTTGAGTTTTTCCTAGTTTTAAGGAAAAAATAGTTTTTTCAGTTGGAGTTCGAGCAGTGAGTAATACGCGTTAGTCCACATCTCCACCCACAACCGTAGTTGTACTTATCGAATTAAATTGCTCTATTGCTGTTTCAATAATTAACACATCGGAATCGCTATATATATACTTATTATATCTATTAAATTTCTCCACCAACTCAAGAGAAAAGCAGCCGACTATGTGTAAGTTACTAACCCACGAACTACCAAAATTTGAAAAATTGCCAGACACAACCAATGCCGCATTCGGATATATTATTTTGAAACCTGACCGACCGTTAAAAATAAGACATTACCTGCGTAAGCAGAGATTATTGATGACGAACTAAACGAATTATTATTATTACGCGACGGAAAAATCGAGGGCCGCTACAACAAAATAAAATAAAATGCACGACTGGATCGCAAAACTGCTCTTATGTTCGATCACATCGTATGTAAAAGATTTCTATTTTAAATCTAAATATATCCTTAAAGTCGTTTTTCACTCTATTTTTTATACACAAAATTTCTTTAATTTTTTTCTAAAAAAATTTGGTACGTCAATCTTAAATATTTAATAATATAAACTTAAAAATAAAAAATTAAATCGGATTAATCAAAGAAAAAATAATTCAAAATTCTGAAATAAATACTTAAACCAATTTGAGTTAAAAAAAAGTACGCCATTTTATTTCTTGGATAAATTTGAATTTATGAGAAAAAAAATTTTAAATTCTGTGGAGCGGTTTTTGAGAAACAAAGTTTTTTTTTTAACTTTTTGAAATAAATTTTAAAAACGCCAATTCATAGGTATTCAGCAAATACATTAAAAAATATAATTTTTGAAAAAAATTGTAATGAGCCGTTTTCAAAATATAATTTTTTTTTCTTAAAAATGCTTTTAAAATATAAAAAAAATATTAATTAAAAATATTGGTACGCAGTATAAATTGGGCAACCTAAGGCTATATATGTGTGAAATCTCGAAAGAATCAGGTAAGCCGCTTATGAGATAGTCGAAAGCAAAAAAACGGTCCTATGAAAAGTACCGTTTTTAGACATCTAAAAATTATTTTTTTTCAACTTTTTTTTCGGTCGTATCTAAATAGATGCACTGATTTTTTTAAATCAAAATCTTTGGATCTGTTTCCGAGAAAAATAGGCTTTAACATAACGGTTATATGGAAGGTACCGTTATTTTTTTAGCTACAAAAAATTAGTTTGTCCTCTGCACAAGACCTAAAAAACTCCATAGACCAAGTTTGAAGCAATATACATACATACAGATAGACTGACAGACTGACAGACATACAGACGGACAGAAGTTTTAGACCATCTTTTTTCGTCTTCGCTATCATCGTAATGTCATGTTTGATTGTTATCTCAAACCTTTTTTTTCGACGAATGCATAACTTCCCTTATAGTACCTATAATCGCAAGTAAAAAAGGAATTAAGTATAAGAAATAAAAAAAAAGAAAGACAAACTGAAAATGTATTAAACAAAAGCCACAAGAATTAGGATGAATTATTATAAATTTAAACATTTTTTATCCAAAACATTTTTTTTGCTTAATTTTTTGTTGTTGTTGTTTCTTTTGCGTTAACCCGGAAGGCATTGTTTTTAGACGAGAAGGTTCTCGTCTCCGAAGTGAGAGGGGGTTGTAATGAAGCGTTCTGACCGCTGCATTACATTCGAAAAACAACCACTAAATCAACTGAATATTGAATTAGTTAACAACATTAAATATTAAGTAATAAAATAAATACTGAGGCCGAAAATAAAATAACAAAAATAATTAAATAAAACTAAATAATAAATATATATAATAAATATTAATAATTAAAATACGCAGTGCCACTGGGAGGCAAACTGTCATTTCAGCCATAAATAGCCCGCCGCATAAGCATTGCACACTACCCACAGCCAACGATGAAAATCAATGCATACACATTATGTGTAAATTGACAAGACCAATTACAACAATAGCGCCCACGAGAGAGTCAATTGCGCATAAAAGGTATAATTACAACAGAAGTAGACAAAACGGCAATGACCAGTGCATGCCAGTAATAGAATTAGAAATAGACACAGTGAGGAGTATGTGGTACATTAAGAAATAAAGAAATCTACTTCACCCGTAGGTCTCGTTCAAACGACACGAATAGAGGTGCTTTGCGATATAGAAACAAGTGGTAGGGGAGTATGGGGCACAACATTTTAGTGGGCATTTGTACGAACATTTGCATTTTACTTTTTAAAGTTAACATTCACTTTTTACCAAAGGTGCTATGAGAGAAGGCGAATTATTTAACAAAAAGAAGCCCAAACGTAATAATAAAAATAAAATGCGAAAAATAAAATTCAATTAATATCAAATTAAAGATTTATTTAGAATCGTTAGGGTTTCCCTATTATTAATAGATTTCCTCCCACCAGTGGTAAGGGATCTTTTGATATTAAGTAGTGCCGGTGAAAGCCGTTGATAAGCCAGTATAAACACTGTTGAGTGCCAGTAGAAATACTGTTGATAAGCCAGTAGAAATACCGTTGATAAGCCAGTAGAAATACTGTTGATGCGCCAGTAGAAATACTGTTGATAAGCTAGTAGAATTAGTGTTGAGTCGCCAGTAGAAATACTATTGATAAGCCAGTAGAAATACTGTAGATAAGCCGTTTAAGAGCCGTTGATAAGCCAGTAGAAATACGCTGATACCTTAATTACAGATTTCCCCCACCAGTGGTAAGGAATCTTGATTTAAAATAAATATACTAGTTGCTTTCAGATCAATTCAAATCTATCAGAGACTAAGCTTAAGATCTTAACCGCCGACGAACTGTTTTCTTATTTACATTCAGATCTTAACCGCCGCCGAACCATTTTTTTATCTTACCTTTATCAAATAAGCCGAAAGGCAGAAATTATGGAGGTAGTAACGAAATGGGGACTTAAGCTTAATGCAACGGAAAACGCTCTCGAATTTATGAAATCAGTCGAATAACTTATGGATTGTTACCACATCCAAAAGCACGAGATGATCCGCACCTTTCCAGAAATATTTAGACGTCCCGCTTTAGAATGGTACCGAATTAATCGTGATACTTTCAGAACATGGCACGACTTCTATCATCCCTTTTTGAGATATTTCTTACCCTCTCGATTCATAAACAAGCTGGAAGAGGAAATCGCCAAGAAACAGCAAAGGCCACATGAGAAGGCTAAAGATTTTATTAGAGGAACACAATTATCTGATTCATCAGCATCAGACATTTGATTGTTTGATTGTTTTCTCAAACCTTTTTTTTCGACGAATGCATAACTTCCCTTATAGTACCTATAATCGCAAGTAAAAAAGGAATTAAGTATAAGAAATAAAAAAAAAGAAAGACAAACTGAAAATGTATTAAACAAAAGCCACAAGAATTAGGATGAATTATTATAAATTTAAACATTTTTTATCCAAAACATTTTTTTTGCTTAATTTTTTGTTGTTGTTGTTTCTTTTGCGTTAACCCGGAAGGCATTGTTTTTAGACGAGAAGGTTCTCGTCTCCGAAGTGAGAGGGGGTTGTAATGAAGCGTTCTGACCGCTGCATTACATTCGAAAAACAACCACTAAATCAACTGAATATTGAATTAGTTAACAACATTAAATATTAAGTAATAAAATAAATACTGAGGCCGAAAATAAAATAACAAAAATAATTAAATAAAACTAAATAATAAATATATATAATAAATATTAATAATTAAAATACGCAGTGCCACTGGGAGGCAACACTGTCATTTCAGCCATAAATAGCCCGCCGCATAAGCATTGCACACTACCCACAGCCAACGATGAAAATCAATGCATACACATTATGTGTAAATTGACAAGACCAATTACAACAATAGCGCCCACGAGAGAGTCAATTGCGCATAAAAGGTATAATTACAACAGAAGTAGACAAAACGGCAATGACCAGTGCATGCCAGTAATAGAATTAGAAATAGACACAGTGAGGAGTATGTGGTACATTAAGAAATAAAGAAATCTACTTCACCCGTAGGTCCCGTTCAAACGACACGAATAGAGGTGCTTTGCGATATAGAAACAAGTGGTAGGGGAGTATGGGGCACAACATTTTAGTGGGCATTTGTACGAACATTTGCATTTTACTTTTTAAAGTTAACATTCACTTTTTACCAAAGGTGCTATGAGAGAAGGCGAATTATTTAACAAAAAGAAGCCCAAACGTAATAATAAAAATAAAATGCGAAAAATAAAATTCAATTAATATCAAATTAAAGATTTATTTAGAATCGTTAGGGTTTCCCTATTATTAATAGATTTCCTCCCACCAGTGGTAAGGGATCTTTTGATATTAAGTAGTGCCGGTGAAAGCCGTTGATAAGCCAGTATAAACACTGTTGAGCCGCCAGTAGAAATACTGTTGATAAGCCAGTAGAAATACCGTTGATAAGCCAGTAGAAATACTGTTGATGCGCCAGTAGAAATACTGTTGATAAGCTAGTAGAATTAGTGTTGAGTCGCCAGTAGAAATACTATTGATAAGCCAGTAGAAATACTGTAGATAAGCCGTTTAAGAGCCGTTGATAAGCCAGTAGAAATACGCTGATACCTTAATTACAGATTTCCCCCACCAGTAGTAAGGAATCTTGATTTAAAATAAATATACTAGTTGCTTTCAGATCAATTCAAATCTATCAGAGACTAAGCTTAAGATCTTAACCGCCGACGAACTGTTTTCTTATTTACATTCAGATCTTAACCGCCGCCGAACCATTTTTTTATCTTACCTTTATCAAATAAGCCGAAAGGCAGAAATTATGGAGGTAGTAACGAAATGGGGACTTAAGCTTAATGCAACGGAAAACGCTCTCGAATTTATGAAATCAGTCGAATAACTTATGGATTGTTACCACATCCAAAAGCACGAGATGATCCGCACCTTTCCAGAAATATTTAGACGTCCCGCTTTAGAATGGTACCGAATTAATCGTGATACTTTCAGAACATGGCACGACTTCTATCATCCCTTTTTGAGATATTTCTTACCCTCTCGATTCATAAACAAGCTGGAAGAGGAAATCGCCAAGAAACAGCAAAGGCCACATGAGAAGGCTAAAGATTTTATTAGAGGAACACAATTATCTGATTCATCAGCATCAGACATTACGAATGGCAAAATACCTCTATAAAGTGTACGACCGTCTTCGACCTGAATACCACTTATACATCCGCCGCTGAGATTTTCAAACGCTAGAAAAGCTAATGACTCTGGCTACAGAGTACGAATGTATACAGAACGAAAACCGAAGCACTTTCCCAACCGCAACTCGCCCTCAGCCTCAACAGAGATCATACCAACCCCAGGCACAAACACGAGGGACCGAAGCTACCATCTCTTTCACACGATAGAAGACTATGACTGTTCGACGCACTGTTTAAATTGTAAGATGAGAGGGCATTCTAAGGCAAACCGTAAACTTCCTTTCCGTTTATTCTGCTCATTTTGTGGAGCAGATGGACGTTTAACAAAAGATTGTTCATGCCAGACAATTCATGTTTCCACGATCACCAAAATTTCGAATTTAGAAGTACCGAAAAAAGAAGAAATAAGAGAAGATGAAGATGAGCGGGAGCGAGATCCAGTCGAAATTCCCGCAGGTGAGAGTCAGGCTTGCCAAATAAGACATTACCTACGTAAGCAGAGATTAGTTATGACGAACTAAACGAATTATTATTATTACGCGACGGAAAAATCGACGGCCGCTACAACAAAATAAAATAAAATGCTCGACTGGATCGCACGAACTGCTCTTATGTTCGATCACATCATATGCAAAATATTTCTATTTAAAATCTAAATATATTTTTGAAGTCATTTTTTACTTTATTTTTTATACACAAAGTTTCTTTAATTTTTTTCTAAAAAAAAATTGGTATGACAATCTTAAATATTTGATAATATAAACTTAAAAATAAAAAATTAAATCGGATTAATCAAACGAAAAATAATTCAAAATTCTGAAATAAATACTTAAACTAATTTGAGTTAAAAAAAAAGTACGCCATTTTATTTCTTGGATAAATTTGAATTTTTGAGAAAAAATATTTAAAATTCTGTGGAGCGGTTTTTAAGAAAAAAAGTGTTTTTTTAAACTTTTTGAAAAAAAATTTAAAAACGCCAATTCATAGGTATTCAGCATTATAAATAAAATTTTTGAAAAAAATTTAATGAGCAGTTTTCCAGATATAAATTTTTTTCTTAAAAATGCTTTTAAAAATACAAAAAAAAATATTAATTAAAAATATTGGTACGCAGTTTAAATTGGGCAACCTAAGGCTATATATGTGTGAAATTTCGAAAGAATCGGGTAAGCCGCTTATGAGATAGTCGAAAGCAAAAAAAAAACGGTCCTATGGAAAGTACCGTTTTTAGACATCTAAAAATTATTTTTTTTCAACCATATGATCGGTCGTATCTAAAAAGATGCACTGATTTTTTTAAAATCAAAATCGTTGGATCCGTTTCCGAGATAAATAGGCTTTAACATAACGCTTATATGGCAGGTACCGTTATTTTTTGAGCTAAAATTAAAAATTAATTTGCCCTCACAATACCTAAAATACTCCATAGACCAAGTTTGAAGCAATATACATACATACAGATAGACTGACAGACTGACAGACATACAGACGGACAGAAGTTTTAGACCATCTTTTTTCGTCTTCGCTATCATCGCAATGTCATGTTTGATTGTTATCTCAAACCTTTTTTTTCGACGAATGCATAACTTCCCTTATAGTACCTATAATCGCAAGTAAAAAAGGAATTAAGTATAAGAAATAAAAAAAAAAGAAAGACAAACTGAAAATGTATTAAACAAAAGCCACAAGAATTAGGATGAATTATTATAAATTTAAACATTTTTTATCCAAAACATTTTTTTTGCTTAATTTTTTGTTGTTGTTGTTTCTTTTGCGTTAACCCGGAAGGCATTGTTTTTAGTCGAGAAGGTTCTCGTCTCCGAAGTGAGAGGGGGTTGTAATGAAGCGTTCTGACCGCTGCATTACATTCGAAAAACAACCACTAAATCAACTGAATATTGAATTAGTTAACAACATTAAATATTAAGTAATAAAATAAATACTGAGGCCGAAAATAAAATAACAAAAATAATTAAATAAAACTAAATAATAAATATATATAATAAATATTAATAATTAAAATACGCAGTGCCACTGGGAGGCAACACTGTCATTTCAGCCATAAATAGCCCGCCGCATAAGCATTGCACACTACCCACAGCCAACGATGAAAATCAATGCATACACATTATGTGTAAATTGACAAGACCAATTACAACAATAGCGCCCACGAGAGAGTCAATTGCGCATAAAAGGTATAATTACAACAGAAGTAGACAAAACGGCAATGACCAGTGCATGCCAGTAATAGAATTAGAAATAGACACAGTGAGGAGTATGTGGTACATTAAGAAATAAAGAAATCTACTTCACCCGTAGGTCCCGTTCAAACGACACGAATAGAGGTGCTTTGCGATATAGAAACAAGTGGTAGGGGAGTATGGGGCACAACATTTTAGTGGGCATTTGTACGAATATTTGCATTTTACTTTTTAAAGTTAACATTCACTTTTTACCAAAGGTGCTATGAGAGAAGGCGAATTATTTAACAAAAAGAAGGCCAAACGTAATAATAAAAATAAAATGCGAAAAATAAAATTCAATTAAGATCAAATTAACGATTTATTTAGAATCGTTAGGGCTTCCCTATTATTAATAGATGTCCTCCCACCAGTGGTAAGGGATCTTTTGATATTAAGTAGTGCCGGTGAAAGCCGTTGATAAGCCAGTATAAACACTGTTGAGCCGCCAGTAGAAATACTGTTGATAAGCCAGTAGAAATACCGTTGATAAGCCAGTAGAAATACTGTTGATGCGCCAGTAGAAATACTGTTGATAAGCTAGTAGAATTAGTGTTGAGTCGCCAGTAGAAATACTATTGATAAGCCAGTAGAAATACTGTAGATAAGCCGTTTAAGAGCCGTTGATAAGCCAGTAGAAATACGCTGATACCTTAATTACAGATTTCCCCCACCAGTGGTAAGGAATCTTGATTTAAAATAAATATACTAGTTGCTTTCAGATCAATTCAAATCTATCAGAGACTAAGCTTAAGATCTTAACCGCCGACGAACTGTTTTCTTATTTACATTCAGATCTTAACCGCCGCCGAACCATTTTTTTATCTTACCTTTATCAAATAAGCCGAAAGGCAGAAATTATGGAGGTAGTAACGAAATGGGGACTTAAGCTTAATGCAACGGAAAACGCTCTCGAATTTATGAAATCAGTCGAATAACTTATGGATTGTTACCACATCCAAAAGCACGAGATGATCCGCACCTTTCCAGAAATATTTAGACGTCCCGCTTTAGAATGGTACCGAATTAATCGTGATACTTTCAGAACATGGCACGACTTCTATCATCCCTTTTTGAGATATTTCTTACCCTCTCGATTCATAAACAAGCTGGAAGAGGAAATCGCCAAGAAACAGCAAGGGCCACATGAGAAGGCTAAAGATTTTATTAGAGGAACACAATTATCTGATTCATCAGCATCAGACATTACGAATGGCAAAATACCTCGATAAAGTGTACGACCGTCTTCGACCTGAATACCACTTATACATCCGCCGCTGAGATTTTCAAACGCTAGAAAAGCTAATGACTCTGGCTACAGAGTACGAATGTATACAGAACGAAAACCGAAGCACTTTCCCAACCGCAACTCGCCCTCAGCCTCAACAGAGATCATACCAGTCCCAGGCACAAACACGAGGGACCGAAGCTACCATCTCTTTCACACGATAGAAGAATATGACTGTTCGACGCACTGTTTAAATTGTAAGATGAGAGGGCATTCTAAGGCAAACCGTAAACTTCCTTTCCGTTTATTCTGCTCATTTTGTGGAGCAGATGGACGTTTAACAAAAGATTGTTTATGCCAGACAATTCATGTTTCCACGATCACCAAAATTTCGAATTTAGAAGTACCGAAAAAAGAAGAAATAAGAGAAGATGAAGATGAGCGGGAGCGAGATCCAGTAGAAATTCCCGCAGGTGAGAGTCAGGCTTGCCAAATAAGACATTACCTACGTAAGCAGAGATTAGTTATGACGAACTAAACGAATTATTATTATTACGCGACGGAAAAATCGACGGCCGCTACAACAAAATAAAATAAAATGCTCGACTGGATCGCACGAACTGCTCTTATGTTCGATCACATCATATGCAAAATATTTCTATTTAAAATCTAAATATATTTTTGAAGTCATTTTTTACTTTATTTTTTATACACAAAGTTTCTTTAATTTTTTTCTAAAAAAAAATTGGTATGACAATCTTAAATATTTGATAATATAAACTTAAAAATAAAAAATTAAATCGGATTAATCAAACGAAAAATAATTCAAAATTCTGAAATAAATACTTAAACTAATTTGAGTTAAAAAAAAAGTACGCCATTTTATTTCTTGGATAAATTTGAATTTTTGAGAAAAAATATTTAAAATTCTGTGGAGCGGTTTTTAAGAAAAAAAGTGTTTTTTTAAACTTTTTGAAAAAAAATTTAAAAACGCCAATTCATAGGTATTCAGCATTATAAATAAAATTTTTGAAAAAAATTTAATGAGCAGTTTTCCAGATATAAATTTTTTTCTTAAAAATGCTTTTAAAAATACAAAAAAAAATATTAATTAAAAATATTGGTACGCAGTTTAAATTGGGCAACCTAAGGCTATATATGTGTGAAATTTCGAAAGAATCGGGTAAGCCGCTTATGAGATAGTCGAAAGCAAAAAAAAAAACGGTCCTATGGAAAGTACCGTTTTTAGACATCTAAAAATTATTTTTTTTCAACCATATGATCGGTCGTATCTAAAAAGATGCACTGATTTTTTTAAAATCAAAATCGTTGGATCCGTTTCCGAGATAAATAGGCTTTAACATAACGCTTATATGGCAGGTACCGTTATTTTTTGAGCTAAAATTAAAAATTAATTTGCCCTCACAATACCTAAAATACTCCATAGACCAAGTTTGAAGCAATATACATACATACAGATAGACTGACAGACTGACAGACATACAGACGGACAGAAGTTTTAGACCATCTTTTTTCGTCTTCGCTATCATCGCAATGTCATGTTTGATTGTTATCTCAAACCTTTTTTTTCGACGAATGCATAACTTCCCTTATAGTACCTATAATCGCAAGTAAAAAAGGAATTAAGTATAAGAAATAAAAAAAAAGAAAGACAAACTGAAAATGTATTAAACAAAAGCCACAAGAATTAGGATGAATTATTATAAATTTAAACATTTTTTATCCAAAACATTTTTTTTGCTTAATTTTTTGTTGTTGTTGTTTCTTTTGCGTTAACCCGGAAGGCATTGTTTTTAGACGAGAAGGTTCTCGTCTCCGAAGTGAGAGGGGGTTGTAATGAAGCGTTCTGACCGCTGCATTACATTCGAAAAACAACCACTAAATCAACTGAATATTGAATTAGTTAACAACATTAAATATTAAGTAATAAAATAAATACTGAGGCCGAAAATAAAATAACAAAAATAATTAAATAAAACTAAATAATAAATATATATAATAAATATTAATAATTAAAGTACGCAGTGCCACTGGGAGGCAACACTGTCATTACAGCCATAAATAGCCCGCCACATAAGCATTGCACACTACCCACAGCCAACGATTAAAATCAATGCATACACATTATGTGTAAATTGACAAGACCAATTACAACAATAGCGCCCACGAGAGAGTCAATTGCGCATAAAAGGTATAATTACAACAGAAGTAGACGAAACGGCAATGACCAGTGCATGCCAGTAATAGAATTAGAAATAGACACAGTGAGGAGTATGTGGTACATTAAGAAATAAAGAAATCTACTTCACCCGTAGGTCCCGTTCAAACGACACGAATAGAGGTGCTTTGCGATATGGAAACAAGTGGTAGGGGAGTATGGGGCACAACATTTTAGTGGGCATTTGTACGAACATTTGCATTTTACTTTTTAAAGTTAACATTCACTTTTTACCAAAGGTGCTATGAGAGAAGGCGAATTATTTAACAAAAAGAAGCCCAAACGTAATAATAAAAATAAAATGCGAAAAATAAAATTCAATTAAGATCAAATTAACGATTTATTTAGAATCGTTAGGGTTTCCCTATTATTAATAGATGTCCTCCCACCAGTGGTAAGGGATCTTTTGATATTAAGCGGTGCCGGTGAAAGCCGTTGATAAGCCAGTATAAACACTGTTGAGCCGCCAGTAGAAATACTGTTGATAAGCCAGTAGAAATACCGTTGATAAGCCAGTAGAAATACTGTTGATGAGCCAGTAGAAATACTGTTGATAAGCTAGTAGAATTAGTGTTGAGTCGCCAGTAGAAATACTATTGATAAGCCAGTAGAAATACTGTAGATAAGCCGTTTAAGAGCCGTTGATAAGCCAGTAGAAATACGGTGATACCTTAATTACAGATTTCCCCCACCAGTGGTAAGGAATCTTGATTTAAAATAAATATACTAGTTGCTTTCAGATCAATTCAAATCTATCAGAGACTAAGCTTAAGATCTTAACCGCCGACGAACTGTTTTCTTATTTACATTCAGATCTTAACCGCCGCCGAACCATTTTTTTATCTTACCTTTATCAAATAAGCCGAAAGGCAGAAATTATGGAGGTAGTAACGAAATGGGGACTTAAGCTTAATGCAACGGAAAACGCTCTCTAATTTATGAAATCAGTCGAATAACTTATGGATTGTTACCACATCCAAAAGCACGAGATGATCCGCACCTTTCCAGAAATATTTAGACGTCCCGCTTTAGAATGGTACCGAATTAATCGTGATACTTTCAGAACATGGCACGACTTCTATCATCCCTTTTTGAGATATTTCTTACCCTCTCGATTCATAAACAAGCTGGAAGAGGAAATCGCCAAGAAACAGCAAGGGCCACATGAGAAGGCTAAAGATTTTATTAGAGGAACACAATTATCTGATTCATCAGCATCAGACATTACGAATGGCAAAATACCTCGATAAAGTGTACGACCGTCTTCGACCTGAATACCACTTATACATCCGCCGCTGAGATTTTCAAACGCTAGAAAAGCTAATGACTCTGGCTACAGAGTACGAATGTATACAGAACGAAAACCGAAGCATTTTCCCAACCGCAACTCGCCCTCAGCCTCAACAGAGATCATACCAGCCCCAGGCACAAACACGAGGGACCGAAGCTACCATCTCTTTCACACGATAGAAGAATATGACTGTTCGACGCACTGTTGAAATTGTAAGATGAGAGGGCATTCAAGACAAGACCAATTACAACAATAGCGCCCACGAGAGAGTCAATTGCGCATAAAAGGTATAATTACAACAGAAGTAGACGAAACGGCAATGACCAGTGCATGCCAGTAATAGAATTAGAAATAGACACAGTGAGGAGTATGTGGTACATTAAGAAATAAAGAAATCTACTTCACCCGTAGGTCCCGTTCAAACGACACGAATAGAGGTGCTTTGCGATATAGAAACAAGTGGTAGGGGAGTATGGGGCACAACATTTTAGTGGGCATTTGTACGAACATTTGCATTTTACTTTTTAAAGTTAACATTCACTTTTTACCAAAGGTGCATTGAGAGAAGGCGAATTATTTAACAAAAAGAAGCCCAAACGTAATAATAAAAATAAAATGCGAAAAATAAAATTCAATTAATATCAAATTAAAGATTTATTTAGAATCGTTAGGGTTTCCCTATTATTAATAGATTTCCTCCCACCAGTGGTAAGGGATCTTTTGATATTAAGTAGTGCCGGTGAAAGCCGTTGATAAGCCAGTATAAATACTGTTGAGCCGCCAGTAGAAATACTGTTGATAAGCCAGTAGAAATACCGTTGATAAGCCAGTAGAAATACTGTTGATGCGCCAGTAGAAATACTGTTGATAAGCTAGTAGAATTAGTGTTGAGTCGCCAGTAGAAATACTATTGATAAGCCAGTAGAAATACTGTAGATAAGCCGTTTAAGAGCCGTTGATAAGCCAGTAGAAATACGCTGATACCTTAATTACAGATTTCCCCCACCAGTGGTAAGGAATCTTGATTTAAAATAAATATACTAGTTGCTTTCAGATCAATTCAAATCTATCAGAGACTAAGCTTAAGATCTTAACCGCCGACGAACTGTTTTCTTATTTACATTCAGATCTTAACCGCCGCCGAACCATTTTTTTATCTTACCTTTATCAAATAAGCCGAAAGGCAGAAATTATGGAGGTAGTAACGAAATGGGGACTTAAGCTTAATGCAACGGAAAACGCTCTCGAATTTATGAAATCAGTCGAATAACTTATGGATTGTTACCACATCCAAAAGCACGAGATGATCCGCACCTTTCCAGAAATATTTAGACGTCCCGCTTTAGAATGGTACCGAATTAATCGTGATACTTTCAGAACATGGCACGACTTCTATCATCCCTTTTTGAGATATTTCTTACCCTCTCGATTCATAAACAAGCTGGAAGAGGAAATCGCCAAGAAACAGCAAGGGCCACATGAGAAGGCTAAAGATTTTATTAGAGGAACACAATTATCTGATTCATCAGCATCAGACATTACGAATGGCAAAATACCTCGATAAAGTGTACGACCGTCTTCGACCTGAATACCACTTATACATCCGCCGCTGAGATTTTCAAACGCTAGAAAAGCTAATGACTCTGGCTACAGAGTACGAATGTATACAGAACGAAAACCGAAGCACTTTCCCAACCGCAACTCGCCCTCAGCCTCAACAGAGATCATACCAGTCCCAGGCACAAACACGAGGGACCGAAGCTACCATCTCTTTCACACGATAGAAGAATATGACTGTTCGACGCACTGTTGAAATTGTAAGATGAGAGGGCATTCTAAGGCAAACCGTAAACTTCCTTTCCGTTTATTCTGCTCATTTTGTGGAGCAGATGGACGTTTAACAAAAGATTGTTCATGCCAGACAATTCATGTTTCCACGATCACCAAAATTTCGAATTTAGAAGTACCGAAAAAAGAAGAAATAAGAGAAGATGAAGATGAGCGGGAGCGAGATCCAGTAGAAATTCCCGCAGGTGAGAGTCAGGCTTGCCAAATAAGACATTACCTACGTAAGCAGAGATTAGTTATGACGAACTAAACGAATTATTATTATTACGCGACGGAAAAATCGACGGCCGCTACAACAAAATAAAATAAAATGCTCGACTGGATCGCACGAACTGCTCTTATGTTCGATCACATCATATGCAAAATATTTCTATTTAAAATCTAAATATATTTTTGAAGTCATTTTTTACTTTATTTTTTATACACAAAGTTTCTTTAATTTTTTTCTAAAAAAAAATTGGTATGACAATCTTAAATATTTGATAATATAAACTTAAAAATAAAAAATTAAATCGGATTAATCAAACGAAAAATAATTCAAAATTCTGAAATAAATACTTAAACTAATTTGAGTTAAAAAAAAGTACGCCATTTTATTTCTTGGATAAATTTGAATTTTTGAGAAAAAATATTTAAAATTCTGTGGAGCGGTTTTTAAGAAAAAAAGTGTTTTTTTAAACTTTTTGAAAAAAAATTTAAAAACGCCAATTCATAGGTATTCAGCATTATAAATAAAATTTTTGAAAAAAATTTAATGAGCAGTTTTCCAAATATAAATTTTTTTCTTAAAAATGCTTTTAAAAATACAAAAAAAAATATTTAATTAAAAATATTGGTACGCAGTTTAAATTGGGCAACCTAAGGCTATATATGTGTGAAATTTCGAAAGAATCGGGTAAGCCGCTTATGAGATAGTCGAAAGCAAAAAAAAAACGGTCCTATGGAAAGTACCGTTTTTAGATATCTAAAAATTATTTTTTTTCAACCATATGATCGGTCGTATCTAAAAAGATGCACTGATTTTTTTTAAATCAAAATCGTTGGATCTGTTTCCGAGATAAATAGGCTTTAACATAACGCTTATATGGCAGGTACCGTTATTTTTTTAGCTAAAATTAAAAATTAATTTGCCCTCTCACAATACCTAAAATACTCCATAGACCAAGTTTGAAGCAATATACATACATACAGATAGACTGACAGACTGACAGACATACAGACGGACGGAAGTTTTAGACCATATTTTTTCGTCTTCGCTATCATCGTAATGTCATGTTTGATTGTTATCTCAAACCTTTTTTTTCGACGAATGCATAACTTCCCTTATAGTACCTATAATCGCAAGTAAAAAAGGAATTAAGTATAAGAAATAAAAAAAAAAGAAAGACAAACTGAAAATGTATTAAACAAAAGCCACAAGAATTAGGATGAATTATTATAAATTTAAACATTTTTTATCCAAAACATTTTTTTTGCTTAATTTTTTGTTGTTGTTGTTTCTTTTGCGTTAACCCGGAAGGCATTGTTTTTAGACGAGAAGGTTCTCGTCTCCGAAGTGAGAGGGGGTTGTAATGAAGCGTTCTGACCGCTGCATTACATTCGAAAAACAACCACTAAATCAACTGAATATTGAATTAGTTAACAACATTAAATATTAAGTAATAAAATAAATACTGAGGCCGAAAATAAAATAACAAAAATAATTAAATAAAACTAAATAATAAATATATATAATAAATATTAATAATTAAAGTACGCAGTGCCACTGGGAGGCAACACTGTCATTACAGCCATAAATAGCCCGCCACATAAGCATTGCACACTACCCACAGCCAACGATTAAAATCAATGCATACACATTATGTGTAAATTGACAAGACCAATTACAACAATAGCGCCCACGAGAGAGTCAATTGCGCATAAAAGGTATAATTACAACAGAAGTAGACGAAACGGCAATGACCAGTGCATGCCAGTAATAGAATTAGAAATAGACACAGTGAGGAGTATGTGGTACATTAAGAAATAAAGAAATCTACTTCACCCGTAGGTCCCGTTCAAACGACACGAATAGAGGTGCTTTGCGATATGGAAACAAGTGGTAGGGGAGTATGGGGCACAACATTTTAGTGGGCATTTGTACGAACATTTGCATTTTACTTTTTAAAGTTAACATTCACTTTTTACCAAAGGTGCTATGAGAGAAGGCGAATTATTTAACAAAAAGAAGCCCAAACGTAATAATAAAAATAAAATGCGAAAAATAAAATTCAATTAAGATCAAATTAACGATTTATTTAGAATCGTTAGGGTTTCCCTATTATTAATAGATGTCCTCCCACCAGTGGTAAGGGATCTTTTGATATTAAGCGGTGCCGGTGAAAGCCGTTGATAAGCCAGTATAAACACTGTTGAGCCGCCAGTAGAAATACTGTTGATAAGCCAGTAGAAATACCGTTGATAAGCCAGTAGAAATACTGTTGATGAGCCAGTAGAAATACTGTTGATAAGCTAGTAGAATTAGTGTTGAGTCGCCAGTAGAAATACTATTGATAAGCCAGTAGAAATACTGTAGATAAGCCGTTTAAGAGCCGTTGATAAGCCAGTAGAAATACGGTGATACCTTAATTACAGATTTCCCCCACCAGTGGTAAGGAATCTTGATTTAAAATAAATATACTAGTTGCTTTCAGATCAATTCAAATCTATCAGAGACTAAGCTTAAGATCTTAACCGCCGACGAACTGTTTTCTTATTTACATTCAGATCTTAACCGCCGCCGAACCATTTTTTTATCTTACCTTTATCAAATAAGCCGAAAGGCAGAAATTATGGAGGTAGTAACGAAATGGGGACTTAAGCTTAATGCAACGGAAAACGCTCTCTAATTTATGAAATCAGTCGAATAACTTATGGATTGTTACCACATCCAAAAGCACGAGATGATCCGCACCTTTCCAGAAATATTTAGACGTCCCGCTTTAGAATGGTACCGAATTAATCGTGATACTTTCAGAACATGGCACGACTTCTATCATCCCTTTTTGAGATATTTCTTACCCTCTCGATTCATAAACAAGCTGGAAGAGGAAATCGCCAAGAAACAGCAAGGGCCACATGAGAAGGCTAAAGATTTTATTAGAGGAACACAATTATCTGATTCATCAGCATCAGACATTACGAATGGCAAAATACCTCGATAAAGTGTACGACCGTCTTCGACCTGAATACCACTTATACATCCGCCGCTGAGATTTTCAAACGCTAGAAAAGCTAATGACTCTGGCTACAGAGTACGAATGTATACAGAACGAAAACCGAAGCATTTTCCCAACCGCAACTCGCCCTCAGCCTCAACAGAGATCATACCAGCCCCAGGCACAAACACGAGGGACCGAAGCTACCATCTCTTTCACACGATAGAAGAATATGACTGTTCGACGCACTGTTGAAATTGTAAGATGAGAGGGCATTCAAGACAAGACCAATTACAACAATAGCGCCCACGAGAGAGTCAATTGCGCATAAAAGGTATAATTACAACAGAAGTAGACGAAACGGCAATGACCAGTGCATGCCAGTAATAGAATTAGAAATAGACACAGTGAGGAGTATGTGGTACATTAAGAAATAAAGAAATCTACTTCACCCGTAGGTCCCGTTCAAACGACACGAATAGAGGTGCTTTGCGATATAGAAACAAGTGGTAGGGGAGTATGGTGCACAACATTTTAGTGGGCATTTGTACGAACATTTGCATTTTACTTTTTAAAGTTAACATTCACTTTTTACCAAAGGTGCATTGAGAGAAGGCGAATTATTTAACAAAAAGAAGCCCAAACGTAATAATAAAAATAAAATGCGAAAAATAAAATTCAATTAATATCAAATTAAAGATTTATTTAGAATCGTTAGGGTTTCCCTATTATTAATAGATTTCCTCCCACCAGTGGTAAGGGATCTTTTGATATTAAGTAGTGCCGGTGAAAGCCGTTGATAAGCCAGTATAAATACTGTTGAGCCGCCAGTAGAAATACTGTTGATAAGCCAGTAGAAATACCGTTGATAAGCCAGTAGAAATACTGTTGATGCGCCAGTAGAAATACTGTTGATAAGCTAGTAGAATTAGTGTTGAGTCGCCAGTAGAAATACTATTGATAAGCCAGTAGAAATACTGTAGATAAGCCGTTTAAGAGCCGTTGATAAGCCAGTAGAAATACGCTGATACCTTAATTACAGATTTCCCCCACCAGTGGTAAGGAATCTTGATTTAAAATAAATATACTAGTTGCTTTCAGATCAATTCAAATCTATCAGAGACTAAGCTTAAGATCTTAACCGCCGACGAACTGTTTTCTTATTTACATTCAGATCTTAACCGCCGCCGAACCATTTTTTTATCTTACCTTTATCAAATAAGCCGAAAGGCAGAAATTATGGAGGTAGTAACGAAATGGGGACTTAAGCTTAATGCAACGGAAAACGCTCTCGAATTTATGAAATCAGTCGAATAACTTATGGATTGTTACCACATCCAAAAGCACGAGATGATCCGCACCTTTCCAGAAATATTTAGACGTCCCGCTTTAGAATGGTACCGAATTAATCGTGATACTTTCAGAACATTGCACGATTTCTATCATCCCCTTTTGAGATACTTCTTACCCTCTTGATTCATAAACAAGCTGAAAGAGGAAATCGCAAGGCATGAGACATTGCGAATGACAAACTACATTGATAAAGTGTAGGACCGTCTTCGACCTGAATACCACTTTTACATCCGCCGCAGAGATTTTCAAACGCTAGTAAAGCTAATGACTCTTGCTACAGAGTACGAATGTATACAGAACGAAAACCGAAGCACTTTCCCAACCGCAGCTCGCCCTCAGCCTCAACAGAGATCATATCAACCCCAGGCACAAACACAAGGGACCGAAGCTACCATCTCTTTCACATGATAGAAGAATATGACCACTCGACCCACTGTTGAAATTGTAAGATGAGAGGGCATTCTAAGCCGAACTTTAAACTTCCTTTCCGTTTATTCTGCTCGTTTTGTGGAGCAGATGGACGCTTAACAAAAGATTGTTCATGCCAGACAAGTCATGTTTCCACGATCACCACAATTTCGAATTCAGAAGTACCGAAAATTGAAGAGATAAGAGAAGATGAAGATGAGCGGGAGCGAGATCCAGAAGAAATTCCCGCAGTTGAGAATCAGCCTGGCCAAACCCAAGGTTATGATGAACAAGCTAATGGTAGCCCAGTAGTTAGCCGGGAGCGTTATACAGTAACATTGCTAGTAGGCAATCAATCAGTACTTAGAGATGTGATTTACCTGAGACAACTAACCCAAGATGCGATAATTGGAATGGACGTTTTACGAAAATTAAATTTCTCCATGATGTTAAACGGTAAAGAATTGCTGGTGAATGAAACGCAATCAACTCAAGAGAAAAGCAGCCGACTATGTGTAAGTTGCTAAACCACGAACTACCAACATTTGAAAAATTGCCAGACACAACCAATGCCGCAGTCGAATATATTATTTTGAAACCTAACCGACCGTTTAAAATAAGACATTACCTGCGTAAGCAGAGATTATTGATGACGAACTAAACGAATTATTATTATTACGCGACGGAAAAATCGACGGCCGATACAACAAAATAAAATAAAATGCACGACTGGATCGCACGAACTGCTCTTATGTTCGATCACATCGTATGCAAAAGATTTCTATTTAAAATCTAAATATATTTTTAAAGTCATTTTTTACTTAATTTTTTATACACAGTTTCCTTAATTTTTTTCTAAAAAAAAATGTTTATGACAATCTGAAATATTTAATAATATAAAGTTAAAAATAAAAAAATTAAATCGGATTAATCAATGAAAAAATAGTTCAAAATTCTGAAATAAATACTTAAACTAATTTGAGTTCAAAAAAAGTACACCATTTTATTTCTTGGATAAATTTGAATTCAAGAGAAAAAAATTTTAAAATTCTGTGGAGCGGTTTTTGAAAAAAAAGTTTTTTTTTAAACTTTTTGAAAAAAAAATTTAAAAACGCCAATTCAGCAAATACACTATAAATATAATTTTTGAAAAAAAAATTAATGATCAGTTTTCAAAATATATTTTTTTTCTTAAAAATGCTTTTAAAAATACAAAAAAAATATTAATTAAAAATATTGGTACGCAGTATAAATTGGGCAACCTAAGGCTATATATGTGTGAAATTTCGAAAGAATCGGGTAAGATAGTCGAAAGCAAAAAAAACGGTCCTATGGAAAGTACCGTTTTTAGACATCTAAAAATTATTTTTTTTAACCATATGATCGGTCGTATCTAAAAAGATGCACTGATTTTTTTAAATCAAAATCGTTGGATCCGTTTCCTAGAAAAATAGGCTTTAAAATAACGGTTATATGGCAGGCACCGTTATTTTTTGAGCTAAAAAAATTAATTTGCCCTCTGCACAATACCTAAAAAACTCCATGGACCAAGTTTGAAGCAATACACATACATACAGATAGACTGACAGACATACAGACGGACAGAATTTTTAGACCATCTTTTTTCGTCTTCGCTATCATCTTAATGTCATGTTTGATTGTTATCTCAAAACTTTTTTTTTCGACGAATGCATAACTTGCCTTAAAAAAGGAATCAAGTATGAGAAATAAAAAAAAGAAAGACAAACTGAAAATGTATAAAACAAAATCCACAAGAATTAAGATGAATTATTATAAATTTAAACATCTTTTATCCTAAAAATTTTGTTTTGCTTAATTTTTTGTTGTTGTTGTTTCTTTTGCGTTAACCCGGAAGACATTGTTTTTAGACGAGAAGGTTCTCGTCTCCGAAGTGAGATGGGGTTGTAATGAAGCGTTCTGACCGCTGCATTACATTCGAAAAAACAACAACCAATTGTATATATTGATAAGACCAATTACAACAATAGCGCCCACGAGAGATTCAACTGCACATAAAAGGTATAATTACACCAGTACACGAAAGGGCAATGACCAGTGCATGCCAGTAATAGAATTAGCAATAGACGCAGTGAGGTAGGTATGTGATACATTAAGAAATAAAGAAATCTACTTCACCCGTAGTCCCCGTGCAAACGACCCGAAAAGAGGTTCTTTGCGATATAGAAACAAGAGGTAGGGGAGTATGGGGCACAAAATTTTAGTGGGAATTTGTACGAACATTTGCATTTTGCTTTTTAAAATTAACATTCAATTTTACCAAAGGTACTATGAGCGAAGGCGAATTATTTAACCAAACGAAGCCCAAAAGCCGTTGATAAGTCAGTATAGACACTGTTGAGCCGCCAGTAGAAATACTGTTGATAAGCCAGTAGAAATATTGTTGATCCGCCAGTAGAAATACTTGTGATAAGCCAGTAGAAATACTTTTGATAAGCCAGTAGAAATACTGTTGATAAGCCAGTAGAAATAGTGTTGAGCCGCCAGTGGAAATACTATTGATAAGCCAGTAGAAATACTGTTATCCGCCAGTAGAAATACTGTTGATAAGCAGGTAGAAATACTGTAGATAAGCCGTTTAAGAGCCGTTGATAAGCCAGTAGAAATACGGTGATACCTTAATTACAGATTTCCCCACCAGTGGTAAGGAATCTTGATTTAAATAAAATATACGAGTTGCTTTCAGATCAATTCAAATCTATCAGAGACTAAGCTTGCCGAATAATACGTGTGCCGTTATACGAAAACTACCGAGACAACTACAGTCCGCAATATCGACACAGGAAAAAACTGAACCAAGAAAACAGAGGATAAAGTTACCCGAGAGTTAGCCGTCAGCTGATCAGCGGGAAAGGCGTTGAACCAAAAGCCAGCGGATAAACAAAAGTCTCTTTCAACCATCAGAGACTTAATCACATGAAACGATAATAATAGTTAAATGAAACAAAATCGAAATAACTAAGCTTAAGATTTTTAAAATATACATTTTGAATTTCAATTTGAAATAATAAAAGGAATAATCTTTGAAGCTAAAGTTTTAGTGTACTTCCTTTAGTTGAACCTTGGAAACCGCGAGTTTTACCTCAGCCTTAGAACCAAAGTACATCACAAATTGGCGCCCGAGCACGGACTTTATCAAAGGTCCACTTCTAGACAAAAAATCATCAAATGGAGAATCAGCCAATAATTAAATCTTGACAACACAGGAAACCAACATTGAAATTGAAGAAACCGAGTAAAAGAAGGTAACCGAAAACACTTAATTTACCTTAAGATCTTAACCGCCGCGGGACCGTTTTTTAATTTACCTTAAAATCTTAACCGCCGACGAACCGTTTTTTTATTTACCTTCAGGTCTTAACCGCCGCCGAACCATTTTTTTATTTTACCTTTACCAAGTAAGCCGAAATGCTGAAATTATGGAGGTAGTAACGAAATAGGGACTTAAGCTTAATGCAACGGAAAATGCTCTCGAATTTATGAAACGAGTCGAATAACTTATGGATTGTTACCACATCCAAAAGCACGAGATGATCCGCATCTTTCCAGAAATACTTAGACGTCCCGCTTTAGAATGGTACCGAATTAATCGTGATACTTTCAGAACATTGCACGATTTCTATCATCCCCTTTTGAGATACTTCTTACCCTCTCGATTCATAAACAAGCTGAAAGAGGAAATCGCCAAGAAACGGCAAAGGCCACATGAGAAGGCATGAGACATTGCGAATGACAAACTACCTTGATAAAGTGTACGAACGTCTTCGACCTGAATACCACTTTTACATCCGCCGCAGAGATTTTCAAACGCTAGTAAAGCTAATGACTCTTGCTACAGAGTACGAATGTATACAGAACGAAAACCGAAGCACTTTCCCAACCGCAGCTCGCCCTCAGCCTCAACAGAGATCATATCAACCCCAGGCACAAACACGAGGGACCGAAGCTACCATCTCTTTCACATGATAGAAGAATATGACCACTCGACCCACTGTTGAAATTGTAAGATGAGAGGGCATTCTAAGCCGAACTTTAAACTTCCTTCCCGTTTATTCTGTTCGTTTTGTGGAGCAGATGGACGTTTAACAAAAGATTGTTCCTGCCAGACAAGTCATGTTTCCACGATCACCACAATTTCGAATTCAGAAGTACCGAAAATAGAAGAAATAAGAGAAGATGAAGATGAGCGGGAGCGAGATCCAGAAGAAATTCCCGCAGGTGAGAATCAGCCTGGCCAAACCCAAGGTTATGATGAACAAGCTAATGGCAGCCCAGTAGTTAGCCGGGAGCATTATACAGTAACATTGCAAATAGGCAGTCAATCAATACTTAGAGATGTGATTTACCTGAGACAATTAACCAGAGATGGAATGGACATTTTACGAAAATTAAATTTCTCCATGATGTTAAACAGTAAAGAATTGCTGGTGAATGAAACGTCACCAAACGTGGAAGTATGTCCCTGGCACCTGACCAACAGTAGCACACGAATCAGTTACTAAACCACGAACTACCAAAATTTGAAAAATTGCCAGAACAACCAATGCCGCAGTCCAATATATTATTTTGAAACCTGACCGACCGTTTAAACTAAAACATTACCTGCGTAAGCAGAAGATTATTGATAACGAGCTTAACAAATTATTATTATTACGCGAGGGAAAAATCGACGGCCGCTACAACAAAATAAAATAAAATAAAATGCACGTCTGGATAGCACGAACTGCTCTTATGTTCGATCACATCGTATGCTAAAGATTTCTATTTAAAATCTAAATATATTTTTAAAGTCATTTTTTACTTTATATTTTATACACAAAGTTTCTTTAATTTTTTTCTAAAAAAAATTGGTATGACAATCTTAAATATTTAATAATATAAACTTAAAAATAAAAAATTAAATCGGATTAATTAAAGAAAAAATAATTCAAAATTCTGAAATAAATACTTAAACTAATTTGAGTTCAAAATAAAGTACACCATTTTATTTCTTGGATAAATTTGAGTTTATGAGAACAAAATTTTAAAATTCTGTGGAGCGGTTTTTAAGAAAAAAAGTTTTTCTTAAAACTTTTTGAAAAAAAATTTAAAAACGCCAATTCATAGGTATTCAGCAAATACATTATAAATATAATTTTTGAAAATAAAATTAATGAGCAGTTTTCAAAATATAATTTTTTTTCTTAAAAATGCTTTTAAAAATACAAAAAAAATATTACTTTAAAATATTGGTACGCAGTATAAATTGGGAAACCTAAGGCTATATATGTGTGAAATTTCGAAAGATTCGGGTAAGCCGCTTATGAGATAGTCGAAAGCAAAAAAAAGGGTCTTATGGAAAGTACCGTTTTTAGACATCTAAAAATTATTTTTTTTTCAACCATATGATCGGTCGTATCTAAATAGATGCACTGATTTTTTTTAATCAAAATCGTTGGATCCGTTTCCGAGAAAAATAGGCTTTAACATAACGGTTATATGGAAGGTACCGTTATTTTTTTAGCTACAAAAAATTAGTTTGCCCTCTGCACAATACCTAAAAAACTCCATAGACCAAGTTTGAAGCAATATACATACATACAGATAGACTGACAGACTGACAGACATACAGACGGACAGAAGTTTTAGACCATCTTTTTTCGTCTTCGCTATCATCGTAATGTCATGTTTGATTGTTATCTCAAACCTTTTTTTTCGACGAATGCATAACTTGCCATATAGTACCTATAATCGCAAGTAAAAAAGGAATTAAGTATAAGAAATAAAAAAAAAAGAAAGACAAACTGAAAATGTATTAAACAAAAGCCACAAGAATTAGGATGAATTATTATAAATTTAAATATTTGTTATCCAAAACATTTTGTTTGCTTAATTTTTTGTTGTTGTTGTTTCTTTTGCGTTAACCCGGAAGGCATTGTTTTTAGACGAGAAGGTTCTCGTCTCCGAAGTGAGAGGGGGTTGTAATGAAGCGTTCTGACCGCTGCATTACATTCGAAAAACAAACACTAAATCAACTGAAACTGAATATTGAATTAGTTAACAACATTAAATATTAAGTAATAAAATAAATACTGAGGCCGAAAATAAAATAACAAAAATAATTAATTAAAACTAAATAATAAATATATATAATAAATATTAATAATTAAAATACACAGTGCCACTGGGAGGCAAAACTGTCATTTCAGCCATAAATAGCCCGCCGCATAAGCATTGCACACTACCCACAGCCAACGATGAAAATCAATGCATACACATTATGTGTAAATTGACAAGACCAATTACAACAATAGCGCCCGCGAGAGAGTCAATTGCACATTAAAGGTATCATTACAACAGAAGTACACGAAAGGGCAATGACCAGTGCATGCCAGCAAT
Source organism: Philhelius pedissequus (assembly GCA_910595825.1). NCBI lineage: Eukaryota > Metazoa > Arthropoda > Insecta > Diptera > Syrphidae > Philhelius > Philhelius pedissequus. The sequence goes on along the minus strand of OU343160.1, from coordinate 126,417,967 downwards.
AGAATTAGCAATAGACATAGTGAGGAGTATGTGGTACATTAAGAAATAAAGAAATCTACTTCACCCGTAGGCCCCGTGCAAACGACACGAATAGAGGTTCCTTGCGATATAGAAACAAGTGGTAGGGGAGTATGGGGCACAACATTTTAGTGGGCATTTGTACGAACATTTGCATTTTACTTTTTAAAGTTAACATTCACTTTTTACCAAAGGTGCTATGAGAGAAGGCGAATTATTTAACAAAACGAAGCCCAAACGTAATAATAAAAATAAAATGAGAAAAAAAAATAAATTAAGATCAAATTAACGATTTGGTTAGAATCGTTAGGGTTTTCCTATTATTAATAGATTTCCCCCCACCAGTGGTAAGGGATCTTTTGATATTAAGTAGTGCCGGTGAAAGACGTTGATAAGCCAGTATAAACACTGTTGAGCCGCCAGTAGAAATACTGTTGATAAGCCAGTAGAAATACTGTTGATAAGCCAGTAGAAATACTGTTGATCCGCCAGTAGAAATACTGTTGATAAGCTAGTAGAATTAGTGTTGAGCCGCCGGTAGAAATACTATTGATAAGCCAGTAGAAATACTGTAGATAAGCCGTTTAAGAGCCGTTGATAAGCCAGTAGAAATACGGTGATACCTTAATTAAAGAGTTCCCCCACCAGTGGTAAGGAATCTTGATTTAAAATAAATATACTAGTTGCTTTCAGATCAATTCAAATCTGTCAGAGACTAAGCTTAAGATCTTAACCGCCGACGAACTGTTTACTTATTTACATTCAGATCTTAACCGCCGCCGAACCATTTTTTTATCTTACCTTTATCAAATAAGCCGAAAGGCAGAAATTATGGAGGTAGTAACGAAATGGGGACTTAAGCTTAATGCAACGGAAAATGCTCTCGAATTTATGAAATCAGTCGAATAACTTATGGATTGTTACCACATCCAAAAGCACGAGATGATCCGCACCTTTCCAGAAATATTTAGAAGTCCCGCTTTAGAATGGTACCGAATTAATCGTGATACTTTCAGAACATGGCACGACTTCTACCACCCCTTTTTGAGATATTTCTTACCCTCTCGATTCATAAACAAGCTGGAAGACGAAATCGCCAAGAAACGGCGAGGGCCACATAAGAAGGCTAAAGATTTTATTAGAGGAACACAATATCTGATTCGCCAGCATCAGACATTACGAATGGCAAACTACCTCGATAAAGTCTACGACCGTCTTCGACCTGAATACCACTTTTACATCCGCCGCCGAGATTTTCAAACGCTAGAAAAGCTAATGACTCTGGCTACAGAGTACGAATGTATACAGAACGAAAGCCGAATCACTTTAACAACCGCAGCTCACCCTCAGCCTCAACAGAGATCATACCAACCCCAGGTACAAACACGAGGGACCGAAGCTACCATCTCTTTCACACGATAGAAGAATATGACTGTTCGACCCACTGTTGAAATTGTAAGATGAGAGGGCATTCTAAGGCAAACCGTAAACTTCCTTTCCGTTTATTATGCTCGTTATTGTGGAGCAGATGGACGTTTAACAAAAGATTGTTCATGCCAGACAAGTCATGTTTCCACGATCACCAAAATTTCGAATTTAGAATTACCGAAAATAGAAGAAATAAGAGAAGATGAAGATGAGCGGGAGCGAGATCCATTAGAAATTCCCGCAGGTGAGAGTCAGGCTTGCCAAATAAGACATTACCTGCGTAAGCAGAGATTAGTCATGACGAACTAAACGAATTATTATTATTACGCGACGGAAATATCGACGGCCGCTACAACAAAATAAAACAAAATGCACGACTGGATCGCACGAACTGCTCTTATGTTCGATCACATCATATGCAAAATATTTCTATTTAAAATCTAAATATATTTTTGAAGTCATTTTTTACTTTATTTTTTATACACAAAGTTTCTTTAATTTTTTTCTAAAAAAAATTGGTATGACAATCTTAAATATTTAATAATATAAACATAAAAATAAAAAATTAAATCGGATTAATCAAACGAAAAATAATTAAAAATTCTGAAATAAATACTTAAACTTGAGTTCAAAAAAAAGTACGCCATTTTATTTCTTGCATAAATTTGAATTTATGAGAAAAAATATTTAAAATTCTGTGGAGCGGTTTTTAAGAAAAAAAAGTGTTTTTTTAAACTTTTTGAAAAAAAAATTAAAAACGCCAATTCATAGGTATTCAGCCATATAAATAAAATTTTTGAAAAAAAATTAATGAGCAGTTTTCCAAATATAAATTTTTTTCTTAAAAATGCTTTTAAAAATACAAAAAAAATATTAATTAAAAATATTGGTACGCAGTTTAAATTGGGCAACCTAAGGCTATATATGTGTGAAATTTCGAAAGAATCGGGTAAGCCGCTTATGAGATAGTCGAAAGCAAAAAAAAAACGCTCCTATGGAAAGTACCGTTTTTAGACATCTAAAAATTATTTTTTTTCAACCATATGATCGGTCGTATCTAAAAAGATGCACTGATTTTTTTAAATCAAAATCGTTGGATCCGTTTCCGAGATAAATAGGCTTTAACATAACGCTTATATGGCAGGCACCGTTATTTTTTGAGCTAAAATTAAAAATTAATTTGCCCTCTCACAATACCTAAAATACTCCATAGACCAAGCTTGAAGCAATATACATACATACAGATAGACTGACAGACATACAGACCGACAGAATTTTTAGACTATCTTTTTTCGTCTTCGCTACGAGTATCATCGTAATCTCATGTTTGATTGTTACTCGTATGTCAAAACCTTTTTTTTTTCGACGAATGCATAACTTGCCTTATAGTACCTATAATCGCAAGTAAAAAAGGAATTAAGTATAAGAAATAAAAAAGACAAATTGAAAATGTATAAAACAAAATCCACAAGAATTAAGATGAATTATTATAAATTTAAAAATCTTTTATCCTAAAATTTTGTTTTGCTTAATTTTTTGTTGTTGTTTCTTTTGCGTTAACCCGGAAGACATTGTTTTTAGACGAGAAGGTTCTCGTCTCCGAAGTGAGAGGGGGTTGTTATGAAGCGTTCTGACAGCTGCATTACATTCGAAAAAACAACAACCAACTGTGTAAATTGATAAGACCAATTACAGCAATAGCGCACACGAGAGAGTCAATTGCGCATTAAAGGTATAGTTACAACAGAAGTATACGAAAGGGCAATGACAAGTGCACGCCAGCAATAGAATTAACAATAGACACAGTGAGGAGTATGTGGTACATTAAGAAATAAAGAAATCTACTTCACCCGTAGGCCCCGTGCAAACGACACGAATAGAGGTGCTTTGTGATATAGAAATAAGATGTAAGGGAGTATGGGGCACAAAATTTTAGTGGATTTGTACGATCATTTGCATTTTACTTTTTAAAATTAACATTCAATTTTACCAAATGTACTATGAGAGTTGGCGAATTATTTAACAAAACGAAGCCCAAACGTAATAATAAAAATAAAATGAGAAAAAAAAATAAATTAAGATCAAATTAACGATTTGGTTAGAATCGTTAGGGTTTTCCTATTATTAATAGATTTCCCCCCACCAGTGGTAAGGGATCTTTTGATATTAAGTAGTGCCGGTGAAAGACGTTGATAAGCCAGTATAAACACTGTTGAGCCGCCAGTAGAAATACTGTTGATAAGCCAGTAGAAATACTGTTGATAAGCCAGTAGAAATACTGTTGATAAGCCAGTAGAAATATTGTTGATCCGCCAGTAGAAATACTGTGTATCCGCCAGTAGAAATACTGTTGATAAGCCAGTAAAAATACTGTTGATAAGCCAGTAGAAATACTGTTGATCCGCCAGTAGAAATACTGTTGATAAGCCAGTAGAAATAGTGTTGAGCCGCCAGTAGAAATAGTGTTGAGCCGCCAGTAGAAATACTATTGATAAGCCAGTAGAAATACTGTTATCCGCCAGTAGAAATACTGTTGATAAGCCAGTAGAAATACTGTAGATAAGCCGTTTAAGAGCCGTTGATAAGCCAGTAGAAATACGGTGATACCTTAATTACAGATTTCCCCCACCAGTGCACAGTGGGTACCCGCCCATACAAAGTGCGGCCAAAAATATTTGCTTGTTTTTTTTTTTTTAAGAAACTGGTGTTATGCTTTTAGTTTGTTTATTTGTGCATAATTATAGGAAAAAAAAACATAAAATATTGATAAAATTAAATTTTTATTAGCTCTAGTGCAGATTTAGATAAGAATGATTTTTTTTATCAGGTAATTTTCTTAAATTTGATATTAATGGATCGGAAATTAGAAGTCTTTTGAAAAGGTCGTTATTTGTGACATTGCGAGACATTTTTCTCGTGTGATGGAGTCTGTAATTTTTTATATCCTTGTTTCGGGACTCTGCGGCTTCCTCACTCAATTCGCCTATAGAAATAAGGCCATGATGTTCAATGACCGATGCACCATGTAACAACACCTTGTGAACCGAAGCGGGTAAATAATACCATGGATAGGTTTTTATTATCTGCTCAGCTGTCTCCAAAGCAAAAACTTTGAATTTATCGGCTTCGATGTTAAACCCAGAGTTTAACACTTGTAAAATTGTGGCACATCTGTCTATTACCGTTTGGTCGATTCCGGTTATTTCAGCCGCAATTTTAGGGTTTTTAAAAAATATTCTGGCTGTATTGGCATCATTTGAGCAACCACTTTCGCCTGGTTTCGGTCTGTCCACAATTAATCCTAGTTTTTCTCTGAACTGAGCTTGAACACTTCTTTTTATTTTCGAATTCAAATTTATCGTCACCTCTTACCTGCCATTTCTTAAATGTACGTCTGTACGAAGTGTGTACAAAAAACTCGAAAAACCTTATCCATGCGTGAAGTGGAGACAAGCCAAAAGAAAAGCTATTTGTATTGACCACCTTTAAAAGGCACAGATCAATGTTATTCATTTCCTTGGTTGGAGCTCCACATATGTAATATTTCAATGATGTGGAGTCGTTCAGCGCGTTACAAACTTTACTGTCCACCATAGTTAAATGTAAACTGTAGTTGACTGACCATTCAACATCAGCGATCATTACAGTTAAGGGTTGCAACGAATTAATTTTTTCTAAAAAGTACTGTTCAGACACAGATAGAGCAGCAGTTTCTTTTTTAAACTGAAACCTCATTGGACGACAGTATCGTGTTGAAGCCGATCGAGGATTTTTCCAAATAATTATCTCTTCCGTATCCTTTTTTAACTGAAGCTGCAATGGCACGCAAGATGTGACAAATAAGTCACAGTCTTTCGCGTCAGATTCACGAAAATTCTGCTTGTACTCGCTTTGCCCAGTACTTCCATCAAATCCCCATTTACCTTCTAAATGAAGACTTTTAGAGGTTTCTTTGCTGAGTGTTTCTAGAACATCTTTCTGAGAAATTAATAATCTAGTTGCTGTGTGGTCAAGTAAAGCTTGTAAATCTACTTCAGCACTTGTTTCCGTTACTGTTAGCTTGTCGGCTTCTGGATAACAGCTCTCCTTTTCCTTCTGAATAGCTTTGTAGCTGGGCAACCCATTTTTTTTAAATTTTTGTGTTGACAAAGTTTTGAATAAGTAAGTATTGATTTTTTGTTAACTTCGATTCAACGAAAAGAGATAATACTTCAGAACAAGTTACAGGCAAAGATTTTTCATCTTCTATATCCGAATTTGTTGATGTTTCACGTAAAGCTGTGGCTATAGAATCATCTGTCATTGATAATTCTGCCAAACGTCTTCGCTTAGTACGAGCAGAACATTCCTGAAAAGTTTTCCTGGGACGACCTCGTTGCTGTGACGCACTCGCACTCGTACTTGCATTATTTTCTTCAGCAAAGCTTAGTGAAACGATCTCAGATTTATCGAGCCATGCAGAATGAGATCTTATCAAACAATTTTTTCTGGCTTTACTTTTTTTTCCAAAATTCCGTTAACTTATTGCAAACCATAAGGTTCAAATTTCACGTCTTCTTCGCCTTCATCAAACCAACTGCATTTGATGCCTTCAAGTATTTGGTTGGCTTGGGTTACACACGTAGAGTTATTGCGGGCGGTCACTCACTTATTAGATATGTTATCTCGGATACCAAGCTATCGGGGTATATCTGTGGACGAATCAGATAGGTTAGCTGAAAGCTGTCAAAAAATCCAAGCAAAACGCATACCAACGAATTTTGCAGTCAGCTGGTTGTAAACATTTGTTCTCGGGTAGCTATTTATTCCAATTTTTTTGGGATAACTCAAGATAGCTTTCATGAGAGCAGCTGTTTTTTCATCAGATGTGGTTTTGCACGCATTACAACAATAGAAAGTTATTCCAGATTGCTGAGAATAATTGAGTGAACGTCCCCATTTTCACGGATTTCTAGCCATTTGCCAAATAAGAAACGCCGTGAGAAACAGCATTCATAATCATTACCTACCAAAGATAAAATAGTTCATACATACAAAATATTTTGTTATTTTTTGTTTCAGTAATTTTATCGTAATGATGTCTACTAAAACTGTTATAACTTCTAAAGGGGAAAAAAGGGGAACAAATCACAAAATTATTTCGAAAGGTAGGACAATATTCTACACTTGAATACCAAATTCATAGAAGGAGCTCGAAGTGAAACCTACTAAATCTCTAATTTACCGTAAATAAATCTATAAAAAATACTATACAAAATGCTCTGCTTCAGAGACCCATACAATTGGACTTGAAGGTATTTAACAATAAAATGTATGGTTTTTAGAAAGTACTTACCTTGTCGTTTAATACCCATTACAATAAAATATTGTTCAAACTCTTCTAATACAAGTTATCACTTTTAAAAGTTCACTATCAAAAAACTGCACCGATAAGCAAACTGTATGTTTTTATATATGTTAACTTTGAATGTCTATAAAAGAATGAAGAAAGAGTAACGCGTGAAATTTTTTTTAGTTTTGGTTTAACGGGAGTTTGAAGAACGTTATCGACTCTTTGAATTCTTGATTGCTCACATTAATTTTTTTTATTTTTGGCCTACGGAGGTACCCGCTGTGCAGTGGTAAGGAATCTTGATTTAAATTAAATATACGAGTTGCTTTCAGATCAATTTAAATCTATCAGAGACTAAGCTTGCCGAATAATACGTGTGCCGTTATACGAAAACTACCGAGACCACTACAGTCCGCAATATCGACACAGGAAAAAACTGATCCAAGAAAACAGAGGATAAAGTTACCCGAGAGTTAGCCGTGAGCTGATCAGCGGGAAAGGCATTCAACCAAAAGCCTGCAGATAAACAAAAATGTTTTTCAACCATCAGAGACTTAATCACATGAAACGATAATAATAGTTAAATGAAACAAAATTGAAATAACTAAGCTTAAGATTTTTAAAATGTTTCATGTTTCCACGATCACCACAATTTCCCATTCAGAAGTACCGAAAATTGAAGAGATAAAAGAAGATGAAGATGAGCGGGAGCGAGATCCAGAAGAAATTCCCGCAGGTGAGAATCAGCGTTGCCAAACCCAAGGTTATGATGAACAAGCTAATGGTAACCCAGTAGTTAGCCGACAGCATTATACAGTAACATTGCAAGTGGGCAGTCAATCAGTACTTAGAGATGTGATTTACCTGAGACAACTAACCCAAGATGGAAATGACGTTTTACGAAAATTAAATTTCTCCATGATGTTAAACGGTAAAGAATTGGTGGTGAATGAAACGCCACCAACTCAACAGAAAAGCAGCCGACTATGTGTAATTGGAAGTATTTCCCTGGCACCTGACCAGCAGTAGCACACGAATCAGTTACTAAACCACGAACTACCAACATTTGAAAAATTGCCAGACACAACCAATGCCGCAGTCCAATATATTATTTTGAACCTGACCGACCGTTTAAACTAAGACATTACCTGCGTAAGCAGAAGATTCTTGATGACGAACTTAACGAATTATTATTATTCCTCGGCGGAAAAACCGACGGCCGCTACAACAAAATAAAATAAAATGCACGACTGGATCGCACGAACTGCTCTTATGTTCGATCACATCGTATGCAAAAGATTTCTATTTAAAATCTAAATATATTTTTAAAGTCATTTTTTACTTTATTTTTTATACACAAAGTTTCTTTAATTTTTTTCTAAAAAAAATTGGTATGACAATCTTAAATATTTAATAATATAAACTTAAAAATAAAAAATTAAAACGAATTAATAAATGAAAAAATAATTCAAAATTCTGAAATAAATACTTAAACTAATTTGAGTTAAAAAAAAGTGTCATTTTATTTGTTGGATAAATTTGAATTTATGAGAAAAAAAGTGTTTTTTTAAACTTTTTGAAAAAAACATTTAAAAACGCCAATTCATTCAGCAAATACATTATAAATATAATTTTTGAAAAAAATATTAATGAGCAGTTTTTAAAAATACAAAAAAATATTACTTTAAAATATTGGTACGCAGTATAAATTGGGCAACCTAAGGCTATATATGTGTGAAATTTCGAAAGAATCGGGTAAAACGCTTATGAGATAGTCGAAAGAAAAAAAAAACGGTCATATGGAAAGTACCGGTTTTAGACATCTAAAAATTATTTTTTTCAACCATATGATCGGTCGTATCTAAAAAGATGCACTGATTTTTTTAAATCAAAATCGTTGGATCCGTTTTCGGGAAAATTAGGCTTTAACATAACGGTTATATGGCAGGTACCATTATTTTTTGAGCTAGAAAAAATTATTTTGCCCTCTGCACAATACCTAAAAAACTCCAAGACCAAGTTTGAAGCAATATACATACATACAGACAGACTGGCAGACATACAGACGGACAGAATATTTAGACCATCTTTTTTCGTCTTCACTATCATCGTAATGTCATGTTTGACTGTTATCTCAAAACTTTTTTTTTCGACGAATGCATAACTTGCCTTATAGTACCTATAATCGCAAGTAAAAAAGGAAACTGAACATGTATAAAAACTGAAAATGTATAAGACAAAATCCACAAGAATTAAGATGAATTATTATAAATTTTAACATCATTTATCCTAACAATTTTTTTTGCTCAATTTTTTGTTGTTGTTTCTTTTGCGGTAAACCGGAAGACATTGTTTTTAGACGAGAAGGTTCTCGTCTCCGAAGTGAGAGGGGGTTGTAATGAAGTGTTCTGACCGCTGCATTACATTCGAAAAACAACAACTAAATCAACTGAATCGTGAGTTAGTTAACAACATTAATTATTAAATAATAAAATAAATACAGAGGCCGAAAATAAAATAATTAGATAAAACTAAATAATAAATATATATAATAAATATTAATAATTAAAATACACAGTGCCACTGGGAGGCAACACTGTCATTTCAGCCATAAATAACCCGCCGCATAAGCAGTGCACACTACCCAGAGCCAACGATGAAAATCAATGCATACACATTATGTGTAAATTGATAAGACCAATTACAACAATAGCGCCCACAAGAGAGTCAAATGCGCATAAAAGGTATAATTACAACAGAAGTAGACGAAACGGCAATGACCAGTGCATGCCAGTAATAGAATTAGAAATAGACACAGTGAAGAGTATGTGGTACATTAAGAAATAAAGAAATCTACTTCACCCGTAGGCCCCGTGCAAACGACACGAATAGAGGTGCTTTGCGATATAGAAACAAGTGGAAGGGGAGTATGGGGCACAAAATTTTAGTGGGCATTTGTGAACATTTGCATTTTACTTTTTAAAATTAACATTCACTTTTTACCAAAGGTACAATGAGAGAAGGCGAATTATTTAACAAAAAGAAGACCAAATGTAATAATAAAAATAAAATGAGAAAAATAAAATTAAATTAAGATAACGATTTGGTTAGAATCGTTAGGGTTTCCCTATTATTAATAGATTTCCCCCCACCAGTGGTAAGGGATCTTTTGATATTAAGTAGTGCCGGTGAAAGCCGTTGATAAGCCAGAAAAACACGGTTGAGCCGCCAGTAGAAATACTGTTGATAAGCCAGTAGAAATACTGTTGATAAGCCAGTAGAAATACTGTTGATCCGCCAGTAGAAATGCTGTTGATAAGCCAGTAGAAATAGCGTTGAGCCGCCAGTAGAAATACTGTTATCCGACAGTAGAAATACTGTTGATAAGCCAGTAGAAATACTGTAGATAAGCCCTTTAAGAGCCGTTGATAAGCCAGTAGAAATACGGTGATACCTTAATTACAGATTTCCCCCACCAGTGGTAAGGAATCTTGATTTAAATTAAATATACGAGTTGCTTTCAGATCAATTCAAATCTATCAGAGACTAAGCTAGCCGAATAATACGTGTGCCGTTATACGAAAACTACCGAGACCACTACAGTCCGCAATATCGACACAGGAAAAACTGAACCAAGAAAACAGAGGATAAAGTTACCCGAGAGTTAGCCGTCAGCTGATCAGCGGGAAAGGCGTTCAATCAAAAGCCAGCAGATAAACAAAAATCGCTTTCAACCATCAGAGACTTAATTACATGAAACGATAATAATAGTTAAATGAAACAAAATTGAAATAACTAAGCTTAAGATTTTTAAAATATACATTTTGAATTTCAATTTGAAATAATAAAAGGAATAATCTTTGAAACTAATGTTTTAGTGTACTTCCTTTAGTTGAACCTTGGAAACTGCGAGTTTTACCTCAGCCTTAGAACCAAAGTACATCACAAATTGGCGCTTCTAGACAAAAAATCATCATATGGAGAATCAAACAATAATAAAATCTTGACAACCCAGTAAACCAACATTGAAATTGAAGAAACCGAGTAAAAGAAGGTAACCGAAACACTTAATTTACCTTAAGATCTTAACCGCCGCGGAACCGTTTTTTAATTTACCTTTAGGTCTTAACCGCCGACGAACCGTTTTTTAATTTACCTCCAGATCTTAACCGCTGTCGAACCGTTTTTTTATTTACCTTAAGATCTTAACCGCCGCCGAAACATTTTTTTTATTTTACCTTTACCAAATAAGCCGAAAGGCAGAAATTATGGAGGTAGTAACGAAATGGGGACTTAAGCTTAATGCAACGGAAAATGCTCTCGAATTTATGAAACGAGTCGAATAACTTTGAATTGTTACCACATCCAAAAGCACGAGATGATCCGCACCTTTCCAGAAATATTTAGACGTCCTGCTTTAGAATGGTACCGAATTAATCGTGATACTTTCAGAACATGGCACGACTTCTATCATCCCTTTTTGAGATATTTCTTACCCTCTCGATTCATAAACAAGCTGGAAGAGGAAATCGCCAAGAAACAGCAAGGGCCACATGAGAAGGCTAAAGATTTTATTAGAGGAACACAATTATCTGATTCATCAGCATCAGACATTACGAATGGCAAACTACCTCGATAAAGTGTACGACCGTCTTCGACCTGAATACCACTTATACATCCGCCGCCGAGATTTTCAAACGCTAGAAAAGCTAATGACTCTGGCTACAGAGTACGAATGTATACAGAACGAAAACCGAAGCACTTTCCCAACCGCAGCTCGCCCTCAGCCTCAACAGAGATCATACCAACCCCAGGCACAAACACGAAGGCTCGACCCACAGTTGAAATTGTAAGATGAGAGGGCATTCTAAGGCGAACTGTAAACTTCCTTTCCGTTTATTCTGCTCGTTTTGTGGAGCAGATGGAGGTTTAACAAAAGATTGTTCATGTCAGACAAGTCATGTTTCCATGATCACCACAATTTCGAATTTAGAAGTACCGAAAATAGAAGAAATAAGAGAAGATGAAGATGAGCGGGAGCGAGATCCAGAAGAAATTCCCGCAGGTGAGAGTCAGCCTTGCCAAACCCAAGGCTATGGTGAACAAGCTAATGGTAGCCCAGTAGATAGCCGGGAGTATTATACAGTAACATTGCAAGTAGGCAGTCAATCAGTACTTAGAGATGTGATTTACCTGGACAACTAACCCAAGATGCGATAGTTGGAATGGACGTTTTACGAACATTAAATTTCTCCATGATGTTAAACGGTAAAGAATTGCTGGTGAATGAAACGCCACCAACTCAAGAGAAAAGCAGCCGACTATGTGTAAGTTACTAAACCACGAACTACCAAAATTTGAAAAATTGCCAGACACAACCAATGCCGCAGTCCAATATATAATTTTGAAACCTGACCGACCGTTTAAACTAAGACATTACCTGCGTAAGCAGAAGATTATTGATGACGAGCGTATTCAGCAAATACATTATAAATATAATTTTTGAAAAAAAATATTAATTAGCAGTTTTTAAAAATACAAAAAAATATTACTTTAAAATATTGGTACGCAGTATAAATTGGGCAACCTAAGGCTATATATGTGTGAAATTTCGAAAGAATCGGGTAAAATGCTTATGAGATAGTCGAAAGAAAAAAAAAACGGTCATATGGAAAGTACCGGTTTTAGACATCTAAAAATTATTTTTTTCAACCATATGATCGGTCGTATCTAAAAAGATGCACTGATTTTTTTTAATCAAAATCGTTGGATCCGTTTTCGGGAAAATTAGGCTTTAACATAACGGTTATATGGCAGGTACCATTATTTTTTGAGCTAGAAACAATTATTTTGCCCTCTGCACAATACCTAAAAAACTCCAAGACCAAGTTTGAAGCAATATACATACATACATACAGACTGGCAGACGTACAGACGGACAGAATATTTAGACCATCTTTTTTCGTCTTCACTATCATCGTAATGTCATATTTGACTGTTATCTCAAAACTTTTTTTTTCGACGAATGCATAACTTGCCTTATAGTACCTATAATCGTATAAAAAAGGAACTGAGTATAAGAAATGAAAAAAAAAGAAAGACAAACTGAAAATGTATAAAACAAAATCCACAAGAATTAAGATGAATTATTATAAATTTTAACGTCATTAATCCTAACAATTTGTTTTGCTTAATTTTTTGTTGTTGTTGTTTCTTTTGCGTTAAACCGGAAGACATTGTTTTTAGACGAGAAGGTTCTCGTCTCCGAAGTGAGAGGGGGTTGTAATGAAGCGTTCTGACCGCTGCATTACATTCGAAAAACAACAACTACATCAACTGAATCTTGAGTTAGTTAACAACATTAATTATTAAATAATAAAATAAATACAGAGGCCGAAAATAAAATAATTAGATAAAACTAAATAATAAATATATATAATTAATATTTATAATTAAAATACACAGTGCCACTGGGAGGCAACACTGTCATTTCAGCCATAAATAACCCGCCGCATAAGCAGTGCACACTACCCAGAGCCAACGATGAAAATCAATGCATACACATTATGTGTAAATTGATAAGACCAATTACAACAATAGCGCCCACGAGAGAGTCAAATGCGCATAAAAGGTGTAATTACAACAGAAGTAGACGAAACGGCAATGACCAGTGCATGCCAGTAATAGAATTAAAAATAGACACAGTGAGGAGTATCTGGTACATTAAGAAATAAAGAAATCTACTTCACCCGTAGGCCCCGTTCAAACGACACGAATAGAGGTGCTTTGCGATATAGAAACAAGTGGAAGGGGAGTATGGGGCACAAAATTTTAGTGGGCATTTGTACGAACATTTGCATTTTACTTTTTAAAATTAACATTCACTTTTTACCAAAGGTACAATGAGAGAAGGCAAATTATTTAACAAAAAGAAGACCAAATGTAATAATAAAAATAAAATGAGAAAAATAAAATTAAATTAAGATAACGATTTGGTTAGAATCGTTAGGGTTTCCCTATTATTAATAGATTTCCCCCCACCAGTGGTAAGGGATCTTTTGATATTAAGTAGTGCCGGTGAAAGCCGTTGATTAGCCAGTAAAAACACGGTTGAGCCGCCAGTAGAAATACTGTTGATAAGCCAGTAGAAATACTGTTGATAAGCCAGTAGAAATACTGTTGATCCGCCAGTAGAAATGCTGTTGATAAGCCTGTAGAAATAGTGTTGAGGCGCCAGTAGAAATACTGTTATCCGACGGTAGAAATATTGTTGATAAGCCAGTAGAAATACTGTAGATAAGCGGTTTAAGAGCCGTTGATAAGCCAGTAGAAATACGGTGATACCTTAATTACAGATTTCCCCCACCAGTGATAAGGAATCTTGATTTAAGTTAAATATACGAGTTGCTTTCAGATCAATTCAAATCTATCAGAGACTAAGCTTGCCGAATAATACGTGTGCCGTTATACGAAAACTACCGAGACCACTACAGTCCGCAATATCGACACAGGAAAAAACTGAACCAAGAAAACAGATAAAGTTACCCGAGAGTTAGCCGTCAGCTGATCAGCGGGAAAGGCGTTCAATCAAAAGCCAGCAGATAAACAAAAATCTCTTTCAACCATCAGAGACTTAATCACATGAAACAATAATAATAGTTAAATGAAACAAAATTGAAATAACTAAGCTTAAGATTTTTAAAATATACATTTTGAATTTCAATTTGAAATAATAAAAGGAATAATCTTTGAAACTAATGTTTTAGTGTACTTCGTTTAGTTGAACCTTGGAAACTGCGAGTTTTACCTCAGCCTTAGAACCAAAGTACATCACAAATTGGCGCCCGAGCAGGGACTTAATTAAAGGTCCGCTTCTAGACAAAAAAATCATCATATGGAGAATCAAACAATAATAAAATCTTGACAACCCAGTAAACCAACATTGAAATTGAAGAAACCGAGTAAAAGAAGGTAACCGAAACACTTAATTTACCTTAAGATCTTAACCGCCGCGGAACCGTTTTTTAATTTACCTTTAGGTCTTAACCGCCGACGAACCGTTTTTTAATTTACCTCCAGATCTTAACCGCTGTCGAACCGTTTTTTTATTTACCTTAAGATCTTAACCGCCGCCGAAATATTTTTTTTATTTTACCTTTACCAAATAAGCCGAAAGGCAGAAATTATGGAGGTAGTAACGAAATGGGGACTTAAGCTTAATGCAACGGAAAATACTCTCGAATGTATGAAACGAGTCGAATAACTTATGGATTGTTACCACATCCAAAAGCACGAGATGATCCGCACCTTTCCAGAAACATTAAGACGTCCCGCTTTAGAATGGTACCGAATTAATCGTGATACTTTCAGAACATGGCACGACTTCTATCATCCTTTGTTGAGATATTTCTTACCCTCTCGATTCATAAACAAGCTGGAAGAGGAAATCGCCAAGAAACGGCAAGGGCCACATGAGAATGCTAAAGATTTTATTAGAGGAACACAATTATCTGATTCATTAGCATCAGAATTACGAATGGCAAACTACCTCGATAAAGTGAACGACCGTCTTCGAACTGAATACCACTTATACATCCGCCGCCGAGATTTTCAAACGCTAGAAAAGCTAATGACTCTGGCTACAGAGTACGAATGTATACAGAACGAAAACCGAAGCACTTTCCCAACAGCAGCTCTCCCTTAGCCTCAACAGAGATCATACCAACCCCAGGCACAAACACGAAGGACCGAAGGTACTATCTCTTTCACACGATAGAAGAATATGACTGCTCGACCCACTGTTGAAATTGTAAGATGAGAGGGCATTCTAAGGCAAACTGTAAACTTCCTTTCCGTTTACTCTGCTCGTTTTGTGGAGCAGATGGACGTTTAACAAAAGATTGTTCATGCTAGACAAGTCATGTTTCCACGATCACCACAATTTCGCATTCAGAAGTACCGAAAATTGAAGAGATAAGAGAAGATGAGCGGGAGCGAGATCCAGAAGAAATTCCCGCAGTTGAGAATCAGCGTTGCCAAACCCAAGGTTATGATGAACAAGCTAATGGTAGCCCAGTAGTTAGCTGGGAGCATTATACAGTAACATTGCAAGTAGGCAGTCAATCAGTACTTAGAGATGTGATTTACCTGAGACAACTAACCAGATATGGAATGGACATTTTACGAAAATGAAATTTCTCCATGATGTTAAACGGTAAAGAATTGCTGGTGAATGAAACGTCACCAACTCAACAGAAAAGCAGCCGACTATCTGTAATTGGAAGTATGTCCCTGGCACCTGACCAACAGTAGCACACGAATCAGTTACTAAACCACGAACTACCAAAATTTGAAAAATTGCCAGAACAACCAATGCCGCAGTCCAATATATTATTTTGAAACCTGACCGACCGTTTAAACTAAGACATTACCTGCGTAAGCAGAAGATTATTGATGACGAGCCTAACGGATTATTATTATTACGCGAGGGAAAAATCGACGGCCGCTACAACAAAATAAAATAAAATGCACGTCTGGATCGCACGAACTGCTCTTATGTTCGATCACATCGTATGCTAAAGATTTCTATTTAAAATCTAAATATATTTTTAAAGTCATTTTTTACTTTATATTTTATACACAAAGTTTCTTTAATTTTTTCCTAAAAAAAATGTTTATGACAATCTTAAATATTTAATAATATAAAGTTAAAAATAAAAAAATTAAATCGGATTAATCAATGAAAAAATAGTTCAAAGTTCTGAAATAAATACTTAAACTAATTTGAGTTCAAAAAAAGTACACCATTTATTTCTTGGATAAATTTGAATTCAAGAGAAAAAAATTTTAAAATTCTGTGGAGCGGTTTTTGAAAAAAAAAGTTTTTTTTAAACTTTTTGAAAAAAAAATTTAAAAACGCCAATTCATAGGTATTCAGCAAATACACTATAAATATAATTTTTGAAAAAAAAATTAATGATCAGTTTTCAAAATATATTTTTTTTCTTAAAAATGCTTTTAAAAATACAAAAAAAATATTAATTAAAAATATTGGTACGCAGTATAAATTGGGCAACCTAAGGCTATATATGTGTGAAATTTCGAAAGATTTGGGAAAGCCGCTTATGAGATAGTCGAAAGCAAAAAAAAGGGTCTTATGGAAAGGACCGTTTTTAGACATCTAAAAATTATTTTTTTTTCAACCATATGATCGGTCGTATCTAAAAAGATGCACTGATTTTTTTAAATCAAAATCGTTGAATCCGTTTCCGAGAAAAATAGGCTTTAAAATAACGGTTATATGGCAGGCACCGTTATTTTTTGAGCTAAAAAAAATTAATTTGCCCTCTGCACAATACCTAAAAAACTCCATTGACCAAGTTTGAAGCAATACACATACATACAGATAGACTGACAGACATACAGACGGACAGAATTTTTAGAGCATCTTTTTTCGTCTTCGCTATCATCTTAATGTCATGTTTGATTGTTATCTCAAAACTTTTTTTTTCGACGAATGCATAACTTGCCTTAAAAAAGGAATCAAGTATGAGAAATAAAAAGAAAGAAAGACAAACTGAAAATGTATAAAACAAAATCCACAAGAATTAAGATGAATTATTATAAATTTAAACATCTTTTATCCTAAAAATTTTGTTTTGCTTAATTTTTTGTTGTTGTTGTTTCTTTTGCGTTAACCCGGAAGACATTGTTTTTAGACGAGAAGGTTCTCGTCTCCGAAGTGAGATGGGGTTGTAATGAAGCGTTCTGACCGCTGCATTACATTCGAAAAAACAACAACCAATTGTGTATATTGATAAGACCAATTACAACAATAGCGCCCACGAGAGATTCAACTGCGCATAAAAGGTATAATTACACCAGTACACGAAAGGGCAATGAGCAGTGCATGCCAGTAATAGAATTAGCAATAGACACAGTGAGGTAGGTATGTGATACATTAAGAAATAAAGAAATCTACTTCACCCGTAGGCCCCGTGCAAACGACACGAATAGAGGTTCTTTGCGATATAGAAACAAGAGGTAGGGGAGTATGGGGCACAAAATGTTAGTGGGCATTTGTACGAACATTTGCATTTTGCTTTTTAAAATTAACATTCAATTTTACCAAAGGTACTATGAGCGAAGGCGAATTATTTAACCAATCGAAGCCCAAAACATAATAAAAATAAAAATAAATTAAGATCAAAATAACGATTTGGTTAGAATCGTTAGGGTTTCCCTATTATTAATAGATTTCCCCCCTCCAGTGGTAAGGGATCTTTTGATATAAAGTAGTGCTGGTGAAAGCCGTTGATAAGCCAGTATAAACACTGTTGAGCCGCCAGTAGAAATACTGTTGATAAGCCAGTAGAAATATTGTTGATCCGCCAGTAGAAATACTGTTGATAAGCCAGTAGAAATAATGTTGATAAGCCAGTAGAAATACTGTTGATAAGCCAGTAGAAATACTGTTGATAAGCCAGTAGAAATAGTGTTGAGCCGCCAGTGGAAATACTCTTGATAAGCCAGTAGAAATACTGTTATCCGCCAGTAGAAATACTGTTGATAAGCCAGTAGAAATACTGTAGATAAGCCGTTTAAGAGCCGTTGATAAGCCAGTAGAAATACGGTGATACCTTAATTACAGATTTCCCCCACCAGTGGTAAGGAATCTTGATTTAAATTAAATATACGAGTTGCTTTCAGATCAATTCAAATTTATCAGAGACTAAGCTTGCCGAATAATACGTGTGCCGTTATACGAAAACTACCGAGACAACTACAGTCCGCAATATCGACACAGGACAAAACTGAACCAAGATAACAGAGGATAAAGTTACCCGAGAGTTAGCCGTCAGCTGATCAGCGTTGAACCAAAAGCCAGCGGATAAACAAAAGTCTCTTTCAACCATCAGAGAATTAATCACATGAAACGATAATAATAGTTAAGTGAAACAAAATCGAAATAACTAAGCTTAAGATTTTTAAAATATACATTTTGAATTTCAATTTGAAATAATAAAAGGAATAATCTTTGAAACTAAAGTTTTAGTGTACTTCCTTTAGTTGAACCTTGGAAACCGCGAGTTATACCTCAGCCTTAGAACCAAAGTATATCACAAATTGGCGCCCGAGCAGGGACTTTATCAAAGGTCCACTTCTAGACAAAAAATCATCAAATGGAGAATCAGCCAATAATAAAATCTTGACAACACAGGAAACCAACATTGAAATTGAAGAAACCGAGTAAAAGAAGGTAACCGAAAAAACTTAATTTACCTTAAGATCTTAACCGCCGCGGGACCGTTTTTTAATTTACCTTAAAATCTTAACCGCCGACGAACCGTTTTTTTATTTACCTTCAGGTTTTAACCGCCGCCGAACCGTTTTTTTATTTTTTTTAACTTTTTGAAAAAAAAAATTTTTTTTCTCAAAAATCGTTCCACAGATTTTAAAAATTTTTTTCTCATAAATTCAAATTTATCCAAGATATAAAATGGCTTACTTTTTTTGAACTTAAATTAGTTTAAGTATTTGTTTCAGAATTTTGAATTATTTTTCCTTTGATTAATCCGATTTAATTTTTTATTTTTAAGTTTATATTATTAAATATTTAAGATTGTCATACCAATTTTTTTTCGAAAAAAATTAAAGAAACTTTGTGTATAAAAAATAAAGTAAAAAATGACTTTAAAAATATATTTAGATTTTAAATAGAAATCTTTTGCATACGATGTGATCGAACATAAGAGCAGTTCGTGCGATCCAGTCGTGCATTTTATTTTATTTTGTTGTAGCGGCCGTCGGTTTTTCCGTCGAGTAATAATAATAATTCGTTAAGTTCGTCATCAATAATCTTCTGCTTACGCAGGTAATGTCTTAGTTTAAACGGTCGGTCAGGTTCAAAATAATATATTGGACTGCGGCATTGGTTGTTCTGGCAATTTTTCAAATTTTGGTAATTCGTGGCTTAGTAACTGATTCGTGTGCTACTGTTGGTCAGGTGCCAGGGACATACTTCCAATTACACATAGTCGGCTGTTTTTCTGTTGAGTTGGTGACGTTTCATTCACCAGCAATTCTTTACCGTTTAACATCATGGAGAAATTTAATTTTCGTAAAATGTCCATTCCATCTCTGGTTAGTTGTGTCAGGTAAATCACATCTCTAAGTACTGATTGACTGCCTACTTGCAATGTTACTGTATAATGCTCCCAGCTAACTACTGGGCTACCATTAGCTTGTTCATCATAACCTTGGGTTTGCCAACGCTGATTCTCAACTGCGGGAATTTCTTCTGGATCTCGCTCCCGCTCATCTTCATCTTCTCTTATCTCTTCAATTTTCGGTACTTCTGAATGCGAAATTGTGGTGATCGTGGAAACATGACTTGTCTAGCATGAACATTCTTTTGTTAAACGTCCATCTGCTCCACAAAACGAGCAGAATAAACGGAAAGGAAGTTTACGGTTTGCCTTAGAATGCCCTCTCATCTTACAATTTCAACAGTGGGTCGAGCAGTCATATTCTTCTATCGTGTGAAAGAGATAGTATCTTCGGTCCTTCGTGTTTGTGCCTGGGGTTGGTTTGATCTCTGTTGAGGCTAAGGGAGAGCTGCGATTGGGAAAGTGCTTCGGTTTTCGTTCTGTATACATTCGTACTCTGTAGCCAGAGTCATTAGCTTTTCTAGCGTTTGAAAATCTCGGCGGCGGATGTATAAGTGGTATTCAGGTCGAAGACGGTCGTACACTTTATCGAGGTATTTTGCCATTCGTAATGTCTGATGCTGATGAATCAGATAATTGTGTTCCTCTAATAAAATCTTTAGCCTTCTCATGTGGCCCTTGCTGTTTCTTGGCGATTTCCTCTTCCAGCTTGTTTATGAATCGAGAGGGTAAGAAATATCTCAAAAAGGGATGATAGAAGTCGTGCCATGTTCTGAAAGTATCACGATTAATTCGGTACCATTCTAAAGCGGGACGTCTAAATATTTCTGGAAAGGTGCGGATCATCTCGTGCTTTTGGATGTGGTAACAATCCATAAGTTATTCGACTGATTTCATAAATTCGAGAGCGTTTTCCGTTGCATTAAGCTTAAGTCCCCATTTCGTTACTACCTCCATAATTTCTGCCTTTCGGCTTATTTGATAAAGGTAAGATAAAAAAATGGTTCGGCGGCGGTTAAGGTCTGAATGTAAATAAGAAAACAGTTCGTCGGCGGTTAAGATCTTAAGCTTAGTCTCTGATAGATTTGAATTGATCTGAAAGCAACTAGTATATTTATTTTAAATCAAGATTCCTTACCACTGGTGGGGGAAATCTGTAATTAAGGTATCACCGTATTTCTACTGGCTTATCAACGGCTCTTAAACGGCTTATCTACAGTATTTCTACTGGCTTATCAACAGTATTTCTACTAGCGGATAACAGTATTTCTACTGGCTTATCAATAGTATTTCCACTGGCGGCTCAACACTATATCTACTGGCTTATCAACAGTATTTCTACTGGCTTATCAACAGTATTTCTACTGGCTTATCAACATTATTTCTACTGGCTTATCAACAGTATTTCTACTGGCGGATCAACAATATTTCTACTGGCTTATCAACAGTATTTCTACTGGCGGCTCAACAGTGTTTATACTGGCTTATCAACGGCTTTCACCGGCACTACTTTATATCAAAAGATCCCTTACCACTGGAGGGGGGAAATCTATTAATAATAGGGAAACCCTAACGATTCTAACCAAATCGTTAATTTGATCTTAATTTAATTTTATTTTTATTATGTTTTGGGCTTCGATTGGTTAAATAATTCGCCTTCGCTCATAGTACCTTTGGTAAAATTGAATGTTAATTTTAAAAAGCAAAATGCAAATGTTCGCACAAATGCCCACTAAAATTTTGTGCCCCATACTCCCCTACCTCTTGTTTCTATATCGCAAAGAACCTCTATTCGTGTCGTTTGCACGGGGCCTACGGGTGAAGTAGATTTCTTTATTTCTTAATGTACCACATACATACCTCACTGTGTCTATTGCTAATTCTATTACTGGCATGCACTGGTCATTGCCCTTTCGTGTACTGGTGTAATTATACCTTTTATGCGCAGTTGAATCTCTCGTGGGCGCTATTGTTGTAATTGGTCTTATCAATTTACACAGTTGGTTGTTGTTTTTTCGCATGTAATGCAGCGGTCAGAACGCTTCATTACATTGATATAGAAACAAGAGGTAGGTGAGTATGGGGCACAAAATTTTAGTGGGCATTTGTACGAACATTTGCATTTTGCTTTTTAAAAGTAACATTCAATTTTACCAAAGGTACTATGAGAGAAGGCGAATTATTTAACAAAACGAAGCCCAAAACATAATAATAAAAATAAAGTTAAATTAAGATCAAATTAACGATTTGGTTAGAATCGTTAGGGTTTCCCTATTATCAATAGATTTCCCCCCTCCAGTGGTAAGGGATCTTTTGATATTAAGTAGTGCCGGTGAAAGCCGTTGATAAGCCAGTATAGACACTGTTGAGCCGCCAGTAGAAATACTGTTGATAAGCCATTAGAAATATTGTTGATCCGCCAGTAGAAATACTGTTGATAAGCCAGTAGAAATACTGTTGATAAGCCAGTAGAAATACTGTTGATAAGCCAGTAGAAATAGTGTTGAGCCGCCAGCAGAAATACTATTGATAAGCCCGTAGAAATACTGTTATCCGCCAGTAGAAATACTGTTGATAAGCCAGTAGAAATACTGTAGATAAGCCGCTTAAGCGCCGTTGATAAGCCAGTAGAAATACGGTGATACCTTAATTACAGATTTCCCCACCAGTGGTAAGGAATCTTGATTTAAATTAAATATACGAGTTGCTTTCAGATCAATTCAAATCTATCAGAGACTATGCTTGCCGAATAATACGTGTGCCGTTATACGAAAACTACTGAGACAACTACAGTCCGCAATATCGACACAGGAAAAAACTGAACCAAGAAAACAGAGGATAAAGTTACCAGAGAGTTAGCCGTCAGCTGATCAGCGGGAAAGGCGTTGAACCAAAAGCCAGCGGATAAACAAAAGTCTCTTTCAACCATCAGAGACTTAATCACATGAAACGATAATAATAGTTAAATGAAACAAAATCGAAATAACTAAGCTTAAGATTTTTAAAAAATATATTTTGAATTTCAATTTGAAATAATAAAAGGAATAATTTTTGAAACTAAAGTTTTAGTGTACTTCCTTTAGTTGAACCTTGGAAACCGCGAGTTTTACCTCAGCCTTAGAGCCAAAGTACATCACAAATTGGCGCCCGAGCACGGACTTTATCAAAGGTCCACTTCTAGACAAAAAATCATCAAATGGAGAATCAGCCAATAATTAAATCTTGACAACACAGGAAACCAACATTAAAATTGAAGAAACCGAGTAAAAGAAGGTAACCGAAAACACTTAATTTACCTTAAGATCTTAACCGCCGCGGGACCGTTTTTTAATTAACCTTAAAATCTTAACCGCCGACGAACCTTTTTTTTATATACCTTCAGATTTTAACCGCCGGCCGCCGAACCGTTTTTTTATTTACCTTAAGATCTTAACCGCCGCCGAACCATTTTTTTATTTTACCTTTACCAAGTTAGCCGAAATGCTGAAATTATGGAGGTAGTAACGAAATAGGGAATGTATACAGAACGAAAACCGAAGCACTTTCCCAACCGCAGCTCGCCCTCAGCCTCAACAGATATCATATCAACCCCAGGCACAAACACGAGGGACCGAAGCTACCATCTCTTTCACATGATAGAAGAATATGACCACTCGACCCACTGTTGAAATTGTAAGATGAGAGGGCATTCTAAGCCGAACTTTAAACTTCCTTTCCGTTTATTCTGCTCGTTTTGTGGAGCAGATGGATGTTTAACAAAAGATTGTTCATGCCAGACAAGTCATGTTTCCACGATCACCACAATTTCGAATTCAGAAGTACCGAAAATAGAAGAAATAAGAGAAGATGAAGATGAGCGGGAGCGAGATCCAGAAGAAATTCCCGCAGGTGAGAATCAGCCTGGCCAAACCCAAGGTTATGATGAACAAGCTAATGGTAGCCCAGTAGTTAGCCGGGAGCATTATACAGTAACATTGCAAATAGGCAGTCAATCAGTACTTAGAGATGTGATTTACCTGAGACAACTAACCCAAGATGCGATAATTGGAATGGACGTTTTACGAAAATTAAATTTCTCAATGATGTTCAATGATAAAGAATTGCTGGTGAATGAAACGCCACCAACTCAACAGAAAAGCAGCCGACTATGTGTAATTGGAAGTAAAAAATTGGTATGAAAAAAAAATTGGTATGACAATCTTATATATTTAATAATATAAACTTAAAAATAAAAAATTAAATCGGATTAATCAAAGAAAAAATAATTCAAAATTCTGAAATAAATACTTAAACTAATTTGAGTTCAAAAAAAGTACGCCATTTTATATCTTGGATAAATTTGAATTTATGAGAAAAAAAATTTAAAAATCTGGGGAACGATTTTTGAGAAAAAAATTTTTTTTTTTAACTTTTTGAAAAAAAAATAAAAAACGCCAATTCATAGGTATTCAGCAAATACATTACAAATATAATTTTTGAAGAAAATTTAATGAGCAGTTTTCAAAATATACATTTTTTTCTTAAAAATGCTTTTAAAAATACAAAAAAAATATGAATTAAAAATATAGGTACGCAGTATAAATTGGGCAACCTAAGGCTATATATGTTGTTGTTTCTTTTGCGTTAACCCGGAAGACATTGTTTTTAGACGAGAAGGTTCTCGTCTCCGAAGTGAGATGGGGTTGTAATGAAACGTTCTGACCGCTGCATTACATTCGAAAAACAACAACTAAATCAACTGAATATTGAATTAGTTAACAACATTAATTATTAATTAATAAAATAAATACTGAGGCCGAAAATAAAATAACAAAAATAATTAGATAAAACTAAATAATAAATATATATAATAAATAATAATAATTAAAATACGCGGTGCCACTGAGAGGCAACACTGTCATTTCGGCCATAAATATCCAACATATAAAATCAGCCGACCACCGACCGCAAACCATTAGCACATGTGCACAACGAGAGTCATCGACTGATTAGAAAAACTAGTTATCACCGTATACACAAAAAGAAAGAAGAAGAGCACCTGCCGCATATGCAGTGCACACTACCCACAGCCAACGATAAAAATCAATACATACACATTATGTGTAAATTGATAAGACCAATTACAACAATACCGCCCGCGAGAGAGTCAATTGCGCATAAAAGGTTTAATTACAACAGAAGTACACGAACGGGCAATGACCAGTGCATGCCAGTAATAGAATTAGCAATGGACACAGTGAGGAGTATGTGATGTGCGGTACATTAAGAAATAAAACAAATCTCCAACGCAGACGACGCGAATAGAGATGGTTTGCGATTTAGATACAAGATGTAGGGGAGTATGGGGCACAAAATTTAAGTGTGCATTTGTACGAAAATTTGCATTTTACTTTTATTAACATTCACTTTTTACCAAAAAGAGAAGGCGAATTATTTAACAAAAAGAAGCCCAAACGTAATAATACAAATAAAACGAGAACAATAAA
The DNA here is from genome assembly GCA_910595825.1 of Philhelius pedissequus. Taxonomy (NCBI): domain Eukaryota; kingdom Metazoa; phylum Arthropoda; class Insecta; order Diptera; family Syrphidae; genus Philhelius; species Philhelius pedissequus. Next base: position 126,392,534 of record OU343160.1, on the reverse strand, counting down.
ATTAAATAAAGATCAAATTAACGAATTGGTTATAGACTAAGACCCTAGGGCCGGCAGACCTACGTCATTTTATCATAGCTGATTTTTTTCTGCGTATAGATACCAAAGTAGATAAGAACGAATGGACATTCCGAATTTTCAAAGCGAGTATTTTTAACGAAACATTCATATCGAAATATATCTAAGCAGGAGCTCCGTACATAGAAAGAAGAAAGCGAATTCCGTTGGTTATGATTTCTTGTGGACTTGCATTACTTTTTTTTAAAAACTTCAGCACAATGAACTAAATCTTTTTTTTTTTCAAACGTTTTGAAGACAGTTGTTTTACCCCGCCTGTAAAATGCAGATGTCGTATCACAGCCAGTTATTGCGTGTAAAAAAAGTACATGCTTTTGACTCTTTGTTAAACTATATAAACTTTTTGCCGAATATATTTCTGTTTTATGTTGAGCTTTTCCTAGTTTTAAGAAAAAAATTGTTTTTTCAGTCGGAGTTCGAGCAGTGCGTAATACGAGTTAGTCCACATCTCCACCAATAACCATAGTTGTACTCGTCGAATTAAATTGCTCTATTGCTGTTTCAATAACTAACACATCGACATCGCTATATATATTCTTATTATATCTATAGAAAAATAGTTTTATTTCTATTACAACTTCAGAGATTTATATTGTAATGAAGGTTTCTGACCTCTGCATTACATTCGAAAAACAACAACTAAATCAACTTAATATTTAATTGGTTAACAACATTAATTATTAAATAATAAAATAAATACTGCGGCTGAAGATACAATAACAAAAATAATTAGATAAAACTAAATAATAAATTTATATAATAAATAATAATAATTAAAATACGCAGTGCCACTGAGAGGCAACACTGTCATATCGGCCATAAATATCCAACATATAAAATCAGCCGACCACCGACCGCAACCCATTGGTACATGTGCACAACGAGAGGGCTCGTCATCGACTGATTAGAAAAACTAGTTATCACCGTATACACAAAAATAAAGAAGAAGAGCACCTGCCGCATATGCAGTGCACCCTACCCACAGCCAACGATAAAAATCAATGCATACACATTATGTGTAAATTGATAAGACCAATTACAACAATACCGCCCGCGAGAGAGTCAATTGCGCATAAAAGGTTTAATTACAACAGAAGTACACGAACGGGCAATGACCAGTGCATGCCAGTAATAGAATTAGCAATGGACACAGTGAGGAGTATGTGATGTGCGGTACATTAAGAAATAAAACAAATCTCCAACGCAGACGACGCGAATAGAGATGGTTTGCGATTTAGATACAAGATGTAGGGGAGTATGGGGCACAAAATTTAAGTGTGCATTTGTACGAAAATTTGCATTTTACTTTTATTAACATTCACTTTTTACCAAAAAGAGAAGGCGAATTATTTAACAAAAAGAAGCCCAAACGTAATAATACAAATAAAACGAGAACAATAAAATTAAATAAAGATCAAATTAACGAATTGGTTATAGACTAAGACCCTAGGGCCGGCAGACCTACGTCATTTTATCATAGCTGATTTTTTTCTTTTTATAGATACCAAAGTAGATAAGAACGAATGGACATTCCGAATTTTCAAAGCGAGTATTTTTAACGAAACATTCATATCGAAATATATCTAAGCAGGAGCTCCGTACATAGAAAGAAGAAAGCGAATTCCGTTGGTTATGATTTCTTGTGGACTTGCATTACTTTTTTTTAAAAACTTCAGCACAATGAACTAAATCTTTTTTTTTTCAAACGTTTTGAAGACAGTTGTTTTACCCCGCCTGTAAAATGCAGATGTCGTATCACAGCCAGTTATTGCGTGTAAAAAAAGTACATGCTTTTGACTCTTTGTTAAACTAGATAAACTTTTTGCCGAATATATTTCTGTTTTATGTTGAGCTTTTCCTAGTTTTAAGAAAAAAATTGTTTTTTCAGTCGGAGTTCGAGCAGTGCGTAATACGAGTTAGTCCACATCTCCACCAATAACCATAGTTGTACTCGTCGAATTAAATTGCTCTATTGCTGTTTCAATAACTAACACATCGACATCGCTATATATATTCTTATTATATCTATAGAAAAATAGTTTTATTTCTATTACAACTTCAGAGATTTATATTGTAATGAAGGTTTCTGACCTCTGCATTACATTCGAAAAACAACAACTAAATCAACTTAATATTTAATTGGTTAACAACATTAATTATTAAATAATAAAATAAATACTGCGGCTGAAGATACAATAACAAAAATAATTAGATAAAACTAAATAATAAATTTATATAATAAATAATAATAATTAAAATACGCAGTGCCACTGAGAGGCAACACTGTCATATCGGCCATAAATATCCAACATATAAAATCAGCCGACCACCGACCGCAACCCATTGGTACATGTGCACAACGAGAGGGCTCGTCATCGACTGATTAGAAAAACTAGTTATCACCGTATACACAAAAATAAAGAAGAAGAGCACCTGCCGCATATGCAGTGCACCCTACCCACAGCCAACGATAAAAATCAATGCATACACATTATGTGTAAATTGATAAGACCAATTACAACATACCGCCCATGAGAGAGTCAATTGCGCATAAAAGGTATAATTACAACAGAAGTACACGAAAGGGCAATGACCAGTGCACGCCAGTAATAGAAATAGCAAAAGACACAGTGAGGAGTATGTGATATGCGGTACATTAAGAAATAATGAAATCTACTTCACCCGTAGGCCCCGTGCAAACGACACGAATAGAGGTGCTTTGCGGTATAGAAACAAGAGATATTGGAGTATGGGACACAAAATGTTAGTGGGCATTTGTACGAACATTTGCATTTTACTTTTTTAAATTAACATTCACTTTTTACCAGAGGTACTACTCGTATAAGAGAAGGCGAATTATTTAACAAAAAGAAACCCAAACGAAATAATAAAAATAAAATGAGAAAAATAAAATAAAATTAAGATCAAATTAACGATTTGGTTAGAATCGTTAGTGTTTCCCTATTATTAATAGATTTCCTCTCACCAATGGTAAGGGATCTTTTGATATTAAGTAGTGTCGGTGAAAGCCGTTGATAAGCCAGTATAAACACTGCTGAGCCGCCAGTAGAAATACTGTTGATAAGACAGTCGAAATATTGTATATCCGCCAGTAGAAATACTGTTGATAAGTCAGTAGAAATACTGTTGATCCGCCAGTAGAAATACTGTTCATAAACCAGTAGAAATACTGATGATAAGCCAGTAGAAATACTGTTGATAAGCCAGTAGAAATACTGTTGATAAGCCAGTAGAAATATTGTAGATAAGCCGGTTAAGAGCCGTTGATAAGCCAGTAGAAATACGGTGATACCTTAATTACAGATGTCAACCCACCAGTGGTAAGGAATCTTGATTTAAATTAAATATACGAGTTGATTTCAGATCAATCCAAATATATCAAAGAGACTAAGCTTGCCGAATAATACGCGTGCCGTTATACGAAAACTACCAAGACCACTGCAGTTCGTAATATCGACACAGGAAAATACTGAACCAAGAAAACGGAGGATAAAGTTACCCGAGAGTTAGTCGTCAGCTGATCAGCGGGAAAGGCGTTCAACCAAAAGCCGCAGGTAAACAAAAATCCCTTTCAACCATCAGAGACTTAATCACATCAAACGATAATAATAGTTAAATGAAACAAAATTGAAATAACTTAGATTAAGATTTTTAAAATATACATCTTGAATTTGAATTTGAAATAATAAAAGGAATAATCTTTGAAACAAAAGTTTTAGGGCCATTTTCTTCACTATTTGTCATCATTCATTCATTCATTCATTAAGTGGCGCTACAGTCCGGAATTAACCTGGGCCTCAACCAACATGCCTCTCCAATTAGCCCGGTCCTTAGCTAACTGCCTCCAGTTGCGCACTCCAAGTTGGTTGAGGTCGGTTTCTACTTGTGCGCGCCACTTAAGGCGAGGTCTTCCTCTACTGCGTCCGACGTCTGGCCGGTGATCGAAGACTGCGAGCCGGAGTATTGGTGTCCATTCGTTCTACATGTCCTAGCCATCTTAAACGTCCAATGCGGAGTTTTTTGACCAGGGGCATGTCGCTGTACAGCTCGTATAGTTCTTGGTTGAATCTTCGTCTCCATAGCCCGTCAACGCAAACGGGACCGAAGATTTTTCGAAGAATTTTCCTCTCGAATCTACCAAGGATTTCTTCATCCGCTTTTGATACGGTCCAGGTTTCAGCGCCGCACAGTGGTTTGTCCCATAGGCCAAAAGTCAAAATATCAAAGTTAAACAATTTATTTTTTTTTAATGTAATAATTATCTATGATAACGGGACAATAAATTGACAGTTAGGTTTCTCTTCTAAAATTAGTTGTTGGCAGTCAGTCGCGTGACGAAGTTGAGTGTTTTTCGCAATTTTATAAAAAACGTTAGTTTGAAATTCGACATTGCGGTTTAACCATTTTTTTTCTGTTGTGTAAGGTTAATTTTGAAAAAAAGTTGATATGAGTAAAAAAATAATGTATGCCAATTGCTTTTAAATAATTTTCTTTAAAAAAATATATATATTTTTTATTTTGACCTCTTTCGAAAATGGTGCATATTTTGTGTTTTTTTCATATTTCGTGTTTTTCTGAAGACCCGAAACATCAAAACAGAATAATTTAGGGTTATCTTTCTTCTTTTAGAACATATACGAATTTTTTTGCGCAAATTTGCGCAAATTGTAAAATTTTGACCCGAATTAAAACACTTTTCTTAACTTTTTTTTAGATTTTAGCAATATGATAAGGCGGATTGACATTTTTAATATTTGGCATACGTTGAGGAAAGGTCGCAGTGTTGCTAAAATTAATGAAACCTGGACAATTTTTAAGGAAACTTACCAAATTGAAAGTTTAGAGGCAAAGAAGAAGATAAATACGCTATGTAAATCCTTTCACAGAAGGTGGGAGGCTTGTTCACGTAAAAAAAACGTATTTTTATCTACAAATACTGATTGGCTTGACTTTATCGAAGACTTCAGTTCTGCGCAAGAACAGACAGAAGAACAAAAGTCCACAAATAGTCAAGGGAGACCAAAAAAATCATTTTTAGAAAGCTCGTCTCGAACTAAGAGGAGACGTATTGCTGAGGTCGTTGAAGTCGATGAAGATATTGCTTCTGTTTTGAGGCATTGTCAGTCTATAGACAATCTCCAAGTTAAACAACTTGATTCAAATGATGCTTTGAAACTTTTGGTTGAGGCAAAATTGTCAAAACATCAGTACCAAGTTATCAGGAACTTGGTAAACCAAAAGACTGAAGCTGATATTTTTCCAAGCTATGCCAAGGTTCTTAAAGCCAAACAAGAATGTTACCCAGAGCTTGAAAAAATGCAAATTTCCGATTCATCGGCCGAAGTTACCCTTCAAGCACTCCTCAATCATACTGCTCAACGCATTGTAGAATCCCAACGAGAAATTTTTGAAACTTTGGAGACAAATTTCGGTAATAATTAAAATATTTTACCACAAGGTTCTGTGTCTGTGTCTGTGTCTATGGTAATAGTGTTTTTGTTTGTTCCAAACGATCGATAGTTCCAGTTGCCAGTGTAATAGTGTCTCTAGTCTGATTTTAACCACATCAGGAGGTAGAATAATATAGTGTTCGTCTTATGTTAAAAAAATGATTTCAGTGTTACTAAATGATCTCTTGATTTAGGTTATCTTACTTTAATTGGTAAATGGGGCTTTGATGGAAGCAATGGACAGTCCGAATATAAACAAAGAATGTCTGGCGAATTCAGTGATTCGGATATGTTTATAACATCATATATTCCAATACAACTTTTTTCGCAAGAGAGCTCTGAGTCTGAAAAGAAAATTGTATGGCAAAATCCTCGTCCAGGATCAACACGATACTGCCGACCAATACGTTTTCAATTAAAAAAAGAAACGGCAGAATTGAGCAGAGCAGAGCAGGAATATATCCAGAACCAAATTAATGATTTAAACGACACAATAATTAAATTAGCTGACCGTTTTATCAATGTAAAACATATACTTAAATTGACAATGGTTGACGGTAAGGTATGCAATGCCTTGTCACATACTGCTTCGCAACAGATGTGCTATATTTGCGGAGCAAAACCGACGAATATGAATGATATTCAAAGCTCCTTACAAAGAACCATAAACGAAGATTCACTAGATTTTGGCATATCTCCACTGCATGCGTGGGTAAGATTCTTTGAATTTTTCATTCATCTAGCATATAGATTAGATTTTAAAAAATGGCGGACCGGAAGCAATGAAAAACATCTATTCGAAGCACAGAAAAAACGCATACAAGCAGAATTCAAGAACATCGGATTGATAATTGACAAACCAAAACAAGGTGGTGGAAATTCAAACGATGGGAATACTGCTCGTAGATTTTTCGCAAACCCTTCTGTGTCTTCTCAGATAACTGGCGCTAAAAAATCCATTATTGAAAGATGTGCTGTTATTTTAAAAACTTTGGCCAGTTGTTTTGCAATTAATGCAGAATCTTTTCAGACATATGCGCAAGATACAGCTCGGGAAATTGTTGCAGAATACCCTTGGTACCCATTGCCAGCTTCAGTACATAAAGTTCTTATTCACGGAGGACAAATTGTGAAACACGCCATATTGCATATAGGCCAATTTACTGAAGAGGCAGCAGAGGCAAAAAACAAAGATGTTAAATTTTTCCGATCACACAACACCCAAAAAATATCTAGGCTGTCAACAAACACCGATTTATTTAATAGATTACTTCTAACATCAGACCCTTTGCTTTCTAACGAAATAAATTTGAAAAAACACAAAAATCGACATTGTCTAAAGATATTTTGAATTTATTGCTTTAGTTCTTAATAAAATTAAATAATATTTAAAATAAATCACTTTTTTAACTATTTGTTTTATTATCTACCAATTAAAATGGCATTTTGAGTTTTGACCGCCCTTCCCATACAAATGAAACCACTGTGCGCCGTAGAGCAGGACTGGGATGATCAGGGTCTTATATAGGATCTCCTTAGTAGTTCGAGTGAGGGATTTACTACTAAATTGCCTTCTTAGCCCGAAGAAACAGCGGTTGGCAAGAGTAATTCTTCGTTTAATTTCTGACGAGATGTTGTTGTCAGAGTTAATAGCGGAGCCGAGGTAGACAAAGTCCCGCACTACCTCAAAGTTATATCTGTCAATGGTGACGTTCTGTCCAATTCGTCGATGTTGTGAGTCCTTTCGTGATGACAGCATATACTTAGCCTTACCCTCATTTACTGCTAAACCCATTTTCGCCGCTTCCTTCTCTCTTCTAGCAAACGTGGCTATGACATCACGTTGAGTCCTACCAATATTGTCAATATCGTCAGCGTATGCTAGTAGTTGCACCGACTTTTGGAAAATTGTGCCTCTGGTGTTGGCTTTGGAGTTTTGCACAATCCTCTCAAGAATCAGATTAAAGAAGTCACATGACAGCGCATCGCCTTGCCTAAATCCTTTTTTGGTATCGAATGTGTCGGTGAGGTCGTTTCCGACCCTGATGGAGCAGCGAGAATTTTCTATCGTCATCCTACACAAACGGACGAGTTTGGGCGGTATACCAAAACTAGACATGGCTCTGTACAGTTCGTCTCTATAAATGCTGTCATATGCGGCTTTGAAATCGATGAATAGGTGGTGGGTATCGATTTGGACTTCTTGAGTTTTTTCCAGGATCTGCCGGAGTGTGAAAATTTGATCGGTTGTGGACTTTCCTGGCCTAAAACCACACTGATAAGGGCCAATCAGGTTGTTGGTAAACGGTTTCAGGCGTTCACATATTACGGCAGATAGGATCTTGTAGGCGATGTTGACTTATGCCTCTGTCGTTGGCGCAGTTCAGAGGGTCTCCTTTTTTGTGGATCGGGCAAACGATGCTGAGGTTCCATTCTTCAGGCATATTTTCATCTGACCAGATTTGGTTTATGAGTTGGTGGATGTTACTTACCAAGTCATCTCCGCCGGCCGGCCTTATAAAGCTCAGCGGGAAGGCCGTCATTTCCAGCAGCCTTATTAAGCTTGAGTTTAGATATTGCTATCCTCACTTCACTCAGGTCGGGTGGTTGGCAGTTTTCGCTGTCGTTGCCAATATTGAATGGTTCGTTCTGCCTGACAGCGGAATGTTGTTCGTCATCGCCGTTTAACAGTCTGCAGAAGTGGTTTTTCCATATCCTCAGCATCGACTGTGTCTCAACTACAATATTTCCTTGTTCATCTCGACAGGATTCTGTTCGAGCCTTGTATCCTTGGCTTTGACGTTTTACACTCTGGTAAAACTTGCGAACATCGTTCCTGGAGTGGCACCTCTCTATATCCTCGATCGCGCGCTTTTCTTGCTCTTTTTTCTTCTTGTTGAAAAGCCGATGTTCTTCCCTTCTTCTTTGCCTATAGAACTCAATGGCAGCTCTCGTCTTCACCTGCAGCTTAGCCTTGTAGGCCTCGTTCTTGGCTGCGAGCATCTGTCGGCATTCCTCATCAAACCAGGGGTTTCTTGCTGGTGGGCGCGAGAAACCTAGCACATCAGTTGCGGCTGATCTAATGGCCTTTTGGCATCGTTGCCATTGCTCTTCGACATTCGATGCTGGTGGTATGGTGTTAATCGAGAGGTTAAGGGATACGCGTTGTGCGAAGGTCTTGGCGGTCTCTTGCGATTTCAGTCTTCCGACATTAAATTTTTTCACAGTATTTCTGGATTTTTGTGGTGTGGTGGATATCCGCATTCTTACCTTGGCTGCTACAAGGTAGTGATCCGAGTCGATGTTAGCTCCTCGGAATGTTCGGACATCCAAAATACTGGATGCGTGCCTCTTATCTATCGCAATGTGATCAATTTGGTTGACCGTTCGTTGATCTGGAGACCGCCATGTCTCCTTATGGATATCGAGGTGAGGAAACCGTGTGCTGGCTATAGTGGCATTTCGTTCCGTAGCGAAATCAATTAGCCTAAGTCCGTTACCAGACGTGTTGTCGTGTAGGCTATGTTTTCCGACAATACTTCTAAAGATGTCTTCTCTTCCTACCTTTGCGTTAAAATCTCCCAGCACGATTTTAACATCGTACTTCGGTAGTCGCTCATAGGTTTTGTCAAGGAGCTCGTAGAAGCAATCCTTAGCTATGTCATCTTTTTCTTCCGTCGGAGCGTGAGCGCATATAAGGCTTATGTTGGCGAATTTGGCCTTGATGCGGATTGTTACTATGCGTTCGCTAATGTCTTGGAAACATAAGACTTCTTGCCTAAGTCTGGCACTTATAACAAATCCGCATCTGAATAGTCGCTGTTTCTGCTCACTATAACACGGTCCGTAGTAGATGTCACAGTTTTTCATCCTCTTTTTGCCCGGCCCATCCCATCGTATTTCCTGGATGGCAGTAATGTCTGCTTTGTAGCAGTTTAGGGCTTCCGTTAGTTGTTCGCCTGCACCTCTCCTGTTTAATGTTCTCACATTCCAGGTGCAGATACGAACGTCGTTGTCCTTTTTTCGTTTAGCAGGGTCGTCAACAATAAAATCAGTCCTTTCCGAGGCTATTGGTTGTTTCGTAACAATATTTTTTTTCTGTGGGTGGGAAGTTAACCCAAAGCACAACCCCCAACCTGGAGGGCCAGTTCCAATTTATTAGATACCCCTAGGACACGGGGCCATCAGTATCCACTACGGGATTGAGCGCTGCCGTTGGCCTTTCGGTTCATCCGCCACCATCTCTGTTCAAGGGGCCTGACTAACCCTTGAAATTCCTAGACAACCTGTTGTCCGAATATGTCAGAGCAGCTCATCTAGGTTCGCCTGGGACAGCAGGCCGGGTATTCATCCGTGCCGTTCTCACCAGGGTGTTTATAGTGTTGCCGTTTTTCGTCGTGTTATCAACACTCGCACTTATCGTTTAGCAAGTCAAATCCGGTTGGATAAGACCAGTACCCGATGGTTACCACTTGGAGGTAAAAATAAGCACATTTGATGTGTAGTCAGAGTTGCAACACTGGGCATTGCCAAGTTAACGCCAATCAGAGTCTACCCTCGTTCTACAACACCCAACCACTATTTGTCAACTTGCCGCAAAATCTCAAGTCGGCCAACTCTAGAGCTGAAACAAACTTGAGAGTTGATTGACAAGTTGAAATTTGTTTTTCTTCACTATTTTAAATCTCAATTCAAGATTTGGTATTCAAAAGTTAGCCAACTTGCGTTTTTAAAAATTTCCCTGGGAAATTTTTGACAGATACGTATGTTTCAACTTTAGATTTGAATTATTCTGTGTGTTTTGAATTTATTCTGTGTCTTTTGAATTTATTCTGTGCGATTATTTCGAAAAACCGGGCATATAATTTTGGGCGACGGATTCAACCCGAGAGTTGAGTATCGACAGTTGAAACTATCAACTTTGAGTGAAGAAAAATAAAATCAGTTTTTGTATGATTACACACTTGCTTTTTAAAGCCATTTCTTATATCATTTGATGACTTTGAATGCCCAACAACAACTTGAGTGTGCTACCACCAAGTTTTTTCTCAATTATTTTTGGCTGGAATTATAGCTATTTCACGACTTGCCAAGGTCGATCATCAGATTCCTTTGCTCTAGTGGTGCTGGTCTACTTTTTCATTTTAATTAAAAAACTTCTTGTGCCTTCATCGTGTATTGAACCATGGCCAGCCGCTTAGTAGCCAACGCACTTCGCATCACGCTACCGAGCCCACATTAGGTTGGATCTGATCATGTGGGCTCGGTGGCGTGATGCGAAGTGCTTTGGCTACTAAGCGGCTGGTGATGGTTCAATACACGATGAAGGCACAAGAAGTTTTTCAATTAAAATGAAAAAGTAGACCAGCACCACTAGAGGAAAGGAATCTGATGATTGACCTAGGCTAGTCGTGAAATAGCTATAATTCCAGCCAAAAATAGTTGAGAAAAAACTTGGTGGTAGAATACTCAAGTTGTTGTTGGACATTCAAAGTCATCGAAAAATAAAATCACAAGTTGAGAATAAAAATCCTCAAGTTGAGTTCAACTTGTAGTGAAGAAAACGGCTCTTAGTGTACTTCCTTTAGTTGAACCGAAACCGCGAGTTTTACCTCAGCCATAGAACCAAAGTACATCGCAATATATCTCAGAGACGGTGGCTCTTAGGAAAAAAATTATTAATACATTTTATATAGATACTTTTATGATCTTCAATTTTTACCTGAGGTAATTTTATGATAAGACTTACCGTTGCAGAAAATTGCAAAAAACTATTTTTTTTTACTTTTGACCCTTAAGAACTTTTTTTGCAAGTACCCGAATAATGAGGAACTTTCAAAACTTATTTTTAATTATTTTTTGTACAATTTTACTCGTTTTCAGCATGTTGATAATTTATGCACCTGCGCTATTATTTGTATGTCTAATTTAACCGGACTCTGATGTCGGTTTTAGCAATTTGTTAATTCTGCGAAGGTTTTGCACCTTCAGTCACCAGCATTACATATTGGGTATATATGCGCTAAAAGAAATATTGGCATTTTTAAATTTTGTTTTGAATAAAGTCGAAGAAATCAATTTGATAAACAAAAATAATCTTCTTTTGATGTGTTAAAGATGATAATGATCGCGAACAAAACTGGAATTTCTGATTTATGTTTTTTCTCTTTCTCTAAAAAAACCCACGAACTCATGTCATGACCAGCGAACAGCGAAGACTGAGCGAGTGAGCGCATTTCTCGGCGCAGGTAGAAAAACACAATGTTCGCCGCTCTTCTCATGCCAGAGAAAATCTTTTTTATTTTGTAAGGCTTTTTTGTTTGCACCGCACCGCAGAGAACCAAACATCATTTACGAACTCATGAACCTATGCATTACTCTTCATCAGTGGAATCATCCCTTATGATTTCGTAACTGAAATTGTAGTGAATTGTAAGCATTCAATTCATTTGAATGTAATTATCTGTTGAAACAATGCGCAACCTCTTTCTTATGAAATCATTACATACTGCTCATCGATGGAAATAGTTCATGAATCCATTGATGAATTCACCAAAAAATTTTATTGATGTCGAAATTTCCTACTGGGTACCTACACCTATTTACCATTTTTTATACCTACACTACACTACCACTTACAATGTCCAAGCATAAAACATACCGAATGTTGAACCAAAAAACAAATCCTGTTACATACGTACAGGTTGGCGCACGAATCGTGCTACAATAAGAAATTTAAATAACTTTTATTTTAATCGATGTATTTCATTAATTTTTTTATTATTTAAATTAAAAATTAAATTTTATTTTAAATAACTAATGGTTTTTAAAGATGATAGACCGCAAATGACCTCCACGCTCATTCACGCATATGCGGCACCTGATCACAAAATTGTTCATTGCCGCCTGAAGGGTTGAAATTGGGATCGCCTCAATTATTGTCTTAATGGACTCAATTCAGTCAAATTCCTGGGTTTCGTTTTGTACTTTTCCTGCTTGGCATAACCCAATAAAAAAAGCCTGGTGCAGTCAGGTCGGGTGACCTTGGGGGCCAACGGAAAGTGCAGTTTCTGGATATCAATTTGTTTGGGACTTTTCGTTGGAGCTCCGCCATAACTTGTATGGCTACGTGTGCACTTGCTCCATCTAGTTGAAACCAAATCCTGCTGAAAGGGATACCGCTTCGGCGAAGTTCTGGGTAAGAAAACTCCTTCAACATCTTTAAAATAACGGTCCCCATTGACAGTTTGTGTTACACCGTTTTCTTCAAAGAAGTATGGCCCGACAATACACCTTGATGAAACTGCGCACCACACAGTGTTTCGTTCTGGGTGCATTTCCGTCTCATGGAACATTTCTGGATTAGATTCACTCCATATACGGCAATTTTGCTTGTTAACATTGCCGTTTAAGTCAAAAAGGGCCTCATCAGACATGAACAAACAATTTATCAATGTGTTGTCTTCTTCGGCCATTGCAATCATTTTTCGGCAAATCCTGAGGGTTTAACTTGCTTGTAATTTGGGCTTTGTACGGAAACAAGTTTAAGTCATCATGAAGTATCCGTTGTAATGACCGTCTGCTAACTCCAATTTGGCCCGATAAGTTTCGAGTCGAAACACTTGGATTTGCTGTATTGCGCGATTGTATTCTGCACCCGAACATTGGGATCTCGATGATACGGTCTTCGTTCGATGCTTCCAGATTCGGCAAACATGTTCACCAGCCTCATAATGGTCCATCTACTCGGGGGAGTACCGCCAAACTCCAGCCTAAATTCCCTTTGGACGGAAATGACGGACTGTAAAGAACGGTATCGCTGCACTATCCAAATCCGTTTTTCAGTATCCCAAGCATTCATATTGATAAATCTAAATAGTAGCCTATAAAATAAAAAAATAAGCCGATTACTCACACTGAAAAAAATGTATTACGTTTTATTTTTGTAGCTCGATTCGTGTGCCACCCTGTATGTACACTCAAATCACGATTCCATGACATTGTATCATATAACTATGTATCTACCTAATTACTAGAAATAAAAATTATTTCTAAGAAACTTTTTTTTATATTATCTGGTATTGCATCTGCGCCTCAGATATTGCAGTTTAATTCTTGGGAACTGAAAAGAAATATGTTATTAAAAAATGCGAAATAGACATCTTTTATAAGAATTAAATTAAATAAAAAGTGGGTGCAAGAACTTTTATGTTTTTTAATGTAATAGGTACAAAAAATCAAAAAAAAAATAAAAAAATAAATTGGAATTATATTAGCTCTCAATCCCTCACAACTGCACCACAAATGTTGTTATAATGAAATGCATTTATAATTGTATTGCGACAAAAATTTCTTTTTTTAAAGCGTCTATTAAGAGTAGTAATATGGGCCTATGCTTAAAAAAATCAGTTCGCAGTTTGTTTTTGTACATAGGTTTGGTTGGACTATAAGTTAAAGCTGAAAGAAAAAATTGCAGTTAACAAAAAAATGTGACTGCTACTAGTGGCCGGATATGTTGCAAATTTCCTTGTCGGCTGTTAAGTTGACTGTGAAAGTCCCAAACCGAAATCATTACCGACACAATTTAGGTAGGAACCACTTCCAGAAATCTCAATCTGCAAACCAATTTTATAAGATATGGAACTGCATAGGAAGTTGTTGGCTTCAATACATGTCTTATTTCGTTCAGGACATACAAAAAGCCTTCTTCAATCAATAAATCAAATGGAAGACAAAGTATTATTTTTTTTTGGAAAACTAATTAAATTTTGAACGTGTTCAAATGTTTTTTCTCAAATTACATTAATGTTGTTTCACATAACTGTTATTTTTTTCAAATCGTCCAGAAATATAGAATTATGCACACAAAACAAAACTTTCACAAAATTTAACGCAACACGAACAGGATTTGACGTTTAAAATATGTTTTCTTATTGGAATTTATTTTTGGCAGCATTTATTTTGAAGCGAACGTTGAAGTTCGCTATTAATAATAGGTAGTGTGATAATCGAAGTTCGTTAAATTATTCGCAACTTACCGAATGTTCCATTCGCTATTACTAATGAGGGCCTTAATTTATTAAAATAAAAAACACGTTAAATATCTCCACTATTAAATTTATTATTTAAATATTAAGACGTAAGAAAGTAAGTAAAAGTATATGTTTTTTTTTTTTTTGATTCTAACATTTTTTTTTGGTGGTGGATGAAGTAACATACTGTGTTTTTTTAAGTAAGTTATCACTCAAAATTAGTTTTATTGCAAAGCCTGACGTCTTTACTATAAGGAACCATCAAAATGTTTTGCGTGATTTGAGCGCGTAAAAAATTAACCTTTTTTCGACATGGCTGACAAGGAGAAAAAGATTTTTTCTTGAAATTTTATTTTCAGAATGTAAGAGGGAAATTTTTGAAGTTTGGTTTTCAGAAATCAAATTCAAGCGCGCTGATGCCGTCTTATCATTTGTACTGAGTTTTTTTCATGTCATGTCATGTTAAATTTGCTAAAGTTGCAAAAGTTGCAAAAGTTGCAATACAATCATTCAAACAAGTTTAATAAAAATCTTTGTTTGATGTTCGACCATGGGTGGGCCAAAAGTTGTAGCCATCATGACCGCTTTTAAAATGATAATTTTTCCTAGCCAAAAAAGCTTTTCCATACGTCCAACTCCTCTCGAACCTTTCCGAGTAGATAGAAAACTGCATTTATTTTTTGGACGAATCTTCTTCACTCTCTAACTATCGACCGGATTCACTTACATCCCTTCTTTCCAAGGTCATGGAAATGCTGATAAATTATCAGCTTCAGAAATATCTTGAAGAACAAAAGCTCCTCAACGACCGGCAGTGTGGTTTTCGTAGCAATAAGTCCACCGGTTTCTGATGGTATACCTCACCGAACGGTGGAATTAATCCTTACATCGTTTTAGAGAAAGTAAGATTACTGCACTTTATATTTCATAAGCTTTTGATATCAAGCTCTCTTAGCGAAAATGCGCAAATTTGGTATCGATGAATCTCTTCTTCGTTGGATTAGAAATTATCTTTAGGATCGATTAAAACAAGATGTATTGGACGGTTTCAAGTCTGATATTCATTAAATAAATGTTGGTTTGTCCCGGGTCTCCGTTTTGTCTCCGACCCTGTTCTTAATCTTCATTAATAATCTAGTGTCTAAAACTTCTAATCTCTTAAATAGTTTTGCAGTTGATAGTTTTCTCAGCTTTTTATATTAGTTTCCTGATTCACACCCTTGTTCTTCGGACATGAAACTAAAACGGCAAAGTATGATACGCTCATTAAATTCTGATCTTGATAGCATTGTGCAATGGTGAATAACAAACCGTGTAGAATTTAATGCTTGAAAAATCCAATGCTGTTTACTATCATTAAAGTGAAACCCACCTTCTATGACACTGTTGATGAGTGGTTCTATTGTAGTAGAGTACATCTTAAAAATTATTTACTGGCAACTCCTTGTGCCAATGTTAATTTGACATTTCTTGTACCTATGATGTATGCACTTACCAATGAACTTCCTCTTTCTTCTTCATATTTCATTGTGAAAAGGTTGTGTTTAATTTTCTTGTGCTCGGAAAACTTTTTTGTTTATTATAGGTTATGTGGCCAGGGTCCTATTCCTGAATACGAGTCAAGTAAGCTGTCATTCGAGAGCTAACAGTCGAGTCGAGCGGCATTAGGTATTCCACTACTGAGAGTCAAAACCTGGCATGACTTAAAATGCCTGAACACATCCTTTCAATTGTAGCTAACTTCGCTATACGTTTACTTGACGTTTCACAGAAAAATATTTACATTTTTAAACACAATAGTTGCAGTAAATTTATTTCAGTTTAAAGCGATAAAAACAATTAAAAAACTAAATTACAAAAATTAAAAATTAGTTAAGTTATTTTAAAACACTGTGATGATGATAATCGTGTTGATGAAGACAGGAGGAGCATTGTGAAGACAATAAGAGATGAAGCAAATTCCTTAGAGCTTCCTAGCAAAATTAAGAATATACTATGAAATAAAAGCAATAAGCAAACGATAAATTTATTGTTTTTTAGATTTGTATCACTGTTCCGGGTAGACTAAAGTATTTTTTTTTTTATTTACTTCATTCAACTGATTTTCTTCTTCCCTTTGCAAGGTGCAAAAAAACCCACTAAAATCTCATACTTCCTAGCAGTCGGAACTTTTAATCTATAACATTTAAAATTTCATAATCCATTATGAATATTTGTTACTATTTCATTTTTATTTTTTCGTTTGTTTGTATTTACGTATGGCATCCATCCGTGATCTATGTCTGCACTCAATTTGTAAACATAAATAATTTGTTAATAAAAAATTCTCACTTTAATGTTCAGGAATACGTATTTTTCACTCGAGTGGCATTTGACATTTGACGTTCGAGTTGAGGAATACCAATTATCTATTAGTGAGTAGTGTTCGGGAATACCAATCGAGACATATCACATAAAACTCGCTCGACTCGTGTTCAGGAATAGGGCCCCAGATCTCGTTTTTTTAGAATAAGCACAAGAAGGATAGGGAAAGTCGATATGCAAATTTATTATTTGAATAAAATCTCTGCGGATGTATAAGATATTTTTAGATTTTATTTAGAAGACGATACGACACACCTTGGCATCATCAGCATCATCCTCATCATCGTCGTTGCTTTCTATTGAAAAGCTTCGAGGCAGAGAAAACTACGATACATGGAAGTTCGCAGTTCAGAATCTGTTGGAACACGAAGATTTATGGGATTACATTATGGAGACTTGTTACGATGATAAATTGGTGCTTATTAGATCCAGTAAACTGCGTCCACGTGAAAGATGCCACAACACCTAAACAAGTTCGGGGCAAGTTAAAAAGGAGTTTGAGGACTCGGGGTTAACTCGAAAAGTTGAGTTATTAAGAATTTTGATCACCACGAAGTTGAAAGACTATCAATCTATTGATGAATACGTCAATAAAATCATCAACACTGCCCACAAAAGTCGAGAAATAGGACTTCAGTAGAGTGAAGAATGGATACGAACTTTACCTCTTGCTAGTCTTCCTGAGCGGTATAAGTCTATGATCATGGGCATTGAAAGTTCTGGGTTGGAACTTACAGCGGATACAAGTACTCGTAAGTTAAATTTGCTACAGGACGTCAACTCTAAGAAGCATGACACTAGCAGTAGACAGAAGCGTATGAGATGCTTCATGTGCAACAAATACGGGCATTTCTCTCGCAATTGTCCAAATCCAACAAAAAATCCAGTGAATTCAAATAAAAACCAATTGCTGTTCACAGCATTATCAGTCAAGATTGTGAACTTGACAGAATGGTATTTGGACTCTGGTGCGTCGAAGCACATGACACTACATCGAGACTGGTTGGAGAATATGGTCAGCACAGACAGTGATAAGGTGGTAATTGCTGAGAAAAATGTAATGAGTGTTTTTGGTAAGGCGATGTGAAGTTGTTGTCTACGTATGAGAATGATATTGCGAAAGATGGTCTTTTTGTGCCTGATTTGTATGCAAATCTCTCTGTGAGCCGTTTAACAGTGGTAATTCTGTTATATTTAATGGAATTCGCTCCGAGATACTGAACAGTGAAGGTGACTTAATTGCTACGGCCTCAAAAGAGTAAGGTGTATACAAGCTGGACAGATTAACTGTGAGTGTGACACATGCCAACCTATCAATTGCAGGTGAACAAAACAAGTCCTTATGGCATCGACGAAACTTACTGTTGGGGTTTGACGATAGAGAGATTGCTGAATCGTGTATTGCATGTGCCAAAGCAAAGCAGACAAGACAACCGTTTACAAATAAAAGAACAAGAGCTACAGATTTACCACAGTTAGTTCATTCTGATGTGTTCGGGCCTATGTCAGTGAATTCAATTGGTGGTTCAAGATATTTTTTGATTTTTGTGGACGACTTCAGTCGGAAATTCTTACTATATCTGATAAAGAACAAATCCGAAGTAAAAGACAAGTTCGACCAGTTTACAAGTATTCATCATCAATCAATCTCCGAGAAAAGGATTGGCTGATATGACACCAGAGGAAGCCTGGTCTGGACGAAAACCGAACTTGGAGCCATTCAATGTATTTGGTTGGCAGGCGATGGTCCATTTACCTAAGGAAAAACGCAAAAAATTGTATCCAAAATCGATACTGTGTATTCTCGTCGGATACAGTGAAGCGTATCGCCTTGTTGATCCAGTAACAAACAGAGCATACATCAGCAGAGACGTAATCTTCATGGAAAGAGAAATGCCTTTTCAAAATCAGGTAACTAATTTAAGCACTAATACTCAAGTTCTTTGTTTACCTTCAGATTCAGTGGTAGTAAGAACACCTGCCGAGGAAGAAAAACTAGACGCAGAGGCTGAAATAAGCGTAGAAGGACAGGTAGATCAACAGGTAGAAGAGCTCAAGTCTTCGAATAAAAGTGGGACGTTTTACTCAGAGGCTAACAGTACTTTGATTCCCGATGTTTGCCATCAATTATGACAGCACAGGCATCAGCAGATCATCGAGACCAAAAAAGCCCATAGTAAATCCTGATTTCGTATTATTTATTGCTCGTCAGACTACGAGAGAAGAAGAAGCTTTATCAAGTCCGGAGGCTGAGCTTTGGCGCACAGCAATAAAAGAAGAGTACGACGCCCTTATAAGCAACGAGACCTGCGATCTTGTCTCGATACCGTCTAACCGTAAGGCGATCGACTACTAATGGGTCTACAAAACTAAACGCGATAGTTCTGGGAATATATCGCGCCACAAAGCAAGACTCGTAATTAAGGGATGCGCTCAAACTAAAGGCCTTGATTATGTGGAACTTACTCGCCAGTAGTCCGGTATACGTCGATTAGAATTTTATTCGCATTGGGGGTCCAATACAATATGGATATAGACCAAATGGATGCGGTGTCGGCGTTCCTGCAAGGTGACCTCCAGAAGGAGATATACATGCGTCAACCCAAATGTTTTTCCAAAAATCCTACACAGGTATGTGGATTAAAAAAGACATTGTTCGGGCTGAAACAATCCAGCAGGATATTGAACAACGAACTATTTAAAGTTTGGAACGAAAAAGTCGGAACTCGATCCATGCATTTACTTTGTGACCTCAAATGAATCCAATGTAATAGTTGCGGTATACGTTGAGGACATCTTAGTTTTTTCCAACGATAATTCGTTAAAATCCAGCTTGAAGCAATTTTTAATAGAGAGCAGTTTAAAATAAAGTATCTGGGAGTCGCTCGTTTTGTATTAGGAATGCAGATTCAACAAAACCGTACTAATGGATGTTTATCAACTGACGCAACAGCAGTATATCCAAGAAATTTTAGAGCGTTTCAATATGAATCAATGCAACTCCATATCTACACCAACGAACAGCAATCAAGTTTTATCAAAGGAGATGTCTCAAAATGCTCAAGGAGAACAGGATAAGATGAAAAAGGTGCCATACTAAGAGCCAGTTGGCCGCCTTATTTATGCCGCTGAAGTTTCTCTTCCTGATTTGGAGTGTGAAGTTAGCTCAATTAGCAGATTAAATCATAACCCTGATAAGCCCCATTGGTTAGCTATTAAATGTATTTTCGGATACTTGAAGGGCACATCAGACGCAACGCTTCTTTATAAGAAACAAAGTAAATCAGAACTTTAAGGCTACTGTGATGCCGATTGGCCTCCGATGTGGATGAAAGGCGTTCAGCCACAGGCTATGCCTTAATAGTGCATGGAGCAGCCCTTTCTTGGAATTCTAAGAAACAGCGGACGGTAGCGCTTTCACAAGCTGAAGCCGAGTACATGTCATTGTCGGCAGCTACACAAGAGCCAGCTTGGCTTAAGCGATTGATACAGGAGCTGACTGGTAACACATACATACCAACGATATTCTGCGGCAATAAGAGTGCGATCGGTCTTTCGGCATTACATGCATATCGACTGCGAACTAAACACATGTCATCAGGTATCACTTCGTGAGGCACGAAGTTACTGAAGGCAACACCAAAGTAGAGTACATCGAAACTGATCAGATGCCGGCAGACTTCCTGACGAAAGCGGTTTCAAGACAAAAGAATATTCATTGTGCTAAGGGTATGTGTTTGAAATTTGCCAATTAATAATAACTTTAATTTTTTTAAAATTTAAGTAGGAGTATTGTAATAGAGTAAATCCAATGTTAATTTGACACTTCTTGTATCTATGTATGTATGTACTTACCAATAAACTTCCTCTTTCTTCTTCATATTTCCTACGAAAAGTTTGTGTTTAATTTTTTTGTGCTCGGAAAACTTTTCTCTTATTACAGGTTCTTGCATTGAGGAAACCGAACAACTCTCTATTTTTGGTATACAACTTCGTCACTTTTAGCGATCCAAATTCCATTCCATATTTGGTTATGCTTATGAGTGCACGATGCACCAAATGATGCCCAAGTCTGAAGCAATTCAGAAGCAAGTGGATTCTTGTGATTTCTTTTGCTGATGTACTAAATCAGGATGGGATGTATTTTCGATCCATAAAATGCAAAATGCAACATAGGAAATATTACACAAATCAATTTTTCGGATTTGCTCTACATATGCGGCCGTTTCCACCTGACGTGGGTGTGGTACAATACCCATGCTACATGCAGGTCCATTCTTTTTTAATTGTTAAAAATGTAATGTAATGTGTCAAGCCGGGATCCCAACCGAACACTTTTTTTGATTCTGACGATTCTAAAATTTGTTATGATTGTATATGTCATATGAGTTATTAGACTTTGATTCTCCATGAGATGTCACGTCACCAAATTAAATTTATTTTAAAGTTTTACTTATAGCGAGTTTCATTCAAGAAAAGATCTGCTCTTTCTGACAAAAGATGTCATCTTTTTGAATTTTGAGAGTTTCATTCCAACAAAAAGAGCAAATCTAGATCAGATCTCAACACGAAAGATCACGCATACACGTACAACGTTTTTTCTGTCAAACATCAAACGGAAACTATTTTGTTATTTTTTTTAACACACTCAGAATTAGCCGAAGAGAGCTTATAGCAAGCTCCGTCTTCCGACCAATGGTTTGCCAACACAGAAAACTATGTTATACCACCGGCTCATCATTTAGTGCAGTGTTAGTTGTTAGTAGGCAAACTCTATTACAAATAACACTTACACAAGTACAAAATGAATATACGAGTATAAACAAATAATATTACGTCAACAACAAAACAAGAACATAATATGAAACAAAAACATTTAGCAGCGTGGAGCACTGGTTTTGAGTATATTTTTTAATTTAATTTTACTGATATTGAAATCAAAATTGTTTGAATTCCAATTTAAAAGTCTACCCATGCGTGTCAAGGGCTCATGCATCCCATAGTTGGTCCTATGTGTTGGGACTTTAACCAAGTCGAGGCCACGGGGATTATAACCTCCTCTCCGATAATTACAAAAAACTGAACCTAGTAGGTCATGGTGCCAGTTATATATGGTGAAAGAATACCAAATCATTTTTAGTTCTTCTCTGTGCAAGTGTTTGCATTTGAAGAATAGATAAACGTTGGTCATAAGGGAGGGCATTAGAAGGATCACTCCACTGAAGCCCTTTCAATGCGAAATTAGTAAAGTAAAGGGACGAACCAAGCAGTTGTATAAAGCACGGGTAACAGTGGGATCAACAAATTCTTTGGACCAACGATTCATAAAACCTAACATTGAATTGGCATTGTAAACGATGATATTAATATGTTCAGAAAAGTCTAAATTGGGCGTAAAGAGAACTCCAAGGTCCCTTACACTTATAACACGAGATAAAATGTGCCGTGAGATTGATTATTATGTTCATGAGAAGAAGGAGAACGTTTTTTTGAAAATGTTATTGTTCGACATTTTGTCGGGTTAAGATTCAAACTGTTCTTTTCACACCACAAGGCAAAGTGGTTAATATCCTCTTGCAATAGAGTTCTATCCTTTGGAGATGATCTATTTTTATAAATCTTCATATCGTCTGCAAAGATAAGAATTTCGCTATTGCATACACCCAGAGGAGCATCATTAATAGCCAATGTAAAGAGTAATGGTCCAAGATGGCTTTCCTGCGGAACTCCTGATTTGGCAATAAAGGGTCTTGAGTAAGAATTTATGAATTTGACTTGATATAACCTATCTTCAAGATACGAGGATATCCACTTGATGAAAGATGGAGGAAACCCGTATGAATTAAGGTTAAACTTGATAATCTCATGAGATAATTGATCAAAAGCTTTCGAAAAGTCTGTGTAAACACAATCAACTTCTTGACCACTTTCCAAGGAGTTTAAACATTTATTCAAAAATACAACTAGTAATAGTAAAACGTTTCTGCATAAAACCACGTTGTTGGTTGCAGATAATATTTTTACATATAAATGTCAAACTATCACACAACTTGTTCGAACAACTTTGGAATGCAAGAAATTTTATAAATTTGTCTATAGTTTATAATATTGGTTTTGATGCATTTTTCCAAACTGTAGGAAATTTACCTAATTTCAAAGATAGTTCAAAAATATTTCTCAGAGGAAGAGCTAAAATGGACCTACATTTTTTTAATACAGCAGGTGGTATTCCATCAGGTCCAATAGAATAGTCCTCTTTTAAATGTGACAAAAAGCTCAACATTTTTTCACGCTCTATTGTAATATTGTTAAATGATACTTGAGGACAATTTCGTAAAAAATGAAAATAGTTTTCGTCAACAACTACAGGTAAATCAATGAAGGATTGGCTAAAATTACTTGCAAATCCCTCACAGATTTCAGAAGTTGTACTTAAGATTACGTCATTATACATGAGATTAACTGGATACCCGTCACATTTCTTTTTAGAATTTATAAATTTCCAGAAGTTTTTCGGGTCTAACTTCAAAGAACGCTCCATGGTTTCCAGATATTCGCTATAGAGTTCGAAAGAGAGTTTTTTGAATTCTTCAAAAAGGGAAATGTAAACTACTTGATTCTCTACCGACATGAACCTAATATATTTGTTATTAATTTATTGTGAAATTGTTCCAGTCCTTGCTAAAAAATTAAACTAGTGGAGTTTTTTATTGCTTTGTTTTCATCTTCCTCATCATTTGATGATTCAGAAATGTGTGTGTCAGTCATTCAGCATAGCACGGCTTCGGTACAATGTCGATAGGCTAGCCAAGATACCTTAAAAGCGGGTTTATTTTCGCACGATCCAGGTAGCTTTCTCTGTTAAGTCAGTTGTATTGCATACAAATCTGAAGTTTTGAATCAGTTGTTATTCAAATTAATAATAATTTTTGGGTAGCTTGAGATTTGTGTTTGACAACATATGTTTAGTACATCAACTGGTTTTTCCTTAGGCCTTACAACTATACAAAGCAATCCGGATTGCTTTAGGTATGCCACCGATGGCGGCCAATACTACAATTAAATTTGGACACAGTTTCATTACGGGTATTCACGATCCGATGCAACGAAAAGGTGTAAAATTGCGAAATTTTATTTTTTTCTGTAAATCGTGAACGCGCCTTTTCTATTCTATTGCAACTCTGGAGTAAAAATCAGTTTGAACACAAAAATTTCTGACAGAAAGTAACAGCTGCCAAACTGTCAACGACAACAGACAAATGTGCAAAAGTGTTGTAAAATCTTAGTCAGTGTAAGTTGTTGCAAAAGTGCAACTTTTTTTGCACCACAAAAGTTGCACTTTTGCATTTTTACAATGATACTAACCCTATTGAAAAAATCAAATCTCCATTTTGAGAGGAGATCTTTGAAATTTGAATGAAATTCCTTATTGTTTTTTTTTCTATGCAGGTTCGAGCAGGAATGCGACCTTTACTACTTACACTCGGCGATCATCGTAATCTTAATCTGACAGCTACAAAACGTTTATCATACTTCACGCAACTTTTTCCCGCAATGTTTAATGAGAAATTAAGTGAACAAATTTTGCAACACTGTCAGGAAATGATTGAAATATCAGTGAATGCACACAAGACAACGAAACAGGGTGGACATTTCTTAGCAGCGGCAAAACTTGAAGAATATGAACAGAAAATTGAAATTTTAATTGGAATGTTCCATCAAATGTCGGCAGCTACTCCAAAGTATATTGAGTGCTTGAGTCAATTGGTCCTGAAAACTGAGAAAAATTTGATGATGGAATCTTGTCCATATAGAAAACCTCTTCTGAAATTTTTGCTAAGATATCCAAATGACTCTGTTAATCTGTTTTTGACAGACCTTAATGTGGTCAACCAACAATGGAATAGATTTTTGATATACCTTCTTAAACATCCGGACGGATTACCATTCGGGAATGCTATTCAGAGCAATAAATCAATTCGTTTAATGCAGATGATCAACTGTAACTGCCCATCATTTGCTCATCTAAACGATCAACAAAAATATGAAGTTCGTCATCAAGGTGTTTTGATTGTTTACACGCTAATGGAACAAGACGACCAGTGGCTTCTTACCCAAACCGATACTGTTGCTGCGTTGAAAACCCTATGGCAAACCAGTCTATACAAAACTTGCGAGAGTAATGTCGCTTGCGATCTTTGGCATCTTGTGGGCAAAATTTTGCTTTTTTACTTCTCTCACAATACGAATGATATTGATTTATTATTTCAATTATTGCGTGCATTATGCTTGCATTTTATACCAGACTTTTATTTCCTTCGTGATTTCCTTCAAAACACAGTAGCACAAAGCTATACTGTATCCTGGAAGCGGAATGCATTCTTTCATTTTGTGGAACACTTCAACAGTCCCCTTTTGTCTGAGGACCTGAAAGCTACAATCTTAACTGCTATTTTAATACCCTGTTTTGCAGTGAGCTTTGAAAAAGGGGAAGGAAACAAATTAATTGGTGCACCACCGACGCCATACCAAGAGGACGATAATAATATTGTGTCAGTATTTATTAGTAAGGTATTTGATCCAGATAAACCATTCGCCAATGACGACGCAGTGAGAATCTCCTTACTGCAGTTTGCATGTTTGTTGGTTGATAAAGCTTCACCACATATTCACGATGGAGATGCAAACAACAAACGACAAAGCAATAAATTACGACGTTTAATGACATTTGCCTGGCCGTGTCTTTTAAGTAAAAATTGTGTTGACCCTACTGCACGTTATCATGGGCATTTATTATTGGCTCACATTATAGCTCGTTTGGCTATTCATAAAAAAATAGTTCTTCAAGTTTTCCATTCATTACTTAAAGGACACGCTTTAGAAGCACGATCAGTTGTTCGGCAGGCTTTGGAAGTGCTAACACCTGCAATGCCGTTACGAATGGAAGATGGCAATACTATGCTTACGCATTGGACAAAGAAAATAATTGTAGAGGAAGGTCATTCTATGCAGCAACTGTTCCATATTTTGCAACTTATAGTGCGTCATTACAAGGTGATAAATAAACAAATTTTTAAACGAATAGTTTTTCAAATATATTAATTGTTTTTTCTAATAGGTTTACTTTCCAGTAAGGCACCACCTTGTTCAACACATGATTAACTATATGCAACGACTAGGTTTTCCACCTAATGCGTCTTTAGACAACAGAAAGCTCTCGGTTGAACTAGCTGAAACAATAATTAGATGGGAACTCCAACGAATTAAAGAAGGAGCAAGTATTGAAAGTGATGCCACAAATCTTGACGAAGACAAAATGTCAAAATCTGGACTAAAGAGAGCATCTACAGATGATTCTAATGAAGTTCGCAAGAAGTTTGCATGCGGTGAAAATGTTCCAATACAACAG
This sequence comes from Philhelius pedissequus, assembly GCA_910595825.1. Lineage (NCBI taxonomy): Eukaryota > Metazoa > Arthropoda > Insecta > Diptera > Syrphidae > Philhelius > Philhelius pedissequus. Next base: position 126,366,180 of record OU343160.1, on the reverse strand, counting down.
CCACTTCCAAGTAAGTCAACTAAGGCCTCTAAGCTGGAACGCTTCCTACTATTCAACATACATAAAACGAACACTTTTTCTTTAGCAACATCATCTGCAGCTCAAATTCAAAAAGTCGATGAAATTGAACGCCCTATTGATAAAGTACAGTGCGACAACGTACTTAATTTCCTTATCCGATTAGCTTGTCAAGTGAATGATGTACAGTCGACACCAGGAGTCGTGTCACCAGGTGAAACACTTTCACGTCGGTAAGGTTAACAAAATGAAAATATTAAGCTTGTACTAACATTACTATTTTTTAGATGTGTAATGCTTCTTAAAACAGCAATTCGTCCGGAAGTGTGGAGTCAACCATTCGATCTTAAATTAACATGGCTGGATAAGGTATTTGCGTCCGTAGAGACGTCACAAGCTAATTTAGGAAATATTTCTACTGGCCTAGAGCTATTAACTTTCTTCATGACCGTTTTACATAAAGAATACATATTGGTTATTATTAGGCCCCTACAACGTGGTCTTTCGGCATGTGTAATACATCAAAACACGCGCATAATACGTTTAATGCATGCACTTATGGCTCGCCTAATGTCTCTTTATCCAGCAGACTCCCAACACAAGCATGATGATCTTGAAATTCTGTATTCTACTGTAAGTTCTATGATCACTGAGTCCTTTACCGCCTACGAAAAGAGTCAACAATCGACACCACCATCACTTTTTGGAGCTCTTATGATATTGAAGGCTTGTTGCAATAATAATCCCAGTTATATAGACCGAATTATGCTGCAATTTATGAGGGTTCTAAATAGACTTACGAAAGATCACATGACAATGCCAAACACAGGCTCCAATGTTCAGCAACCTTTTGATAATGGTGCTTTATCAGTTGAATTGCTTATTTTATCCCTAGATTTGATCAAGAACCGAATTGCTGTTATGGGAATCGAAATACGAAAGCTGTTCATAGGTGGTATTCTTGTGGGATTAATCGAGAAGAGCAACGACTCAAAGATACTTAAATGTATCATTAAAATGATTGAAGACTGGATAAAGAACAAAACACAAACACTGCCAATCACTCAGACACCATCAATTCGAGAAAAATCTATTCTTCTTGTAAAACTTATGCAATATGTAGAAAAGAGATTTGGCGAAGACTTAGAATTAAATGCACAATTTCTTGAATTAATAAGCTATATGTATCGCGATGATTATCTGAAGCAGACAGAATTAACCAGTAAACTAGAAGTTGCTTTTTTGTCTGGCCTAAGATGCACTCAGCCAATTATCCGCTCCAAATTTTTTGAAATATTTGATGGATCTATGAGACGGCGCCTACACGATCGTCTCTTGTATATCATTTGCTCTCAGGCATGGGATTCAATCGGTCCTCACTATTGGATAAAACAATGTATAGAGTTATTGATTTTAACTGCAAATACTAACACTCAAATACAAAATTCGAATGATAACCATTTAATTCCAAGTATTTCGTCAGTTATTAATTTGGCAGACACCGATGACAAGAACCACTTTGTTATATATACCCCAATCCAAATTGAACCGACAGAAAAAACATCAATATTTAAAGAAAAAGATGATTTTTTTGACATAGATATGGTAGCAGATTCGAATGTGTATCGTCATGAAGATTCAGAACGGGCAGTTCCTGATCGAGAAGCGTCTTTGATAGAACTAATTTCAAAACAATCGGAGTTTCTCGATATAAATCGACAACTACGGACTGAACATTTATTGGCAGCTACCTCTCAGCTCTGTCATATGGATACACAACTGGCCGAAAAAATGTGGCTTGCTGTCTTCCCTAGACTATGGGCAATGCTTGATGAAGAACAGCAACAAGCTGTTATCAGAGAATTGGTTCCTTTTTTATCCTCTGGATCTCACGTTATCCAGAAAGACTGTCATCCCAGTGCCTTAAACACTTTTGTAGAAGCTGTCATACACTGCAAACCTTCCATTTATATACCGCCTAGCTTGATTGCCTATTTGGGTAAAGCTCACAACTTATGGCATCGGATGTCATTGATTCTTGAAGATATGGCTACCGATTGGCAATTGAAAAAGGATAAATATCAAGAACATTCTGATATGGATATAAGTCAATATGATCTCATTGAAAACAGTCAGTCAAATATTTGTGATTCATTGTCTCAAATGTACTCTGCACTTCACGAGGATGATTTGTGGGCAGGCCTTTGGTTGAAGTATGCTAAATATCCTGAGACAAATATAGCTATCGCCTACGAACAAATGGGATTCTTTGAAGAAGCCCAAAGTGCTTACGATTTGGTAATGTGTAAGTTTAAACAAGAAGCTCCCAATGGACCTGTAGATATAGATATGAAGAGTGAAGTGGTTTTGTGGGAGGATCACTGGATTCGTTGTACCAAGGAACTAAATCAATGGGATATTTTATTAGACTATGCTCAGTCTAATAAAGATAAGAAACCACTACTCATAATGGAAAGTGCATGGCGAGTACCCAATTGGACGCTCATGAAACAATCCTTAAACAAGGTTGAACAAATCAACCCGAAGCAATATGGATACAAAGTTAATTTGTATAAAGGTTTCTTGGCGGTCTTAAATCAGGAGGAACAACAGCTATCAAATGTAGAACGACACGTTGAAATTGCTTCTGGCATGTGTATGCGAGAGTGGAGACGACTTCCACAAATTGTCTCGCATATACATTTACAGTACCTTCAAACCGCTCAGCAGATAATGGAACTACAGGAAGCCTGTCAAATACATCAGGGCCTTATTCAGGGTCAGGGTCGTAACTCTTCTTTGCATGATATGAAAGCAATAGTGAAGACATGGCGAAATCGATTGCCTGTGATTGCCGACGATCTTTCTCATTGGAGTGACATTTTCACCTGGCGCCAGCACCATTACCAGATCATAACTCAACACTTGGAGCAACAGGCTGATCAAGGAAATACTATGTTGGGTGTACATGCATCAGTCCAGGCTATTATTTATTTTGGAAAAATTGCTAGAAAACACAATCTAACAAGTGTGTGTCAGGAGTCACTATCGAGAATTTACACTATTCCTTCAGTACCTATTGTAGATTGCTTCCAAGTAATATATAAAAACAAAAACAAATATTGTAAAAAAAAGTTTTATAATTAAATTAATTTAATTCAACAGAAAATTCGTCAGCAAGTAAAATGCAACATACAGATGGCTTCGGTAGGGCGACGTGCAGAACTAAACGAAGCTTTGGAAGTCATTGAATCTACCAATCTAAAATATTTGATTCCAGAATATACCGCAGAGTTGTACGCTTTTAAAGGATTGCTTCTAGCCCAAATAGGCCGTTCTGATGAAGCCAATAAAGCTTTTAGTGCGGCGGCTAAGTTGCACGATGGCCTTGCTAAAGCCTGGGCATTTTGGGGTGACTATCTAGAGCAAATATTTACTTCAAAACCAAGGCAGATGATGATTGGTGTCAGTGCGATAACTTGTTTTTTACATGCTTGTCGGCATCAAAATGAAAATAAAACAAGAAAGTACTTAGCTAAAGTTCTATGGCTTTTATCATACGATGATTCCAAAGCATCATTAATGGACGCCTTAGAAAAATATGTAGTAGGAGTTCCACCTTTGCATTGGTTGCCTTGGATCCCACAGTTACTGTGTTCTTTAGTACAATATGAAGGAAAAGTTATATTAAATCTCTTAAGTCATGTAAGTTAAGTATTTTTTTTTGTAAGAAACGACTTAAAACTATTGTACACATATTTTGTTTAATATTAAGGTTGGCCGAATGTACCCACAAGCAGTTTATTTTCCCATACGAACCCTTTTCTTGACCATGAAAATTGAACAAAGAGAGAGGCATAAGGCAACCGAACAAGCTAATAAAATGCAAGGCTACGTAAGTAATTTTTTTAAATATTGTATTATTACTATTTAGTTCAATGCCTTTAACAAAAATCTAAGGGTACATGCTTTCAGCCTTCCTATTTCTAGGGAGGAAATAAGTTCTCAAAGATACTACAATATAGACAACACCCTCGAAAGTAAGCTTTAAAATTTTTTTAAATCCCAGTTTATTTAGTGCTGAATAACATTTCTTCGACCTGCCATTAAAAAAGGCAAATTTTCTTCATACTATCGACTAATTGCACTTTGCTAAGCTAAAAATGTCTGCCTTTCGCAGAAATAGGTCCACCAGTGAATGTGACACATATTGTGATGTGTCTGTGTTTTTTTTTACATATCCAATAGGTATTTATTAATCGGTACCCAAAAAATGTAAGTACTTACCCTATGTTGGGTATTTAAAATTATAATTTGACTAAGATTCAAAACATAATTTTATAAATACGAACAAATATTTTAATTTTAATTTTAATTTACATAAATGTTTTATACCAATACTGTCACTTAACAACATAACAAACTTATAATAGTACTGCAATTCCGTTCGCTTTAAATTACATTCAATCCCTTCGATAATTGATCATCGAAGTATGTTTTTACCAATTATTTACCAACAGAAAAATATGTGTTAAAACAAACAACTGTTTTTCATCCACTTATCCTTTGTATAATTGAATTCCACAAGGATCTCCACTATCCGTAGTATTATTTATTATATCATTTGACGACGTTAGCACAGTCATTTCAAAACATAAACTGTTAGATCACACATCTTACGCGGATGACTTTTACAGTATATGTAAACAGAATGACCTAAAAACAACAAATTTATTATTCACTAATGTTCTAATAGATATATCGACTTGGTCTTCTTGGTCCCGAGCTAAACTTTCTTTAGATAAATGCAAGACCCTACATATTTGTCAAAAGACATCATGTAGTAAAAATCCTATTTCTCTAAATGACACAAATATTACTAACGTTGATAATTTGAGTATATTAGGCTTAACATTCAATAAAAATTATTACTGGAAAACTCACTCTTTGGAGTTAAAAAAGAGGCTAACTAAAAGAACTAACATCATTAATTTCTTAGCTAGCAAAAAATGCAATGTTCACGTTAATACACTATGTAACATAACAAAATCTTTAGACTTAAGTAAACTTGACTATGGGCTTTTTATATATGGCAACTAACTGAAATCAACTCGCAACATCATCAAACCAACCTACCATTAGAGTGCTCGAAGAAGCCTCAACGCTGTATCTAAAGCTAACCAGACTAGGTATAAGTAAACCTCTATTGTATATGCTTTATGACATGCTAAATGGTAGAAAGTTTGTTGTCAAGAATGGCAATGTAAATTCTACCGCAATTTTTAATATTAAAAATGGTCTTCAGCAGGGAGCGGTTAACTCGCCGATTCTATTCAGCATTTACACCAGCGATCTGATAGGTAGTCTAACTCAGGCAATTGCGTACGCCGACGATCTAATTGCGCATATAACAGCTAATACAGTTGAGGTCATCTAAATGCTTTGGCAGAGTGACTTCGGCAAGATTCAGCGATATTGTGATGACTGGAAGTTGAAAATCAACTTCCAGAAATCAGAAAATAGTTTGTGTAGGACTCCGTTGTCTAGCGCCTCAAGAGATACGAGAAACAATTGGCGCAAGCCGGTGATCGTGGGACCACGTGGACATCCACTGGCAAGCAAAAGTTTAGTAAAGTACCTTGACATCTGATTGGATCTGTACTTGTATTTCGATAGACATATAGGTGCTACTCTTCCCACCAGGGTGAAGGTAATTTGCTACATGGCCCTCATCAGGCCGATGATTGCCTATGGATGCCCGGTGTGGTTCAACGTTGCCCCATCTCAAATGGAAAAGATTCGGGTGTTTGAGAGGCAATGACTTAGACGTTGCCTGTGATTACACGGAACACCAGAGTCTGAGTACAAACGATATTATTCCAACCAGGTTCTTTACAACAGGGCTTATTACCCCAACAATGAATACCATGAGAGTGCGCGGTTAAATGGCTACATTCCTCCCGAGGAATTCCTCTATTTAGACAGTCGGGGGCTAATACAGGATAGAATGGCGGTTCCGCTAATCTAACGGGTTATCCATTTTTGGGTTTCAAAAGTAAACGTAAATAAAACACATATAAAATATTTATTTTCAAGATTTTTTTTATTATACAGGATAGAATGGCGGTTCCGCTAATCTAACGGGTTATCCATTTTTGGGTTTCAAAAGTAAACGTAAATAAAACACATATAAAATATTTATTTTCAAGATTTTTTTATTATAGATCTGAACGTTGGCATTATGTTTGAAACACTACATCATTTAAATGACCACCACGCGAATTGTTGCAAGCATCGATTCTTTTGAGGTAATTTTCGACCACTTTTTGACACATATTGGGCGGTATCTCAGCCATAACTTGACGAATGTTGACTTCTAAGTGCTCAAGAATTAAAGGTTTATCTGCATAAACACGGTCTTTCGCGTAGCCCCACAAAAAAAGTCCAGCGGTGTCAAATCGCATGATCTTGGTGGCCAGTTGATATCGCCACGACGAGAAATTACGCGGCCAGGAAATGTCTCTGGCAATAAAGCCATATTCGCTCGAGTTGTGTGGCATGTGGCACCGTCTTGTTGAAACCACATTTTCCAAGTCGTATTCTTCAATAGCAGGCAAAAAAAGTCGGTTATCATATGACCATAACGCTCCGAATTGATGGTGACAGTCGTTCCATCGTCGTTTTTGAAGAAGTAATGTCTAATCGCACCTCCGGTCCAAATCTACTTTTCTTTTTCTGTTTTCCCCTACCTCTTAGTCCTTAGAGTTACTTTCTCTATCCTAAGTTGTTGCTTTAAACGTTTCGCTAGTTTCTCGACTTAAAGTCGGCCTCTACAGAGTTGAGTGAAAGTTTAGTGAATTCCCAGGGCAACAGCAGTGATGGTTTACTGCACACAATATTTAAAAAATTTCAGGTTTCAAAGTTATTCATATAGATGCTCAAAATCTGCTGCCGAAAATTGATGAATTTAGATATTTATTCAGAGATTGAAATCGATGCAATTTGTATATCAGAAACCTGCTTCTCCGCAGATGTAAGAGATGCTTCATACTCTCTGAATGAATATAATCTATTTCGATCAGATAAATGCGGACGTGGTGGAGGTATCGCGATCTATGTAAAAGTGGGTCTGACATGGAAAACGAGGCGTTTTTCGCCACCTGGGTCTTCTTGTGTGTATTGATTTTTACATTTAAAAGGCACCGAACGCAATCTTCTTGGTGCAGTTTACAGGCTGTAAAGGAATGTCGACTTAATGCGTTTTTACCAACTTATTAAAGAATTAACTTTTTCGCCACCTGGGTCCAGTTGTGAGTATTGATTTTTAGATTTAAAAATCACCGAAAGCAATCTTTTTCGTGGTGCAGTTTACAGGCTAAATAGAAATGTCGACTTAATGCCGTTTTACCAACTTATTAAAGAATTAACATTTAGTTCATCGAATATTATCATTTGTGGTGACTTTAACAGTAGTCTCATTATTGACAAGAATCTCTTTGAAACCATGCATGGCAACATGGAAAATTCAAGTGGTAGATTTTTATCGCTGTAAAGTCAAATGCAGTTGGAGTTGATGAACTTAGCCCTGTTTTTTTTTTAAATCCGCTTTGCCCCTGTTACAACCGTACTTAACTCGTATTTTAAATACTATGCTCATGACAGAAACATTTCCTCAGCAGGGGAAAATGGCTAAGACTACCGATTTCATAGACTTAAATAGGAAAGCTAGTTTTATTCAAAAATGAAAGCTATCCTAAAAATTAAATAAAATAAATTGGCCAGGACCATACAAAATCATTACAAGAAAAACAAATATCAATATATACAGAGTGTCCCGTAAGTCAACGTCAAGCCGGTACAGGGTGATATTTGCTTACTTATGATGGCGCTACTAGAGCGTGGTGCTCCTGGGCCTTGCTTAGTATGCCCCTCCTGCCGGCTCGGTGTCTAGCCTGCCGTCTCCAATTTTGCACTCCAAGTTGTCGGAGGTCTCTCTCTACCGTGTCGCTCCATGGAAGATGAGGTCTACCTTGGCTTCTGGTTCCCTCTGATTTGGCGTTGGAGACTTTACGAGCTGGAGCGTCGATGTCCATCCGCTCTACATGGCCCAGCCATCTAAGTCGTTGAATTCGATTTTTTCTGGCTAGGCTTATGTCGCTGTACAGTTCGTATTGTACGTCGTTGTATCTTCGATACCAAATGTAGTTTTGTTGATTTACGCAGACAGGACCATAGATAGTACGCAGAACTTTTCCCTCGAATACTCCAAGCGACTTTTCATCCGAAGGATTCAGTAGAGTCCCTACCAACTTTGACGGAAAAGCGATCATTTTCCAACGTCACCCTGTAAAGGCGTATAAGTTTAGCAGCGATTCCAAAGATGGGCATGAATCGATACAGTTCAACTCTATTAACACTGTCGTAGGCTGCTTTAAAATCGACAAACAGGGGTGGGTATCGATGTTATATTCTTGGGTTTTCTCCAGGATCTAGCGTAATGTGAATATTTGGTCGGTTGTAGATTTTCCAGGTCTGAAGCCGCATTGGTAAGGACCTATTAGATCATCAGCAATAAGATTGAGACGGTCACATAAAACGCTAGACTGGATCTTATAAGCGATGTTTAGAAGACTTATGCCTCTATAGTTGGCGCAGACTAGGCGGTCTCCTATTTTGTGGATCGGGCAGATGGTACTGAGATTCCACTCATCGGACATACTTCCCGCCGACCATGGTTTGCAGATGAGTTGGCCAAGTCATCCCCACCGTGTTTGAAAAGCTCCGCTTGCAGACCATCGCATCCAGCTGCTTTGTTCATCTTTAGTCTGGTGATGATGATTTAATTTTGGTCGAGTGGATATAGCTCATAATTGTCATCTAGATTAACTGGTACAAGTTGATCTTGGGCGGGATCTTGACTGTCATCGCCATTTAACAACTGGTTAAAGTAGTGTCTCCAGATGACTAATATCGCCTGTGTGTTTCCACTATGGTGTTTCCATCCTGGTCTTTGCAGGGCCCAGGGCGGCTTGTAAAACCTGATGTAGACTGTTTCACTCTTCTGTAGAAGCTTCTCACTTCTTTTCTGCAATAAAATCTCTGCATCTCCTCGACTTCGCGTTTCTGATGTTCTTTTTTCTTCCTCCTGAGTAGGTGTTTCTCATTTTTCCTTCGGTCAACATAGAGATTTCTGCATGTTCTAGTATCTCTCTGGGGCCACGACTTGTATGCCTCCGTTTTACCTTTGTTTGTCTGAGCATATTCGGAGTCGAACCAGTGGTTTCTGGGGGGAAGCTGTGAGAAGCCTAATAGCTCTGACGCAGCACTTCTTATGGCTTGTTCACATAGCTGCCGTTGGTCTTCCGGGTTCATATCAGCAGTCAAAGGATTTCTCGCAAGCTCAAGGGATACGCGGTCGGCATAGGCAGAACTTCCATGCAGATCCTGTAACGAGCCTTTTGCCGGTTGGTCCTTCGCTGGCACAACATTCCCAAGACTAGCTCTTATGGGGTGGTTCTTGGACTCATTGCTGTTACAAAAAAATTTCAAATTTAAATGCCAGACTTTCCATCTAGGTGTCATGATGGGCGAGCTCTTCATCAATACCCTCCCTACCTGGTTGCTTCCCTCGCTAGAGCAACCCTTTACCAAGGCTTCTTCCTTCCTCAGATCATCACCCCTCCCATCCAAATCCTCCCATCCTTTACATTAAAAAAATTTACTCACACTTCATTTAAGAAAATTCTCTTCAATCCAAATTAAAAATAAATTGATTCATTTCAAATGATGTTATTTTATTGTTTGCCCAAATTTAATTCAAATGTAAATAGAAGTTTTAAAATTTAATTATTGAACTTTTGTAAAATGTATGTAATACTAGAGAAAATCGAATTCCTTACGTTGGCAACTCTGTTCATACGTAGAGACAACTTAAATTAATCAAATTAAATCGATTTCGATTTATAAGCAACTTTGGGATTTTCCTTTTTTATTCCTTTTTTTTTTTTTTTTTTTTTTATTAAGTATTTTAACTATCGCTTTGATTCCCTTTTAAAAACCCTCCCCGCTCTATTCGCGTTATAAATACTTTTTTTTTTTTATATTATTATATATATATATGTATATAAAAATATAATTTCAGTATATATGTAGATATATGTTATCAAGATTAATTTCTATTCAGGTACATAAAACTCACCATATAATCCTGTTGAAGTGGCCACTGCAATCGGAATCTTTATAGATGATAATGTTCCTTTTCTGAATTACTCTACCACGTTTGATTGTCTTATACTTTATATATAAATGTGTCTATATATATATATATATTAATGCGCGAAAAGAACTTCAATTTTCATTAGGTACGTTTCTCAAAGTAAATGGACGGAATTAAAGATATCAATTACCATCAACGCGGTAACCAACACTCGAAATGTACAATTTAAAATTTAAATAATTACTCTATTATTTAATCTAACGCAAAAAGAAATTTTTCAAATTTATATTACACAAAAAAAAATCTTATTTAAATTTTGGTTTTTGGCACACTGGCGAGATTTGAACCCAGGTATCGTTCCACCCACTTTAAGCAATAGCCCACGCCTCAACAATCGTGGCTATCACGACTTGCTCGAATATGTAGTTCCAATAAGCAATGTGAAACGGGAATAAAATTTCAAGTAGGTATTACTACTAATGCCCTGTATCCTCCGATGCCCTGGTATATGGGATTTTCTTTCCAATTCGATTTTAGGAAGTGTTTTCCTGAAGGATTGCTTTAAAATTTTGGGGCGGTAAGTGAATACTCATTACTTCCGAAATTGTTAATTTTCCTATAAAAAAATAAAAAAAAGGGGAGTTTCAGCACTCGTAGCACAAATTTACACCTATGAAATGCGCTATAGGTAGGTAGTTTCATATGTTAAAAAAATTACCTTCAAATAATTTAGCCTTCTTTTTTTTTGTGTTTCTCCTCGGAATTATTTTAGATTTTTTTCTTTCGATCTACCAATTTAATTTTAATTTGCACCACCTTTGAATTTTAGGTTGCGAGATTTTTTTCCAATTTTCTTTGTTTAAAAAAAATATCGGTAAGACTTGGAACAAAGGTGAACTTTCCGCTTTGAATACCAGTTAACAAATAAAAATTCTTTGTCATAAAGTTAAATGCAATTTGCAATAAAACTGCACATTTTCCATTTTCTTTAAGAGCTACTAGTTTCTTCTACTCTATTGATTCTATAGAGCATGGAAACTATGCTTCTCGCAAAAAAATTCTTAAATCCCGCCTCCTAAAATCTCTTCAATTAGTCTCTGAGATAGTCTGCGATACCCTTAGTCTAAGCTCAACTTAGGACAGATTCCATAATTAGATCTAATCGAATAATCTACTACATTATTTAAAATGAGCTTCCAATTGCATTCCACCTAAGGCTTAACAGTTCTCGGAAAGCATTTATTGTTCGATTGTTGTGCCGGCCGTCGCGAAACTTCTGTTTTATTTTTATTAAATTAATATTTGAAACTATAAAATTTGTGTTTCGTTATTTCGGTAACAGGGCTTTGCTTTTTCTTGATATGTATATCTATGTCTAGAATATGCAAATGAACCCACGCATCTATTTATCGGTCGGAGTGCAGCAACATAAATGTGAAAAGAAAAAAAAATAAAGTGCCGCGAGTGACTAAATCATAAACAAGAATGTGTTTTTGAATGTTTTTCATAAGAAATCCTTTATCGATTTCTATTAATGTATTATCCATCTTTGGAAATATTTAGTGTTAATTAAATGTCGCGATTTTATAAAAAAAAACATTTGAACTGATACGTTTTTATGAGTAAATAAGAATCATTTGATTAACGGGATAACAAAAAAAAAAAAAAACATAAACAATGCGACATATCGTCGGTTGTACATGAGACGGGTGTGTGTGGTAATGCGAGACGCATCATACTTCTTAGGTAACTATAGATTAGAAGCGCTTATATAAAAAAAAATAAAACGGTTTCAAAAAGGTAAACAAAATATTATTTCGCAAGTATCCCCCTACGGTATGGTTTTGGTGCACATGATCACCGCTATGATACATGTAAACAAAAAAAAATATAGCAACCTAATTTGCTCATATGTACGTATGTACATACATATGGCGCTGTGTTTTGCCGTCGGAAAGCATAGTCGATCTCGTACTGTGGAGGTGTTAAGACGTTTTTGGCTTCCCAGTTTTTTCCAAGTAGTGTATCGTGTGTGTGACTAAGTTCCAATTTAATTCACTATTCTTCAAGTAGTGCATAAGCACATAGGTAGAGTGGCCGACCGAGAATCCGAGGGTCGCCAGTTCGATTCCCAGCCGGGCATCAGAACTTTATCAGCTTTTTTCACAACCGTGAAGTCGTTAACTTTATTGGTTGGGAAAACGAACAAAGGAGGAGGAGTTTAAGCACCGGGGCATCGAAAGGTGTCCTAGGGCCAATGAGGCCAGCGATGGCATCAGCTGAGGGAACATCGAAAGATGTTCCAACTACAAGCAGTGATTCTGCAGCAACAACATCAACAGCAATAACAACAACGGCAACATCATCCGATGCTAATCAAAAGCGCAGAAAGAGGTTCAAGTGCGCACCAAATTTGGTAAAAAGGAGATCCACGGCCACCTCAGCAAAGCTGCCAGCTGGGATGCATACGTCCGATATAGACGAGACGTCAGAGGCAGCAACACAAACCGAGCTAGATACTTCACCCGAAGAGGGTATAGCATATATGTCTGAAGAAGGAGAAGGGCACTTCACGACGGGCGAAAGTACTGCCTTCGTGAACCTCTCCACATCAGAGTCGTCAGCTGAGGAGGACGAGGAACAGAGAATGGTCGCCCAAATTGAAGCTTTGGAGGCAGAAATCGAAAAGATAAAAAGCAAAGTTAAGGCCAGCCAAGAAGCGCGCCGAGCGAGGCAACTAAAAGAACTCGAAGAAAAAGAACAACAACAGAAAAAAGAACAATTACAAAAACAACAGCCACAACAGCAGCCAAAACAACAACGGCAAAAACAACAACAACAACAGCAACAGCAGCAGACACAAGTCCAGAAACAACCACAAGAAAAACAGCAGCAGCAGATTCAAAAGCAGCAGAATCAACAGCCGCAGAAAAGTCGGTCTCAGCAGCAGCAGCCACAGCCAAAGGTTCGGCCACGCCGCAGCAAACTGCGAAATGCAGTCACGCTGCGTTAAGTGTGGAGAGAACCACAATGCAGATGAATGCAAGTTAGGAAAAGAACGGGTCGAAGATAGGACCCAGCTTAAATGTGTACTCTGCCGAGGCGCCGGACACCCCGCTAATTATCGGGGATGCCCGACGTTTCAGCTTATAAAAAACAATAAAGCAGCAAAGCAAACAGTGATAGAAAAGTGTCCAACAGTGCGCCCTCCTACAACAACGTCCGTCAACCCCCAAATTTCTTACGCCCAAATGGCGTCAGGAAGGGGAAGCACGGTACAGCCTACACCAAAGGTCGCCCAACAGGCCCCCGTGCCTAAGGCGCCGGCGGCACAGGCGGATTTTATGGGCGTTCTACTGGCCATCCAGGGCCAGTTGAACGGCCTCCAAAACCAGATCAGGGAGCAGGCGACTAGGGTGGATTATCTCTACTCTGTTTTGCCGAGCTTAACGGAACTTAGAGGTTAAGGGCGCGCTGCCGGAGAGGCCCTTTAAGATCCTAGCTGTGAATGTAAATTCATTGATTAGGACCGAACGTAGAGCGAATTTATTCCAATTGCTTAAAGACATAAGTCCAGATGTGTTTATGGCTAGCGAAACTAAGCTTAACCAGAAACATAAATTGACTAACAACAATTACAATATCGTAAGAAGAGACCGACCCAACTCCACGCAAGGAGGAGGCGTCGCAATCCTTATACGTAAAGGCATTAGTCATAAGGTAATATATAATAGTGATGTGCGAAAATTTCGAACGTTAGAGGCATGCATTATATGCATTCATCTCCAACAGGGGAAGCGAATGTATGTGATCGCTGCCTATGCACCGGAAACACCTTAGCCCACACAGTTTATAACAGAGCTTGAAAAGCTTTTTGAATGCTTAAGATTGAGCTCGGAAGAGAATTACTATATATTGGCGGGTGATTTAAACGCCAAGCACACAGATTGGGGAAATCAAATACAAAATCCTCGAGGTAACCATCTATTTAATTGGATGGGTCGATACAACCTTGAGTATCGCATCGATCTTCTAGCCACAGACAGGCCATCGTTCCCAAGAAGCGGTGCCTATCTGGATCTATTGCTTAAAGACGCAAGACTAACAATTACTGACGCTGTGGGTCAACGGCCAAGAAATTGTTTACGAACGATCGAGTACGACAGTGACCACTGCGGACTCGCAGCCGTAATACAACTTCCGAACCAGCTTATGGAGTTGGAGGAGTATGTGCGTGTGCATACTTACAATTACAGTAAGGTGCGCTGGCCACGTTTCTCCAATGCCTTATTGAGTGAATTACGTTCAAATGGTATATCCCCACCAAATGACAGGAAACTAACAAATACTGAAATCGACAGATACTTAGAACAAATTGACGAAACGATTCTACGAACAATGAACAGAACAATACCGAAATACAAAGAACGTAACGCAACTGACATGTACCGTAACGCGACAATTGACGCACTTCACAGACAAAAAAGTGGACTACTGACAAGACAAAAACGCTTGTACAGGCGGTTTACTGATACACGAGACCTGGAGATTAGGACACTGAAGTCGTCCATCAAAAACATCAACCAATTGATCAAAGAAAATTATATTTTGGCTATTAATTCGTTCTGGGACAATAAAATTCGTGCCCTTAACTCCAGCGATTAATAAGATTTTTAGAAGAAAGGATCAAAACGATCTTCCGTGTCTTAAGCTCCAGAGGACGACAGAGAACAGAGACGTACTTCTGACAGCAGGCATAGACCCAGAGGATGCCGTATTGGACGATGACCTCTATATAATCGAAGATCCGCAGGAGAGAGTGGAGGCTGTGGGGGCTGCTTTCCAGCCAGTGTACAAGGTGAATGCTAGCATTCGCCCGAATCATGACCTGGAGAACAGAGCTCTGCTTCATCACTTATGGCTCCGGAACGATATAACCGAATGGCGATCTGAGAACCTTGGTTTTACCAGGTTTAATGATGAAGATTTGGCAAACGCCATAATCGCCGACCGAAATGGGCCCAGCCCCCTGTTAATTTCGAAGAATGAGCTCCAGCTCATCTTCGATTCATTAAAGAAAAAGAAGTCTGCAGGAGTCGATGGTATATCCAACGTTGTACTACGACATTTGCCTCAAGAAGCAGTTGACATTTATACCACACTGTTTAACAACGCGCTGAATAATGCATATTATACAGTGCGGTGGAAGACAGCTGTGGTGCACCCTCTCCCAAAAAAGGGAAAGGACAACTCCAATCCGGCGAATCTCCGGTCGATAAGTCTTCTTCCAAGTATCAGCAAAGTATTTGAAAAGGTTATTAATAGAGCCCTGTTCAAGTGGGCGGAGGACAAAAATATCATCCCGGATAATCAGTTCGGTTTTAAGGCGGGACATGACACAATTCATGCCGCGTCTAAACTTGTTTCTGATATCCAATGGAACAAAACTAAAAAGCAGTGTACGGGTGCCTGTCTGGTTGATTTGGAGAAGGCCTTCCACACCGTATGGTTAGAAGGTCTCTATCTAAAGCTAACCAGACTAGGTATAAGTAAACCTCTATTGTATATGCTTTATGACATGCTAAATGGTAGAAAGTTTGTTGTCAAGAGTGGCAATGTAACTTCTACTGCAATTTTTAATATTAATAATGGTCTTCAGCAGGGAGCGGTTAACTCGCCGATTCTATTCAACATTTACACCAGCGATCTGATAGGTAGTCTAACTCAGGCAATTGCGTACGCCGACGATCTAATTGCGTACAGAACAGCTCATACAGTTGAGGTCATCAAAAGTCTCTTGCAGAGTGACTTCGACAAGATTCAGCGATATTGTGATGACTGGAAGTTGAAAATCAACTTCCAGAAATCAGAAACTATTTTGTTTAGGACTCCGTTGTCTAGCGCCTCAAGGGATACGAGAAAGAACTGGCGCAAGCTGGTGATCGTAGGGCCACATGGACATCCACTGGCGAGTAAAAATGAAGTAAAGTACCTTGGCATCTGGTTGGATCAGTACCTGTATTTCGACAGACATATAGGTGCTGCTTTGGCCAGGGCTAGGGGAGCATTTACCTTGACAAAACGACTGTTTTATAGCAGCCGTCTTGACAGCAGGGTGAAGGTGATTTGCTACATGGCCCTCATCAGGCCGATGATTGTCTACGGATGCCCGGTGTGGTTCAACGTTGCCCCATCTCAAATGGAAAAGATTCGGGTGTTTGAGAGGCAATGTCTTAGACGTTGCCTTGGATTACACAGAACACCAGAGTCGGAGTACACAAGATATTATTCCAACGAGGTTCTATACAACGGAGCCAACATAAACAGAATAGATAATTTTTTGTTCAAGCTGATTCGGGGTCACGTTGCAAGAGCGATGTCCTCAACTAACAGCTTAATTTTTGGGGCTTATTACCCCAATAACGAATATTTTGAGAGTGCGCGGTTAAGTGGTTACATCCCTCCTGAGGCATTCATCTATTTAGACAGTCGAGGGCTGATACAGGATGGAGGGGCGGTTCCGCTCATCTACCACGTCAGCCGGAAAACTGTGGATAGGCGACTCCTGTATGGTCGAGACGTCATCGCTCAAGGTGGAGAAGAGCGCCTTCGGTTCAGTAGGACTGTGTCCGATCGGGACCGGAGGGATAGGGCGAAACAGGAGAACCAGTTCTGGTGGCTCTCTGAACAGCATCGTGATATTTAAAGTCGAGGAAGATGATATATCTTGGCCGACTTACATAGATTTAGGGCATTAGGTATAGGGAACAGTCAGGGTGGCACCAAAAAAAAAAAAATTAAAAATATGTATGTATGCGGGGGCATACGTGCATGTATCTGCGTGTCTGTACATGTATGTGCGTACGTATATGTATGTGCGCATGTACATGTGTGGGTGGGTTGCATGCTGGTGGGTGTCTGCATGCATATACAAAATAAACAAAAAAAAAATTAAAAAACGAAAAAAATGCTGCTGTGGCTGTTCTAGTTTTTAAGTAGTAATAAGTATTATTAGGTATTTTAAGTAGTTTAAGTTATTTTTAGTTGGTATAAGTTAGTTTTATTTAGTTTTAATTATTTTTAATATATATTTAGGTTTAGTTTATAGGTAAAAAAAAAAAAAAAAAAAAAAAATGATCAGATACCAAGTTTTTTGTATAAGTTTCTTGAAATATAAAATAAATAAAAAAAAAAAAAATTAGATTTAATTAAAATAGTTTTTAGGTCGAAAGACATTAGTTGTAAGAGTTATTGTTTAATTTAGAGCGCCCGTAAAGGGCCAGTAAATTAGTTGTAAGTTATTGATAATTAGGCTATAGTATTGCACAGTGGAAATGCAGTTTTCTTCGGCTTTTTTGGTCGCAGTAATTTTCGCAATGAAACAATCAAGTAACATTAGCTTTCCCAACGTTTCGGCAGGGGTTGCTGCCTTCTTCAGGGGTACTTTATTTACACAAAAAATTACAAATAACATTAATGGTTGATAAGTAAAGTAATAACACAATTATGAATACTCACTTAGACAAAATAGTCAAAACATTTATATTACAATAAAATTTTAATAAGCACTTCAAAGAATGAAGTTGAGTCTGTGTGACTTGAACAAAGCACAAATTACATTTAGGAAGAAAGAAGAGAGCAATACACAGCAGAGATGTTTTGTGTGTCTTGTTTTCGATTCATGTTGTTTTTGTTGTTGAGAATGTGTAATGTTTCTAACGTGTATCGTTTTGAAACATGTTTCTCCGTCTGTAGGATTTCAACGCCTTCAAAGTTTGGAGAATGGCCGTGTTCAATACTGTGACTGGCCAAAGCTGTCTTTTCGGAATTTTTGAGTTTAATGTCAGATTTGTGATTTGATATGCGTTGTCGAAGAAGTTGTTTTGTGGTTCCAATGTAACACAGGTTACAAGGTTCGTATGTTTTTCCATTACAATTAATTTTGTAAATTACATCTGTTCGTT
Source organism: Philhelius pedissequus (assembly GCA_910595825.1). NCBI lineage: Eukaryota > Metazoa > Arthropoda > Insecta > Diptera > Syrphidae > Philhelius > Philhelius pedissequus. Next base: position 126,347,982 of record OU343160.1, on the reverse strand, counting down.
TGTCCTTATCAGGTTTCGTTTTTAGTTTTGTAAAACAATGGCCGAGTGTTTTGTTTGATTTAAAGGCAAGGCGAACATCTGTCAGATTTTTTGAAATGGATTTCTTGAAGTTGTCACTTAAAGTTGGCACGTAAACTATACTTTTGTGGTATGTCCATTTCAAAAAATCTGACAGATGTTCGCCTTGCCTTTAAATCAAACAAAACACTCGGCCATTGTTTTACAAAACTAAAAACGAAACCTGATAAGGACAAACGAACAGATGTAATTTACAAAATTAATTGTAATGGAAAAACAAACGAACCTTGTAACCTGTGTTACATTGGAACCACAAAACAACTTCTTCGACAACGCATATCAAATCACAAATCTGACATTAAACTCAAAAATTCCGAAAAGACAGCTTTGGCCAGTCACAGTATTGAACACGGCCATTCTCCAAACTTTGAAGGCGTTGAAATCCTACAGACGGAGAAACATGTTTCAAAACGATACACGTTAGAAACATTACACATTCTCAACAACAAAAACAACATGAATCGAAAACAAGACACACAAAACATCTCTGCTGTGTATTGCTCTCTTCTTTCTTCCTAAATGTAATTTGTGCTTTGTTCAAGTCACACAGACTCAACTTCATTCTTTGAAGTGCTTATTAAAATTTTATTGTAATATAAATGTTTTGACTATTTTGTCTAAGTGAGTATTCATAATTGTGTTATTACTTTACTTATCAACCATTAATGTTATTTGTAATTTTTTGTGTAAATAAAGTACCCCTGAAGAAGGCAGCAACCCCTGCCGAAACGTTGGGAAAGCTAATGTAACTTGATTGTTTCATTGCGAAAATTACTGCGACCAAAAAAGCCGAAGAAAACTGCATTTCCACTGTGCAATACTAAATCCACAAATTGGTCAGAAAATCAACTTTATGATAATTAGGCTAGTTTTAAACATTTTTGTCTAGCTTTAAGATAGTTATAAGTTATAAGTTAATATGAAATAAAAATGAATTTATAAAAAAAAAAAAAAAAAAATTTGCCGTCGGAAAAACAAAATAATTTTGATTAACTGTCGGGAAATCAAAAAAATGTTTATTTAGCCGTCGAAAAATCCAAATTAGTGTTGTTGTGCGGTCGGTTTCGTAAAAATGTTTTTGGTCGGTGTTTTTATAGTAAACAAGAAAAGAAATAAATCAAAAAAAGTTTGTCGGTTAGTTACAAAAGTAAAAGCTTGTCAACATCTACCAACGTGGGTCGCGAACCCATTAACATAGCCGGGAATTCATCAGTACCTATTAGATAAGTTAAAATAAAATTTCTGAAAATTAAAATAGATACTTTGTGGTTTGTTTCTTTTTCTTTTTCAGATACCCTATTGCCGTATGTCCTCGGCATGAAATATGCCTAAGGGTTTTCGAGCACGTGTCTCTAACTCATACATACAATTGCCGACGGCTTTTCGTATGCGGAATTTTAAAAATTTTGGAAGTAGTTTGGCGTTTAATCCCTTCACGAAATTACTTTGGGCAAATTTTCGATGAAAAACCTCTTGTCCTTCTCGGTAAGTCACTTGTTTTGACCTTGAATTATAAATATTTTTGGACCTAACGTATGCCCTGAATGTATTATCCGACAATTTCTGTCTGGCGAGGGCAATTTTAAGTGCGTTAGGCAGAGCTAACATTTCCGGGTCTTGAAAAGCGTTTAAGTCTCGTAACAATCGGTACGTTGAGCCGTGTGAAATCATGTTCTGCCCAAAAAGAGCGAAGTATGGTTGACAACCTAACGAATCGTGCATGTCAGAACGCAAAGCGCACGCGATACTGGACAGGTGCACGTCCCAATCATTTTGCTCGTTGGAAATCACCACTCGCAGTTTGCTCAAAACACTAGGATTAACACGCTCGGAAATATTAGCCTGCGGAGAATACACTGCCGTTCGCACATGCTTAATGCCATAGTTCGTCAAAAAGTTTTTAAACTCGTTGATTTTAGCAGACGTTGCTTTAGACAAAGCTTTAAGAAAAACGAACTTTGAGAAATGGTCTACCACAATGAAAACATACACATTTCCTCGCTTTGTACGGGGATATGGTCCCAAGAAATCAACGTAAAGTCGCTGAATAGGTCTTTCCGTCACAATCTGCTTGGTGATAGGTGGATGAAGAACCGCGTTTGGCGCTTTTACCATTTAACAAGTTTCGCATTCACTCACAAACGACTTGATGTCTGTCAACATTTTAGGCCAATAATACTTGTCTCTAATTCGGGCATATGTTTTTGCGAAGCCGCTATGACAACTAAGTTTTGTATTATAACACATTTCAAAACATTTGCGAGTGAGTGTTTCCGGCAACCAAAGACGCCATAACGAGTCCTCCTCGTTCACATCACCATTCCTGAACCTAACTATTTTGTAAATATATTTTCTGGATACAACTAGGTCAGGAAGCGCAGATTGATTAGAATTGATATTCTCTCTCAGTTGGGAATATTGAGGCGAATCGAACTGAACTGAGTCCAGGTCAATTTCACCACATGTCATTGTCGAAGAAACCTCGTCAATCGCACCTTCTTCCACGGTTACATTTGCAGTAATTTCCTCTATATCCATTCGCGATAGAGTATCTGGCACAACGTTGAGGGGTCCCTTTCCATGTTCGATGGAAAAAATGTAGCCTTGCAGCCCCAAACTCCAGCGAGCGAGTCTTCCACTCAGCTCCTTCAACGACATAAGCCATTTTAAGCTTGAATGGTTCGTGATCACCTTGAAAGGTAATCCATCAACGTATGGCCTGAATTTCCGTATACTCAAATCTGCTGCCAGACATTCTTGTTCAGTAACCGTGTAGTTTTTTTTGCGATTTATTAAGCTTCTTCGACATGTAAGCGATCGGTTTGTCATTGTTGGTCTCATCCAACTGAAAGAGAACACCACCTACTCCCTCCGAAGATGCATCACATTCGATGGTGAACGGCTTGCTGAAGTCTGGTTTTGATAACACCGGCGCAGTGGAAAGTGCAGTCTTCAATTTGGCAAACCCTTCTAAAGCTGCAGGTGTAAGCTCGAATTTCTTAGTTTTCTTCAAACAATCAGTGAGTGGTGCAGCTAAATCAGAATAATTTTGTATGAAATCTCCTAACCTGTCTTAGGGTCGTAGGGACGGAAAACTAAACCATTGCCTCCACCTTGTCAGGATTGGTCTTCAGGATACCTTGACCAACAATATATCCGAGATACTTAATCTACCGCATGCAGAACTTGCTTTTATCAAGGTTAATGGTCAGATTCGCCCTGCGAAGACAGGCAGCCACCTCGTTACGTATATACATACGTATATGTGCGAATCGAAATCAGCCGTACATACCAGCAAATCGTCTAAATAGATAAACACATTTTCACGAAGCGAACTTGGTATCACCTAAGCGATAACCCGACTCATCGTTTGACCAGCATTGCTTAACCCGAATGGCATAACCTTAAACTGGTAAAGCGGTCTACCAGGAACAGCAAATGCGGTTTTTTCTCGAGATTACTCGTCGAGTGGTACTTGCCAGTACGCATCCTTTAAATCGATTCCTGTGATAAAATGTGTATCCTTTATACGACTGAGCAAAACCTCGATATGCGGCAAGGGATACGCATCCTTAACCGTGACTGCATTGACTTTTCGAAAGTCAAGGCACAGGAGAATCTTTCCGGGTTTCCTGCCCAAAACTACTGGGCAACTCCAAGGTGAATTGCTAACCTCAATAAACCCAAGCTCTAACATGCGGTCTAATTCTGTGTAAGCCTCTTCCTGACGGACTGGAGACAACGGGTAATGCCGGGATTTGATCGGGACCGCGTTTCCCGTATCGATGACATGACAACCAAGGTTTGTCTTACCCAGCCCTAGCACGACAAAGTTAGGAAATAATATTTTTGCATTTTCCAGTTGGAAACTTTGTTCAGGTGTAAGTTTTATCAATTCAGCCTCATCCTTATAATTCACACTCTCTTCAACATGTCCGACGTCGGCTTGTATTTCGCTGATCTGTGGCATCAGATGAAATTCGCGCCAAAAGTTCATCCCTAAATACAATTTTTGAGTGAGGTTGGGAATTAAATAAAAAGAAAGGGGTTTAGTGATACCGTTGTACTTGGTGTGAATTTCACAATGACCAACTATGTCATGTGCATTACTATCAGCTGTATGAACAACATTTTTGTACGGTTTTATGTCCACTCCAATTTTTTCAACCAACTCCCAACACTCGCTGCCTAGAACAGAGATGGATGCCCCACTATCCAACAAGCCAAAAACTAATTCATTGTTTAGCTGAACATTGGCATACATCCTACCATCTGTATTTGAGGATATAATTGTTTCGACAATTTGTTTCCGAAACTTTTTGCGTTGACGAAACCGACGTCGGCATTTTTGAATCTGAGCGGAAGTCGACTTATCACTATCCCCAAAAATTAGAGAACGAATTTTATAATAATTCAACTTTCGCTGATGAAGGGACTTTAAACTATATGTATTAATAGGATGAGACTGAGAGACATGCGAACTGATCGGACCCACAACAGAATTATAAAAATCGTCGAATGATTCTTTCAAAACCTGCTTGCGAATAAGCAACTTCATGTTAATTTCTACATCGCTTTCCAAATTCTTTTTTCATCGCCATCTTTAATTCGGCTAACTTTGCGGTTTGATTTTTGCGCAAAAATCTCCAAAACCACTTGTTTGCTCTTCCGTCAAATAAAATGTGGAAGTTTGCCGTAACCTGTTCGTCAGAATATGATGACGATGAATGCAACCGATCTACTTTAAAAGGAAAGTCTGAGACATTATCAGTTCCGTCATACTTTATATTCCAACGATCGAGCCGTTGAACTGAAATTTGAAGGAGTGTCGGAATTTCTAGTTGCGATCGTCGGCGGTTGGAAAGGATTGTTGGCGATGCTTTCATTAGTGGTACCCATCCCGTCGCGAGTAGTCGAAGCGACTTGACCTTGTGCAGGGATATTCAAACTTTCCAATTGCCTAATCACGTTCACCATAAAAACGCCCATCTGCTGAAACAACCTAACTTGATTATCAAGCATACTCCTTTCGATTCTAGTAGCTAACTCATTTGTTGGATCTACTTGAGCAGTTATGTTATTTAAACTATTACCTGCTTCGTTGTCTTCAACTTCGTCACTAACTGCTGAATTATCGTTAGACATTTTTGAAGTGGAGTTTGAAACTATAGAGTTTAAATTCTCAGAGAATGAAAAAGAATTGTTCAGGTCGAAACGATCAATACTTCTCCGAAACCGTCGGTAAAATTCTTCAAACCTAGTTTCAGAATATGCCAAAATAACGTTCAAGTCGTCGTGGATTGAAACCCGACGTCCACTACTCATTCCTCTCCCAAGGTATACGTCTGCAAATTTGTTTCCCTCAAGGGCTAAAATAAAAAAAAAAACAAAAAAAAAAATCTCCACCTAAAAAAAAATCAAAAATCCAAAAAAAATAGCAAACCGTAAAACAAAAAATAAAATAAACTCAAAGAAATAGAAAAAAAACCTATTGGCAAATAAAATAAAATCGAAAAATTAAAAAAAAACTTATTGGCAGCTCTATTCCAACTTTTCAACCAAAAATCTACCAAAACTCCAAATTCACTCCCTTGAATCCTGCCCACACTTTGTTTTTGTTAATGTTTGTATGGTTGCATCTTCCTTGTTGCAACGCGGTACCAAGTGCTTTTTAAAAATGAATGAATCAAATGTTCGTGGAATTTGTCATGTGTGATCTGTCAAAAATATAAACGTCAAAAACCAAGTAGCAAAAAAATCACCCTATATATAAATGTGTCAGTCGATCTCGCACTGTGGAGGTGTTAACACGTTTTCGGCTTCCCAGTTTTTCTAAATTAAATTTCGTGTGTGAGCTTAAGTTTTACATTAAATCAAGATTTCATAAGTGGTGGAGTAGCACAGTGATAGAGTGGCCGACCGAGAATCCGAGGGTCGCCAGTTCGATTCCCAGCAGGGTATCAGAACTTTAGCTGCTTTTTTTCACAACCGTGAAGTGGAAAACTTTATTGGTTCGGAAAACAATCAAAGGAGGAGGAGTTTAAGCACCGGGGCATCGAAAGGTGTCCTAGGGCCAATGAGGCCAGCGATGGCATCAGCTGAGGTAACATCGAAAGATGTTCCAATTACAAGCAGTGATTCTGCAGCAACAACATCAACAGCAATAACAACAACGGCAACATCATCCGATGCTAATCCAAAGCGCAGAAAGAGGATCAAGTGCGCACCAAATTTGGTAAAGAGGAGATCCACGGCCACCTCAGCAAAGCTGCCAGCTGGGGTGCATACGTCCGATATAGACGAGACGTCAGAGGCAGCAAGACAAACCCAGCTAGACACTTCACCCGAAGAGGGTATAGCATATATGTCTGAGGAAGGAGAAGGGCACTTCACGACGGGCGATAGTACTGCCTTCGTGAACCTCTCCATATCAGAGGCGTCATCTGAGCAGGACGAGGAACAAAGAATGGTCGCCCAAATTGAAGTTTTGGAGGCAGAAATCCAATTGATAAAAAGCAAAGTTAAGGCCAGCCAAGAAGCGCGCCGAGCGAAAAAACTAAAAGAACTCGACGAAAAAGAACAACTTCAGAAAAAAGAACAATTACAAAAACAACAGCCACAGCAGCAGCCAAAACAACAACGGCAAAAACAACAGCAACAGCAGCAGACACAAGCCCAGAAACAACCGCAAGAAAAATAGCAGCAGCAGAATCAACAGCAGCAGAAAAGTCAGTCTCAGCAGCAGCAGCCACAGCCGCCGATTACGAAAAAAGAAAAGGTGCCACCCATAAATACTTATAAAATGGAGTTACAGGATACCATAAATCTATGTAAGTTGACCATAGGTCAAAATTTTACTATTAAAAGATTAAAGAACGATAGGCATGCTATCCAGTGCTTCACACTGGAACAGCACAAAAAAATTAAAGAGTTGCTAAAAGAAACTACTACTGAATTCTTTAGTTTCACCCCTAAAACCGAAAAATATCAAACGGTCCTTTTGAAGGGCATAGATTCCTGCACGGAACCACAGGTGCTCTTAAATGAACTCCGCCAAAAAGCGAATGACGATCTCGACTTTATCGGGGTCAAGCCGTTCGCTACAGTTAGAGCTAGGCGGGAGAAGCGGAGTCTTCCCTTCTTCCTTGTTCAACTCTCACCCAGCAGCAAACTGGATAGTTTGAGGAGTATATCCGTCCTCAACTACCAGGTTGTTACTTGGGACAAATTAAAAAGGCGCGGCGACATGCTTCAATGCATGCGCTGCCAAAGGTTCGGCCACGCCGCAGCAAACTGCGAAATGCAGTCACGCTGCGTTAAGTGTGGAGAGAACCACAATGCAGATGAATGCAAGTTAGGAAAGGAACGGGTCGAAGATGGGACCCAGCTTAAATGTGTACTCTGCCGAGGCGGCGGACACCCCGCTAATTATCGGGGATGCCCGACGTTTCAGCTTATAAAGAACAATAAAGCAGCAAAGCAAACAGTGGTAGAAAAGCGTCCAACAATGCGCCCTTCTACAACAACTCCCGTCAACCCCCAAATTTCTTACGCCCAAATGGCGTCAGGGAAGGCAAGCACGGTACAGCCTACACCAAAGGTCGCCTAACAGGCCCCCGTGCCTAAGGCGCCGGCGGCACAGGCGGATATTATGGACGTTCTACTGGCCATCCAGGGCCAGTTGAACGGCCTCCAAAACCAGATCAGGGAGCAGGCGACTAGGGTGGATTATCTCTACTCTGTTTTGCCGAGCTTAACGCAACTTAGAGGTTAAGGGCGCGCTGCCGGAGAGGCCCTTTAAGATCCTAGCTGTGAATGTAAATTCACTGATTAGGACCGAACGTAGAGCGAATATATTCCAATTGCTTAAAGACATAAGTCCAGATGTGTTTATGGCTAGCGAAACTAAGCTTAACCAGAAACATAAATTGACTAACAACAATTACAATACCGTAAGGAGAGACCGACCCAACTCCACTCAAGGCGGGGGCGTCGCAATCTTTATACGTAAAGGCATTAGTCATAAGGTAATATATAATAGTGATGTGCGTAAATTTCGGACGCTAGAGGCATGCATCATATGCATTCATCTCCAACAGGGGAAGCGAATGTATGTGATCGCTGCCTATGCACCGGAAACACCTCAGCCCACACAATTTATAACAGAGCTTGAAAAGCTTTTTGAATGCTTAAGATTGAGCTCGGAAGAAAACTACTACATATTGGCTGTTGATTTGAATGCCAAACATATAGATTGGGGAAATCAAATAAAAAATCCTCGTGGTAACCATCTGTACAATTGGATGGGTCGATACAACCTGGAGTGTCGCATTGAACTTCTCGCTACAGACAGGCCATCGTTTCCAAGAAGCGGTGCATATCTGGATCTATTGTAGAAAGACGCAAGACTAACAATTACTGATACTGTGGGCCATCGGCCTAAAAATTGCTTAAGAACGATCGAGTATGACAGTGACCACTGCGGACTCGCCGCCGTAATACAACTTCCGAACGCGCTTATGGAGTTGGAGGAGTATGTACCGGTGCATACTTACAATTACAGTAAGGTGCGCTGGCCACGCTTCTCGAACGTCTTATTGAGCGAATTACGATCAAATGGTATATCCCCACCAAATGACAGGAACATGACAAATACTGAAATTGACAGATACTTAGAACAAATGGACGAAATAATTCAACGAACAATGAACAGGACAATACCCAAATACAAAGAACGTAACGCAACTGACACGTACCGTAACGCGACAATTGATGCATTACACAGACAAAAAAGTGGCTTACTGACAAGACTAAAACGCTTGTACCGACACGGTTTACTGACACACGAGATCTGGAGATAAGGACACTGAAGTCGTCCATCAAAAACATCAACCAATTGATCAAAGAAAATTATAGGTTGTCCATTAATTTGCTTTGGGACAACAAAATTCGGGCCGTGAACGCTACCGACCCGAGTATGTTCCCACAAATTAATAAGATATTCAGAAGAAAAGATCAAAACGACCTTCCGTGTCTTAAGCTCCAGAGGACGACACAAAACAGAGACGTACTTCTGACAGCAGGCATAGACCCAGATGACGCCGTCTTGGACGATGACCTCTTCATAATCGAAGATCCGCAGGAGAAGGTAGAGGCTGTGGGGGCTGCTTTCCAGCAAGTGTACAAGGTGAATGCTAGCATTCGCCCGAATCATGACCTGGAGAACAGATCTCTGCTTCATCACTTATGGCTCCGAAACGATATAAGCGAATGGCGATCTGAGAACCTTGGTTTTACCGGGTTTAATGATGAAGATTTGGCAAACGCCATAATCGCCAACCGAAATGGGCCCAGCCCCCTGTTAATTTCGAAGAATGAGCTCTAGCTCATCTTCGATTCATTAAAGAAAAAGAAGTCTGCAGGAGTCGATGATATATCTAACGTTGTACTACGACATTTGCCTCAAGAAGCAGTTGATATTTATATCACACTGTTTAACAACGCGCTGAATAATGCATATTATCCAGTGCGGTGGAAGACAGCTGTGGTACACCCTCTCCCAAAAAAGGGAAAGGACAACTCCAATCCGGCGAATCTCCGGTCGATAAGTCTTCTTCCAAGTATCAGCAAAGTATTTGAAAAGGTTATTAATAGAGCCCTGTTCAAATGGGCGGAGGACAAAAATATCATCCCGGATAATCAGTTCGGTTTTAAGGCGGGACATGACACAATTCATGCCGCGTCTAAACTAGTTTCTGATATCCAATGGAACAAAACTAAAAAGCAGTGTACGGGTGCCTGTCTGGTTGATTTGGAGAATGCCTTCGACACCGTGTGGTTAGAAGGTCTCTATCTAAAGCTAACCAGACTAGGTATAAGTAAACCTCTATTGTATATGCTTTATGACATGCTAAATGCTAGAAAGTTTGTTGTCAAGAGTGGCAATGTAACTTCTACCACAATTTTTAATATTAAAAATGGTCTTCAGCAGGGAGCGGTTAACTCGCCGATTCTATTCAGCATTTACACCAGCGATCTGATAGGTAGTCTAAGTCAGGCAATTGCGTACGCCGACGATCTAATTGCGTACAGAACAGCTCATATAGCTGAGGTCATCAAAAATCTCTTGCAGAGTGACTTCGACAAGATTCAGCGATATTGTGATGACTGGAAGTTGAAAATCAACTTCCAGAAATCAGAAACTATTTTGTTTAGGACTCCGTTGTCTAGCGCCTCAAGGGATGCGAGAATGGCGCAAGCTGGTGATCGTAGGGCCACATGGACATCAATTGGCGAGTAAAAGTGTAGTAAAGTACCTTGGCATCTGGTTGGATCAGTACCTGTATTTCGACAGACATATAGGTGCTGCTTTGGCCAGGGCTAGGGGAGCATTTGCCTTGACAAAACGACTGTTTTATAGCAGCCGTCTTGACAGCAGGGTGAAGGTGATTTGCTACATGGCCCTCATCAGGCCGATGATTGTCTACGGATGCCCGGTGTGGTTCAACGTTGCCCCATCTCAAATGGAAAAGATTCGGGTGTTTGAGAGGCAATGTCTTAGACGTTGCCTTGGATTACACAGAACACCAGAGTCGGAGTACACAAGATATTATTCCAACCAGGTTCTATACAACGGAGCCAACATAAACAGAATAGATAATTTTTTGTTCAAGCTGATTCGGGGTCACGTTGCAAGAGTGATGTCCTCAACTAACAGCTTAATTTTTGGGGCTTATTACCCCAATAACGAATATTTTGAGAGTGCGCGGTTAAGTGGTTACATCCGTCCCGAGGCATTCCTCTATTTAGACAGCCGAGGGCTGATACACGATGGAGGGGCGGTTCCGCTCATCTACCACGTCAGCCGGAAAACTGTGGATAGGCGACTCCTGTATGGTCGAGACGTCATCGCTCAAGGTGGAGAAGAGCGCCTTCGGTTCAGTAGGACTGTGTCCGATCGGGATCGGAGGGATAGGGCGAAACAGGAGAACCAGTTCTGGTGGCTCTCTAAACAGCAACATAATATTTAAAGTCGATGAAGATGGTATATCTTGGCCGACTTACATAGATTTAGGGCAATTAGGTATAGGGAACAGTCGGGGTGGCACCAAAAAAAAAAATTAAAAATATGTATGTATGCGGGGGCATACGTGCATGTAGCTGCGTGTCTGTACATGTATGTGCGTACGTATATGTATGTGCGTATGTACATGTATGGGTGGGTTGCATGTTGCTGTGTGTCTGCATGCATATAAAAAATAAACAAAAATTAAAAAACGAAAAAAATGCTGCTGTGGCTGTTCTAGTTTTTAAGTAGTTTTAAGTATTATTAGGTATTTTAAGTAGTTTAAGTTATTTTTAGTAAGTATAAGTTAGTTTTATTTAGTTTTAATTATTTTTAATCTATATTTAGGTTTAGTTTATAAGTAAAAAAAAAAAAAAAATACTGTCTTTTTTTGTAAAACTTTCCTTGGAAAATAAAATAAAATAAAATAATCAGATTTAAGTAAAATAGTTTTTAGGTCGAAAGACATTAGTTCTAAGAGTTATTGTTTAATTTAGAGCGCCCGTAAAGGGGCAGTAAATTAGTTGTAAGTTATTGATAATTAGGCTAGTTTTAAACATTTTTGTCTAGCTTTAAGATAGTTATAAGTTAATATGGAATAAAAATGAATTTAAAAAAAAATATATGTATAAATGTGTCTATATATATATATATATATTAATGCGCGAAAAGAACTTTAATTTTCATTAGGTATGTTTCTCAAAGTAATTGGACGGAATTAAAGATATCAATTACCATCAACGCTGTAACCAACACTCGAAATGTACAATTTAAATAATTACTCTATTATTTAATCTAACGCAAAAAGAAATTTTTCAAATTTATATTACACAAAAAAAAAATCTTATTTAAATCTTGGTTTTTGGCACACTGGCGAGATTTGAACCCAGGTATCGTTCCACCCACTTTAAGCAATAGCCCACGCCTCAACAATCGTGGCTATCACGGCTTGCTCGAATATGTAGTTCGAATAAGCAATATGAAACGGGAATTCAATTTCAAGTAGGTATTACTACTAATGCCCTGTATCCTCCGATGCCCTGGTCTATGGGATTTTCTTTCCAATTCGAGTTTAGGAAGTGTTTTCCTGAAGGATTGCTTTAAAATTTTGGGACGGTAAGTGAATACTCATTACCTCCGAAATTGTAAATTTTCCTATAAAAAAATAAAAAAAGGGGAGTTTCAGCACTCGTAGCACAAATTTACACCTATGAAATTCGCTATAGGTAGGTACTCGTAGTTTCATACGTTAAAAAAATTACCTTCAAATAATTTAGCCTTCTTTTGTTTTTGTGTTTCTCCTCGGAATTATTTTAGATTTTTTTCTTTCGATGTACCAATTTAATTTTAATTTGCACCACCTTTTAATTTTTGGTTGCGAGATTTTTTTTCCAATTTTCTTTGTTTAAAAAAAATATCGGTAAGACCTGGATCAAAGGTGAACTTTCCGCTTTGAATACCAGTTAACAAATAAAAATTCTTTGTCATAAAGTTAAATGCAATTTGCAATAAAACTGTACAATTTCCATTTTCTTTAAGAGCTACTAGTTTCCTCTACTCTATTGATTCTATAGAGCATGGAAACTATCCTTCTCGCAAAAAAATTCTTAAATCCCGCCTCCTAAAATCTCTTCAATTAGTCTCTGAGATAGTCTGCGATACCCTTAGTCTAAGCTCAACTTAGGTCAGATTCCATAATTAGATCTAATCGAATAATCTACTACATTATTTAAAATGAGCTTTCAATTGCATTCCACCTAAGGTTTGACAGTTCTCGGAAAGCATTTATTGTTCGATTGTTGTGCCGGCTGTCGCGAAACTTCTGTTTTATTTTTATTAAATTAATATTTCAAACTAAGTTTCTTAATTTCGGTAACAATCCGTAATCTAAGTTTTGTACCGACTGGGTAGTTGGCCGAGTCGATGGTTGCTCCCCGGAACGTACGGACATTCATAAACCTAGAGGAGTGTCTTTTATCAATCGCAACATGGTTGCAAGTTCTACCGTCTGGGGATCGTCATGTACCCTTGTAGATGTCGGGGCGTGGAAATCGTGTGCTGCTTAGCACCATGTTTTTTCCCGCTGCAAAACCGATGAGCCTGAGACCGTTATCGGAGGTAGTGTCGTGCAGGCTGTGTTTTCCGATCGCCATACCAAAGATGCCCTCCCTCCAATTTGTTCATTAAAATCTCCCAAGAGGATTTTAATGTCATGTTTGGTACACTGCTCATAAGTTTTGGCGAGGAGCTCGTAGAAGCTTTCTTTGGTAGCGTCATCTTTCTCTTCTGTAGTGCCATGTGCGCTTATTAGCCTTAGGTGGTGGAATTTGACCTTAATGCGAATCGTTGTCACTCTCTCGCTTACTTCGCGAAAGCTCAATACGTTTTGCCTAAGTCTTCCCCCGACAGCGCATCCGAACCCAAACAAGCGCGATCTCCCATCAAGGTGGCATTTCCCATAATAGAAATTACAGTCTTTTGTAATTCTCAGGCCCGGTCCATCCGATCGCATATAATGGAGGGCTGTAATATCAGCTTGGTGACTGGCGAGGGTCTCGGGGAACTGTTCGGTTCTGCGCAGCCTGTTTAGCGTTTCAACATTATTGGTTTGGTCATCCGAGGCATAATTTGCGTTTTTCATCTTGTCGGCTTGTGAGGCCTGTGCAAGACGTGTAGATCGTGTTGGTCGTTGGATCTTCAGAGCGCATCTTTTCTCTTGCTCCTAGTTCCTGAGAAGAGAACTCAGGTATCGACAACTTATGGATCCGATGGATCGAACGTTCACCTTTCGGCTATCCAGCAGGCACCGCGTGGAGGTGACGATGCGATTTTGCCCACTCGGTTTAGGGTGATAGGGTAGTTTATACCTGTATCGAGAAAACTAAAAAAAAAATCTTTTCGCTTGGTTATGTAATAATTGCAATATTTAGGAAAGTATTGAAAATCAATACCTCAGGTCACATTTTTAAGTACTGTGGTCACAAATTTAAAATTTGTGGGGTGTTTTTATTTTTTACTTAATCCTAAATAAGCATGGTATTAATTCCAATCACAAATCCAAACAAAAATATTATCAGTTTCGTAAGAAAAATAAATATTTACTAACTCAGGTTTAAAAAAATTTGTAACTTAATTTTGTCACTTCATACTACCATCGGCTATTTGTTTAAAAATTGGCCCGTTTCATCAGGATTTCAAAATGGTACAACACTTGCTACTTATTCATTCGCATAAAATATTATTGATTTTTTATTTGGAAAAAGGACCTCAATCACTTACGTGAATAATTGATTTTTTTTACCTACTCAAATTTAAAAAAAAAAAACAATCACCACTCGTACAATGTACAACGTTTATACAGTTTGCTACCTCAGGAGTACGGTCCTATATTCGATTTTTCCAGAGCAATGTTTGAAAAAAATAGTAATGACCCGTAATTTGTCAATCATATACTTATGGTCTGACGAATCAACTTTTAAAAAGACGGTTATTTTAATTTGCATGAGTGGCCCCATGAAAATCCGCATTTAATTCGTGAAGACCGCTTTCATTATCAATTTTAAATAAATATGTGAACCAGAATTTTGAATGAACAAATAATTAAATCATTTGAGAACCAGACAATTTAAATGGCGACACATAACTGCATTTTTTACAAAATGACCTGCGGACTTTATTAGAAGATGTACCACTCAATATCTATTGAGACATCATGTGGTTTCAACAAGATGGTTACCCAGCGCATTATGCTCGTCATGTACGGGATTATCTCAGTTATGTTTTTGAGTGACATAGAGTTAGGTTAGCTGTCTGTATTTCTTTTACTATTTACAAAATTTCAAACAAATTTTATGCTATGCTACTTCACTCTCAATTTTGAATACATAATTTGAATATAATATATTTGAATAATCAGTAAACATATTTTTAAGTGCAGAGTAGATTCTATAAACATAATCATCCCTAAATTTACTAAAAGTTAGCCAAGCTTTATTTGTTTTATTTTTTTTTTTTTTAGATTTTTTATATAATGGTCGAACCAAGGTGGATTATTTGATTTAACATAGTTATTTTGCAAGGGCGATTTTTATAAAAGCAGTCGAAAAGTTAGCTATAGAATTTTAAGCACATCTCATTTACGTTACAATTGAGAACCAGTTGATTCCAGTTTACATTACACAACAAATTAACAAGAAGATCAACATTATTTTTTTTTAAATTAAACTCAAGTTTAACATTCAATTTTATGGATACATTAAGCATATTCAGATACAAAGATATATATATCTAACACAGGATGATGTCTATCTTTGTTTAACAATTAATAACAATAATTAATTACAAAATCAAATATAGCATGGCATTGCCGTCTACCACACGTTTATGAATATAGTGTTAGCTGGAGTTTCAGAGTTTTCTGAATTCGTAAAGAAGACAAGTTTCAGTATATTATTAAAGCTGTTACCATTATATTACCTTACCCCACATGAGGTCAGTCCGTCAACGACTGAAAATTCATTAAGAGATAATAGGTTTCTTGTAGATACGATATTGCAATCATCTGTTTGATTCTAAATTTGGGAAGTTGAAGTCGCCAATGTCAGTAGTTCGTCATTAGGTTACATTAAATTGTTTATGATTTCAATACAATCGATATATTTTTCGTAAAAATTCAGGCCTATCGTCGTAACCGATCGAAGAAAAAGTCCGATGGGAGTATTTATTTGCTTCATGGCAACCGAATCGGAAAAGGAATATTGAAACGTAACGACGCATGATGTTGACACTAAAAAAACTGGCCTTTGTTTCATCATTTCAACCAGCCGGTGGTATTTGTTTTGATTGTTTTTCTAAAATAAACAGAAAATGTACAATATATACATAAATCATATGTAAATGATAGAAATGAATACAAAAATTGTACTTACAGTTCAGACAACATTTCTAATTTTATTTTTATTTTTGATTTATTTCTGTTACCGCCGCGCCGTCGGACAAAGTTCCGCTAGTGATTTTTGTGGGAGACAATCGGAAGCAAACAAATCTACGAGACGCCATTCATCGCATGATTTTGACATTTACTCGTCAAGGTTTGGAGGAATTCGCAACGCATTGCTGTGATTTTAAATTTTTTATTCAAAAATCTATTTGAGAGAATCACCGGCGGCTTAGCCTTTACAGACAGACAGAGACGGAATTGCGGCACCCACTTTTTTGGTGTTCTCTATCATCGTTATGTCAAGTTTGATTAAAATCTCGAGTTCGATTTTTTTTCCAAAAGCATAACTTGCACTATAGTACCTATATCGCAAGTAAAATATATATTTTCACGATTCGCACAACCATCATAATAATTCACGCGACGAAATATATATATTTAATACTAGCAGATACCTGTGCGATGCTACGGACCCACGGGAATCTAATGAAATCATCTATCCACCTACAAAATTTCATTAAAAACCGTTCAGTCGTCGAATGTACGCACAAACGACGGACATGCTCGCCCTCGCTGTGCCGTTCTTGTAAACGGGCTGGTTCGCGAGCCCCTTGCTATTGGCGAAATATTTAGATTATGTCGTATTCGTTGGCTTCGATGTTCGTCGTGTAT
Organism: Philhelius pedissequus; assembly: GCA_910595825.1. NCBI lineage: Eukaryota > Metazoa > Arthropoda > Insecta > Diptera > Syrphidae > Philhelius > Philhelius pedissequus. Next base: position 126,331,228 of record OU343160.1, on the reverse strand, counting down.
GGTCATGTTCGCGAACAAAGCGAAGATTTTATATTGGATTCAAAAAGTGAGAACTACAAAAATAAAGTTGGGAAAAATAAATCATGGCTAATCTTGCAGCTGCTTAGCAAATTTAATTAAAATCCATTTATTGGATGAGGCATGGACGCGGAACAAACGGGGTGGCCTGTCAACCTCGTAGTTGCGGGTTCGATTCCTGCCGTTGTCTATGTCTTCTTATATTCCATTAAAAACCAATTCTAAAAATTGTCATAAAATAAGTTGCTGCTTTGCTCATTACATGTTGTTTAGGCATAACACTAACAACATGTGATTGAGTAAACTAGCATACCCATAAAATATGACAAGGAAATAAATAAAATAATGCGAATTATAAGGGACATAAATACATAAGACACGGTAATTCTCTACGCATTAGTTCAGCCGCCATCCCTGGAGATACATCTGAGACAACAACCAGCTCTAGTCTCAGAAAACGCGCCACACATCTTTCCTATCCTTCTTTCTCTTCTTCCACCGGATGACCGCGCTGTGTTAAGAAAAACATATAAAGGGTATTCATAATCCCTTGAGCGCGTGCAAAGTTATAAAAAAAAAAACACCCACTGCTCATAAGTTTTGGCGAGGAGCTCGTAGAAGCTTTCTTTGGTAGCGTCATCTTTCTCTTCTGTAGTGTCATATGCGCTTATTAGCCTTAGGTGGTGGAATTTGGCCTTAATGCGAATCGTTATCACTCTCTCGCTTACTTCGCGAAAGCTCAATACGTTTTGCCTAAGTCTTCCCCCGACAGCGCATCCGAACCCAAACAAGCGCGATCTCCCATCAAGGTGGCATTTCCCATAATAGAAATTACAGTCTTCTGTAATTCTCAGGCCCGGTCCATCCGATCGCATATAATGGAGGGCTGTAATATCAGCTTGATGACTCGCGATGGTCTCGGGGAACTGTTCGGTTCTGCGCGGCCTGTTTAGCGTTTCAACATTATTGGTTTGGTCATCCGAGGCATAATTTGCGTTTTTCATCTTGTCGGCTTGTGAGGCCTGTGCATGACGTGTAGATCGTGTTGGTCGTTGGATCTTCAGAGCGCATCTTTTCTCCTGCTCCTAGTTCCTGAGAAGAGAACTCAGGTATCGACAACTTATGGATCCGATGGATCGAACGTTCACCTTTCGGCTATCCAGCAGGCACCGCGTGGAGGTGACGATGCGATTTTGCCCACTCGGTTTAGGGTGATAGGGTAGTTTATACCTGTATCGAGAAAACTAAAAAAAATCTTTTCGCTTGGTTATGTAATAATTGCAATATTTAGGAAAGTATTGAAAATCAATACCTCAGGTCACATTTTTAAGTACTGTGGTCACAAATTTAAAATTTGTGGGGTGTTTTTATTTTTTACTTAATCCTAAATAAGCATGGTACTAATTCCAATCACAAATCCAAACAAAAATATTATCAGTTTCGTAAGAAAAATAAATATTTACTAACTCAGGTTTAAAAAAATTTGTAACTTAATTTTGTCACTTCATACTACCATCGGCTATTTGTTTAAAAATTGGCCCGTTTCATCAGGATTTCAAAATGGTACAACACTTGCTACTTATTCATTCGCATAAAATATTATTGATTTTTTATTTGGAAAAAGGACCTCAATCACTTACGTGAATAATTGATTTTTTTTACCTACTCAAATTTTGAAAAAAAAAACAATCACCACTCGTACAATGTACAACGTTTATACAGTTTGCTACCTCAGGAGTACGGTCCCATATTCGATTTTTCCAGAGCAATGTTTGAAAAAAATAGTAATGACCCGTAATTTGTCAACCATATACTTATGGTCTGACGAATCAACTTTTAAAAAGACGGTTATTTTAATTTGCATGAGTGGCCCCATGAAAATCCGCATTTAATTCGTGAAGACCGCTTTCATTATCAATTTTAAATAAATATGTGAACCAGAATTTTGAATGAACAAATAATTAAATCATTTGAGAACCAGACAATTTAAATGGCGACACATAACTGCATTTTTTACAAAATGACCTGCGGACTTTATTAGAAGATGTACCACTCAATATCTATTGAGACATCATGTGGTTTCAACAAGATGGTTACCCAGCGCATTATGCTCGTCATGTACGGGATTATCTCAGTTATGTTTTTGAGTGACATAGAGTTAGGTTAGCTGTCTGTATTTCTTTTACTATTTACAAAATTTCAAACAAATTTTATGCTATGCTACTTCACTCTCAATTTTGAATACATAATTTGAATATAATATATTTGAATAATCAGTAAACATATTTTTAAGTGCAGAGTAGATCCTATAAACATAATCATCAATAAATTTACTAAAAGTTAGCCAAGCTTTATTTGTTTTATTTATTTTTTTTTTAGATTTTTTATATAATGGTCGAACCAAGGTGGATTATTTGATTTAACATAGTTATTTTGTAAGGGCGATTTTTATAAAAGCAGTCGAAAAGTTAGCTATAGAATTTTAAGCACATCTCATTTACGTTACAATTGAGAACCAGTTGATTCCCGTTTACATTACACAACAAATTAACAAGAAGATCAACATTATTTTTTTTTTAAATTAAACTCAAGTTTAACATTCAATTTTATGGATACATTAAGCATATTCAGATACAAAGATATATATATCTAACACAGGATGATGTCTATCTTTGTTTAACAATTAATAATAATAATTAATTACAAAATCAAATATAGCATGACATTGCCGTCTACCACATGTTTATGAATATAGTGTTAGCTGGAGTCTCAGAGTTTTCTGAATTCGTAAAGAAGACAAGTTTCAGTATATTATTAAAGCTGTTACCATTATATTACCTTACCCCACATGAGGTCAGTCCGTCAACGACTGAAAATTCATTAAGAGATAATGGGTTTCTTGTAGATACGATATTGCAATCATCTGTTTGATTCTAAATTTGGGAAGTTGAAGTCGCCAATGTCAGTAGTTCGTCATTAGGTTACATTAAATTGTTTATGATTTCAATACAATCGATATATTTTTCGTAAAAATTCAGGCCTATCGTCGTAACCGATCGAAGAAAAAGTCCGATGGGAGTATTTATTTGCTTCATGGCAACCGAATCGGAAAAGGAATATTGAAACGTAACGACGCATGAAGTTGACACTAAAAAAACTGGCCTTTGTTTCATCATTTCAACCAGCCGGTGGTATTTGTTTTGATTGTTTTTCTAAAATAAACAGAAAATGTACAATATATACATAAATCATATGTAAATGATAGAAATGAATACAAAAATTGTACTTACAGTTCAGACAACATTTCTAATTTTATTTTTATTTTTTATTTATTTCTGTTACCGCCGCGCCGTCGGACAAAGTTCCGCTAGTGATTTTTGTGGGAGACAATCGGAAGCAAACAAATCTACGAGACGCCATTCATCGCATGATTTTGACATTTACTCGTCAAGGTTTGGAGGAATTCGCAACGCATTGCTGTGATTTTAAATTTTTTATTCAGAAATCTATTTGAGAGAATCACCGGCGGCTTAGCCTTTACAGACAGACAGAGACGGAATTGCGGCACCCACTTTTTTGGTGTTCTCTATCATCGTTATGTCAAGTTTGATTAAAATCTCGAGTTCGATTTTTTTTCCAAATGCATAACTTGCACTATAGTACCTATATCGCAAGTAAAATATATATTTTCACGATTCGCACAACCATCATAATAATTCACGCGACGAAATATATATATTTAATACTAGCAGATACCTGTGTGATGCTACGGACCCACGGGAATCTAATGAAATCATCTATCCACCTACAAAATTTCATGAAAAACCGTTCAGTCGTCGAATGTAGGCACAAACGACGGACATGCTCGCCCTCGCTGTGCCGTTCTTGTAAATGGGCTGGTTCGCGAGCCCCTTGCTATTGGCGAAATATTTAGATTATGTCGTATTCGTTGGCTTCGATGTTCGTCGTCTATGGTCATGTTCGCGAACAAAGCGAAGGTTTTATATTGGATTCAAAAAGTGAGAACTACAAAAATAAAGTTGGGAAAAATAAATCATGGCTAATCTTCCAGCTGCTTAGCAAATTTAATTAAAATCCATTTATTGGATGAGGCATGGACGCGGAACAAACGGGGTGGCCTGTCAACCTCGTAGTTGCGGGTTCGATTCCTGCCGTTGTCTATGTCTTCTTATATTCCATTAAAAACAATTCTAAAAATTGTCATAAAATAAGTTGCTGCTTTGCTCATTACATGCTGTTTAGGCATAACACTAACATCATGTGATTGAGTAAACTAGCATACCTATAAAATATGACAACGAAATAAATAAAATAATGCGAATTATAAGGGACATAAATAAATAAGACACGGTAATTCTCTCCGCATTAGTTCAGCCGCCATCCCTGGAGATAAATCTGAGACAACAACCAGCTCTAGTCTCAGAACATCGCGCCACACATCTTTCCTATCCTTCTTTCTCTTCTTCCACCGGATGACCGCGCTGTGTTAAGAAAAACATATAAAGGGTATTCATAATCCCTTGAGCGCGTGCAAAGTTATACAAAAAAAAACACCCATAAGTATATATTTTAGCCTTCCCTATTGGAACCGTTCGATTCCATTTTCGGGATAAAAATGACCTATGTGATAATCGATTGTGTATTTGTGAATGTGTGTGTGTGCGTGTGTGTGCTGCATGTGTATGTGCTTTTTGGCTTTTTGTGAACGAAAGCTATGTTTCTAGAATGAGCAGATAGGTAGATTTGAACTATTTATTTATTCAGCATAGATAAGTTCCCTTTTAGACTACATAATATATACATATTAACAAAGGTTAAAATAAAATAATATAATTTCTATATTAAAATAATTATGTAGATACGTATTTTAAACGGGTTGATTTACTATAACATTTAATGTATGGAATTTGAAAGTATCTCTTGTACAATTTTTAAAAATATCTATTCTAGAACAAACAACGTTAGTTTCCTTAATGCAACGAGAAACTGTCTCATTTAGGCCATAATTTGTCCGATGAAAATATTCATGCAATATCTTTGACTCACGGGTATTAATACCAAACAGTAAACACCTAGATTTGTAAGTTGACATGTCCATGTGCCATTTAATTTGACGATCAATTATCTAGTAAAATTCTTTAGAATTTTTTTCAATTCTGTTAGATGAGGTTTTATAGAATGGATTCCAAATTGTACTAGAGTACTAATACAGATCTTACGAGAGAATTAAAAAGTGACTTAATGGAATAAGTCTTGGAATTCTCTTGTATTCCTCTCTTGTATTCCAAGCATTTGTTTAGCCTTATTTACTGTTGACAACCCTGGAAATACGAAACCTCTTACACCCCTGATGATGAACAATCATGCCAAAAACAAGATTGAACTACAAGATGGTTAGAGGGATAACGCATTCTTTTTCCGGTTGGAGAAACTTCAGGCTTTTGACACCGTCAGTAAATAAACATGTTTTACTTTCATTTTTGTATTTTATAAATTAATGGTTTTTTGTAATAAACGATATATTATATATTCTTATAAATTCCGTTTCTGATTTTGTCAATAAGATCACAACAATTTTTGGCGACGAGGATATTGGTTTGCGTAAATATTTTTCTTTTTCTTTTCTCGTATCATATTGAGAAAAAAACTATGGCGACATCAAACGAACAAAAGATTCTAGAATTACTAGATGTGCAATCCAAGTTGTTGCAAACAGTATTGACCAACAGGGAGAGCATTAGTTCGCATTCTGCCAGACCCGAACTGCTCATGGAATCCTTAGGAAATAGTATTTCTGAATGTTCCTATGAGCTAGAGCAGCACTCATCGAACAAACGGCTTCATTGGCAACGTCAGTCAACGCCATCAAGAAACAGCAACAAAAACCCAAACATCAACCTCAACAGCCAGCACAGCAGCATAAAGAACAAAACAGTTTGCCAAAATCTCCTTGTTGGAGTTGCGGCGAAATGCATTTCTCACGAGATTGTGGCTACAAAAACTATGAATGCACAAAATGCAATCGTGTTGGCCACAAGGAGGGTTACTGCAGCTGTTTTTCGTCAAAGAAAGCTGGCAGAAACAATAGCATGCGTCGAGGTAGCAGAAAAAAAATTTCCCAACAAAATGAGGCTGTTTATGTCAATTGCATAAATCATGTTAAGCGAAGGAAGTTTGTGGAGGTAAACATCCGCCCCAGCGAACAGATTTCAAGTCAGTCTGTCCGACTTCAAGTTGATACCGGTTCAGACATCATCATGATCGATATAACTACATGGGAGAAGTTCGGACGACCAGGCACTACACTTGAAAACATTCAAGCCAAAAGTGCATCATTGGACTCTATAAAACTTATCGCTGAATTTCCTTGTGAAACTCAGCTAAATTTTTTTTTTTTTTTTTTTTTATAACTGCACTTGCTCAAGGGACTATGAATACCCTTTATATGTTTTTCTCAACACAGCGCGGGCATCCGGTGGAAGAAGAGAAAGAAGGATAGGAAAGACGTGTGGCTCGATGTTCTGAGACTAGAGCTGATTGTTGTCTCAGATTTTATCTCCAGGGATGGCGGCTGAACTAATGCGGAGAGAATTACCGTGTATTATTTATTTATGTCATTTATAATTCGCATTATTTTATTTATTTCGTTGTCATATTTTATGGGGATGCTAGTTTACTCAATCACTTGTTGTTAGTGTTATGTCTAAACAGCATGTAATGAGCAAAGCAGCAACTTATTTTATGATCATTTTTAGAATTGGTTTTTGTAATTTATTTGTAACTAAAATTAAAGGTTCAAACATTCTAGGTAGAGATCTATGCGAAATTTTTCAATTATGGGACAAACCTATCAACGAAGTTTGCATCAGTCGAATCATTCAGCCGACGGCCGCCGATCGCCATGCAGCCATAGCCAGCATTAAGCAGCGGGATGCTAAACTGTTTCAGTCACATGACTCCTCGGTTTGTTCCAAAATGGAAGTTAAGCTACATCTTAAACCAGATGCTGTTGCAGTTTTCCGAGCTAGACGAGATGTGGCATATGCTGTTCTTCCTCAAATAGAGCGTGAACTTCAACTCTTACAGGACCGAGCCTGGATCACTCCAGTTGATTTTTCGGACTGGGCAGCACCGATTGTGGTAGTCAAGAATTCTTCAGGAGAGGTACGTCTATGCGGAGATTATTCATCTGGGTTAAATGATTAACCAGAATCGCATTAATACCCCATTCCAACTCTGGAGGCCACTTTCGCAAAAATTGGAGACAGCGAAATTTTCACTCATATAGATTTAGCTGAACAGCCAAACTGCTAACCATCAATACCCACAAAGGGTTATTTAGGCCAAATAGGCTAGCTCCTGGTACAAAACCTGCTCCTGGAGCTTTCCAGCAAATTGCAGATGATGTCCTTGCAGGTATTGAAAGCGCTGCAGCTAATATTGACGATTTCATCATCGGAGGGAAGATTTTGAGCATCATTTGAAGATTTTTAACCAGGTACTTCAACGCCTCTTGGAATTTAATTTTTGAGTGAAAATTCAAAAGTGCTCGTTTTTCATTCCCCAACTCAAATACCTTGGGCATATTTTGGATAAGCCTGATCAACAGCATGCCAGAACCATCGAACTGAACTGAGATCATTTCTAGGTGCTGTAAATTATTATGGCAAATTTGTAAAGCAAATGCGTGACAACGTCGATTTCAAATGGTCTAAGGATTGTCAGCAATCATTCGACAAGTTTAAATCCATTCTCTCATCGGAACTTTTACTCACGCATTACAACTCGAAGTTGCCGATAAAAGTCGCGGCAGATGCCTCAAATGTTGGGTTTGGTGCGTACATCACTCACACATTTCCCGATGGCTCTGAAAAAGTCATCATGCATGCGGCAAGGTCTCTCGCCCAATCGGAGACAAGGTACAGTCAAATTGAGAAGGAGGCGGCCGGCGGCAATTATATTTTCTGTAAAAAAAATTCCATCGAATGATTTTTGGACGAAAATTCACGTTATTGACTGACCATAAACCACTAAAAGCTATTTTCGGAAATAAAAAAGGAATACCTACTCATACTGCAAATCGCTTGCAGAGGTGGGCACTCACACTCATGATGTATGATTTTGATATCCAAACATTTCCACCAAAGAGTTCGGCTTTGTTGATGTACTCTCTCGGTTGATGGACACCAGAGCAGATTTGGATGAAGAAGTCGTCATTGGAAACATGAAATTTAAGAAAGATCTCACAACACATTTGCTCAACGTAATTGAAGTGCTTCCTGTAAATTTCGAAATGGTCAAAAGTGCGACAAGGAAAAGTGAATTGTTACAGTCAGTCATCAGTACCATGAAAGCTGGATGGAAATCCAAAAATCCGCCGGAACTAGCTCCATTTTATTCCAGAAGAGACGCACTAGCTGTTATCGAACGATGTCTCATGTTCAACGACAGGATCGTTATTCCAGCTTGTTTACAAAATGGAATTCTTAGATAGTTGCATCGGGGTCACCCTGGTATCGAGCGAATGAAGACCATCGCTAGACGTCATGTCTACTGGCCAAAAATAGACGAGGATGTTACTTCTTATGTAGGCCAGTGTCATTCATGTGCCAGCGCAGCGAAATCTCCGATAAAAACAACGCTTCAATCATGACCTGTGAAATCATCACCCATGGAGCGTATTCATATCGATATCGCTGATCCAATAGATGGTTTTTACTATTTCATTATATTAGACTCATTTTCCAAATGGCTTGATGTGTTCCAGATTTCTAGCATAACTTCTTCAGTCATCATTAGCAAGCTAGATGAATTCTTTTCTCGTTATGGAAATTGTGATCAATTGGTTTCGGATAACGGAACCCAGTTTACGAGTTCTCATTTTCAAAGTTTTATGCAGTCCCGTGGTATCCAGCATCTTCGGACAGCCCCTTTCATCCACGGTCCACGGGACAAGCTGAGCAGTTCGTAGACACGCTGAAGCGAACGCTTAAATAGCTTAAAAACGAAAGAACAGGCCTAAATAACTTGGAAACATTTTTGCAAACTTACCGTTCCACTCCAAATCGAAATGTAGTTGGTTTCAAATCGCCAGCCGAAGCATTCATCGGGAGGAAAATTAAAACTTCTTTGGATCTGTTAAAACCTAAAAAACAAATTTGAATAACACCGAGTGAAAAACAAAACCATCTATTTGATAAGCACCATTGCGCAAGGAACAGGCAGTTCATTCCACTTGATTTGGTCTACGCTAAGATCTACCGAAACAGTAAGGAACATTGGGTACCAGGAACAATCATTGAACGCAAAGGCTCCGTAAACTACAACATCTTGGTCATTGAAACAAAGCACGACTCATTCGTTCGCATACAAATCAAATTAAATTCAGATTTGGGAATTTCCCACAAAAACAAAAGTCGTCAAATGCATTCGATGACCTACTTGATTTATTTTCGCACAGCCAGCCGGAGGGTGAGTAATTCCAAACGCAGTTCCTGATTATGGAGTAGCCCGTAATGACTCGTTTTCTGAAGATTCAGATTTTCACGGATTCCCATCAAGAAGCACCACTCCAGAACCAGTAAGAACAAGATCATCAGGCAGAAGCGTTCCAGCCCCTGGCTGGATGAAGGACTATGATCTCTCTTAAGCAAGGGAGGTGTTGATAACCCTGGAAATACGAAACCTCTGACACCCCTGATGATGAACAATCATGCCAACATCAAGATTGAACTACAAGATGGTTAGAGGGACAACGCATTCTTTTTCCGGTTATAGAAACTTCTGGGCTTTTGACACCGTCAGTAAATAAACGTGTGATTGGACATTTCGACTGTCAGTTGTGAAAGTGTAACAATATTTAAGCTCCTACAGAGTTTTTTAGTTTTTGCACAGTTTTTGAATTTAAATTTAAAACAAGTTTCTTGTAATTGATCTTTCGACATTCCTAAATACCTTTTTAACAAAAATATACAATAAAAACTCAAGGTAAAAGGTATTTTAAGTATTAGAATAATTGCAAATTAAATATTGCACAACGGGATTCCTTTATGAGCGGCAATAAGAGAAACATAGCGGATACTTCACCTGAACTTAACAATACTAGGAAGAAATTCGGCTCTTATCCCACTTCAATTAAAATGGCGGGAATATGTCTATTGCTGATCTAAAAGATCTTCTCAACGAAACAATTTCGGAACAAATTAAAGATGTAGCCACTAAAACTGATGTTGCGTCACTGTCTCTGGAGTTGGATGCATTGAGAACAGCAAATTCACAGTTGTGCCAAAAATTGACCTTGATGACGGCAAGATGCGAGCTCTTGGAGTCTCAAATTGAAAAAATCTCCCGCAAAACAACCGAAAACAATATGGTGGTACACCTTCCTCTAGACAGAGAAACCGACGCAGTTGAGTTAGCTAAACAAACTTGCAAAAGGCTTCTCAAGTTAAAAGAAGTTGATGATTTTCATTTAAAAAAAACAAGAGTTATTCAAAACACAAACACAAAGAGGGGAACTGTTTTCTTAGAACTGCATTCGTCAGACATCGTAGACGAAATATTGGCCGTTGCTAATCAACTCAAAGGAAGCGGCATTAGTATATATCGCGAACAGACGTTAATGCATCGGCAAAAGATACAGACACTTATCGAATTAAAAACTAAACTTCTTGAAGTAAACTCCGAAGAAAAAATTATAATCAAAGGTGACAAAATGCAAATTAACAACCACACATTTGTCTACAAATTTGCGCGTGGTTTAATTGTCAAATCTTCGGCTGAGATGACATTTGTAAACAACATGTTTAGTGAATGTTTTCATGATTATTTTGACTGCAGCGAGGGAGCGAAGTTAGCCTCGGTTGACAATCAACTTATGCCAACTGGCTCTCAATCGATGACAGTGCCATCTAGGAATGAAAAGATGCACCCTATATTCGCAAGAAAAAAATAGGAAATTTCCGTCGTCTGCCAAGATATAGTAACTAATACTTCTAATTTATCGATTTTTGCATAAAATATTACAGGTCTCAAAAGCAAACTTTTACAACCTGATTTTTTAAAATTTATTATAGATTTTGATAAAATTGTACTATTAGAAACTTTCTTAGAAGAAAAAAATTAAAATGAATGTTATAAATACTTCAAAGATTATAAACTAACATTTGTTCCAGCAGTTAGATCTAATGTACAGGGGAGAGCGAGTGGAGGAATATTATGTGGCATTAAAACTAAATTTAATCATTTCGTTCAATGCAAATTTATTGAAAATAGGCTTGTTGTTCAAATTTTGACAAACAAATGTAAATTATTTATTGTACCGGTTTACCTAAATTGCAATAATTGGATGAACGATTTCGACAATTTGCGTAATTTTATTAACAATACTTCCTTGGAAAATATAATGGTTATCGGTGATCTCAACGTCCGCATTGGCGATTATCAGAATTCTCCTGCTTATAATTTGCAAGATATAACACTCTATAATATGATTCGAAATTCGAAAGATGAAACGCTCAATAGTAATGGAAGGCTTTTATTGGAATTGTTGGAGGACTTGGCTTGTTTGTGTTGAATGGCGTAGCAAATGGTGACAAATGTGGTGAACTTACTTTTATAAGCGGCCAAGGCCATTCGGTTATTGATTACTGCGCGATTTCTGGCGAGTGGTTTAATGCAGTTCAGGATTTCCAGGTGCTCGTGGCCAGCTTCTCGGGTCATTTGCCACTACAGGTTAAGTCCGTTTTTTCGAGAACGTTCAGCATACCGGTACAGGTTATCCTCGAAAACTTAGATGGTTTGAGAATAAAGCCCACCGATACAAAAGTCTCTTAAATCACCACTGCAATCTTCTTTCACTTCAATCATTAAGCGATGTTGATTTAATTGAGGAAAGCATTACAAGTGTAATATATGCTTCGGCTACTCCAACAAGTAGTAATTATTTCTTCACAGCTAAGAATAAATGGTTTGATAAAGACTGTGTCATCCTTCGGAATCTTTCTTTCGAATATTTAAAACTATTTCGATCAACAAACTCCGTTGCCTTCAAAATTATGTACTTACGTGCCAATAAGGATTTCAAGCAAATGTGTTACGAGAAAAAAAGTCTTTTCCTCAAACGTTTTGCTATGAAGTTACAACTATCTAAAAACTCTAAAGAATTCTGGAGTAATGTTCGTGAGTTAGGAGGGCGGTGCAGAGGTATGAAGATTACTCTCGAAGCTGATACTTTAGCAGCGCATTTTAAAATTCTATTATCAGCGGAGGAGAATCTTCAAACTTTTAGCTATGCGTTACAGAACGAAGTTGTATCCGAACTAGATCACCCGATCTCTTTAAGGGAACTAGAATCATCGTTAGTGGTCATGAAAAACAATAAGGCTCCGGGTAGTGATGGCATCCCAATTGAATTTTTTAAAAATGCAACGGAACAACTCAAACTTTACATAGTGGAATATTTCAGTTTGTTATTCGATAATGCGTGTATTCCTACTTATTTTAATAAAGCACTTATATTTGCTTTATTTAAAAAGGGAGATTCAAGTCGAGTTGAAAATTATAGAGGAATCTCTATTCTTAATTCCCTTAGAAAGATTATTGCTACAATTCTTTATGGAAGATATTCTCTTTGGATAGAAAGCAACGATCGTCTTAGCATATACCAGGCAGGGTTTCGTTCAGGATTTTCAACCTTAGATCATATTTTTGCACTGACAAGCATTGCCAGAAAATATATTGAAATGAAGAGGAAGTTGGCGACTCAATAACGAGGTGATAGAAGTAGTTCGGGAGTTTAAGTACCTTGGTGTGCTGTTTTCAAGTAATTCGATCTTCCGGAAGCATGCGAAAGAAAAAAATAGAGAAGCAAAACTGGCACTAAACATGTTGTGGCCGAAATTTTTCGCAAACCAAAACATTGATCTGTCTTCTAAATATTAAGAATTTAAGGCTACGGTAAACACTTGTTTGTGTTATGGTGTGCAGGCGTTTGGGAAAATCCCCTTTGTGAAGTTTGAAGATGTTCAGAGATATTTCTTTAAGCGTTTGTTTAGATTACCGAATGCAACTCCAACCTATGCAATTCACGTGGAGTCTGGTTAGCCACCCTTATATTTGCAAAATCTAAAAGCCCATGCAGACTATTTAATAAGGTTGATGAACCGAAGCAGAAACAGTTTTCATAGAGCAGTCTTAGTTAGATTGCTGCAAACCAATGCAACACCTTTCATTAATTGGGACCAACTGGCGCTATCTCACGATATCAGTATATCCTTGTCTGAAGGTAATGTTAGCGAATGGCATGATATATTTGCAACAATTATAGGTAAGGTTGATGACTAAATATATGACCAATACTTAACAAGAGCATCCTCTTCGGCTTCCAGACTAATCTACCGCAATCTAGATCATCGATTACTAACCCTAGGAAATTATTTCAATGTTAAATATCCATCTAAAGTTATAAGCACCGTTTTCAGAGCCCGAGTCGAATTATTGAATTTAAATTTCATTCCACATAGAACCGATCGTCAGCAAACTTGTAAATTATGTAACAGGAGAGAAGACGAAAGTGTGTACCATTTCATTGGGGTGTGTCCCATTTTACAAGAAATCCGACGTTTATACATCCAAGAAAGTTTTCTGACTGTAAATAATCTCTACGAAATATTAAATGGTTCTCGGAGCTGGCTCGCTCTATATACGAGTAAATATTGCAGCCATGCTATGACTTATCGTAATAGTTTTTGAAAAGTCAAGAGATACAGCAAGTCTATATTCATTGCGAATTCGAATGTTTATAACCATTTAATTTTGTTATTATGTTTATGTTTTAAATCATCAAAATTAGAAGTTTTCTTTTTTTATGTTGCAAATCATCAAAATTGTCGACGGCCTCCAGGTTTCTCACTTTCCTATCAACTAACTAAGTTTGAATATTCATGTAAATGTATTTAAGTTCTCATTAAGTATTCCATTATGTTAATTTTTCATAAAAAATATGTTAACAAGAATTTAAATCTGTTACTCTTTTTATGTTTTAAATCATTAAAATTAGCAGTTTTTTATGTTGCAAATCATCAAAATTGTTCAAATACCACAATTTCTCTCTTTTTTCAACTTTTTTTGTATATTCATTTAAACGATCGTATGTACATTATGTATATAACTATTAATTGTTTATTAATTTAAATTTACCGAAACATTATCGTAAACAAGATTTATCGTTACATTTTCTCTTTATATAATATTATTTTCTTTTCATCTTACTGAAATGTAATTTCCGGCAGACGGCAAAATTGTCAGGTCCGTATTCTTACTCTAAAAAAATTGTAATTTTATCTGAGGAAATAAAGAGAAAATCTATCTATCTAAACGTGTTTTACTCTCAATTTTGTATTTTATAAATTAATGGATTTTTGTAATAAACGATATATTATATATTCTTATGAATTCCGTTTCTGATTTTGTCAATAAGATCACAACACTTACTCCTTTTTACGTTCAACGCGCTCCAGAATTTCATGATTTTCTACATAATTGAATAAAATAGGTGTAGCGTTACGGAAACATGACATTATTTGACATTTCGTTATATTTACTTAAAGAAAATTATTCTGACACCATTCAGTTAATCTAAATACATCCTCACGAAGTGAATAACAATCCGACAATGACTCTATCTTGTGATACAACTTTAAGTCGTCAGCAAATAAAAGACATAACGAAGATACAACAATTGAAGGAATATCGTTTATAAATAAGAGGAACAACAATGGACCCAAATGACTACTTTGCGGCACCCCAGATGATACAAAGATGTTTTCTGAGTAACAGTTGTCAATTTTAACTATTTGAATTCTATTAATAAGGTACGATTCAATCCAACTCAGGAGTTCGGAATGAAATCCCAAGGACGATAATTTATAAAGAAGCACACGATGGCTTACGCGATCAAATGATTTAGCAAAATCTGTGAATATTATATCAGTTTGAATATGACTTTCAAAATTATTAATTATATGATTTATCATTAATGTAAGATTCGTTGTTGTAGATTTGCCGGAAATAAAACCATATTGATACTCAGATATATGGCATTTTAATTGAAAGGCTAATCTATTGTAAACTATTTTTTCGAAAAATTTAGCCATAGCTGAAATTTTGCTAATATGCCGGTAATTAGTAATTTCTTGCTTAGATACTGATTTGAAAACTGGGGTTCGAAACGACAGTTTCCAACAGTCTAGAAATTTTCCTTTGGAAAGCGGAGCATTAAAAATTGTTGTAAATGGTTTGGCTAAAGATTGTGCACATTTAAGCAAAATAATAGGTGCAATAACATCAGACCCTTCCTTTTTGCTAGCATCTAGCTTTAAAAAGCTTCTTTAACCTAAGAAACATCCAAAACCGTAGACCCTATATCAAGAACTTTAGAAACTGTTGGTAATACTTGATCTGTAATAGATTCCACAGAATAAACCGATTTAAAATAACTAGCTAAAAAATTACCCATTAAATTAATATTACTCGTTGTTCTATTCAAATACTTCATACAGCTTGGATAACCAGTAGTTTTCCTTTTAGAGTTAATAAAGTTCCAAAAACATTTACTATTATTTTCCACATTATACTCAATAGAAAATATATATGATTGACACAAAAAATTATTTAGAATGTTAGATTCGTGTTGAATTACTTTATAATTGGCGCAAAGCTCTCGACAATTACGATTAAGTTTAAAAACTTTGAAAGCTTTATTTTTTCTATTCTTTAGATTTACTAATCTCTTATTAAACCAGATCGGATGAGAATTTGTTTTCAGTTTCTTATTAGGAACAAACTGGCGTACTGCCTCTTTAATAGCCATCAAAAGATTTTCATTAGCGAGTTCCAATTGAACATCGGTTACATTGAAAAAATAATCCCAATTAATGGAGGAAAAATAATCATTCATTGCATCAAAGTTCGCTTTACCGAAGTTTGGAACATATGTATTGTTTATAAACTATGAAAATTTCCATCTAATGCAACCTGGTGCATAGAATTATTAACTTTTTGAAACTCGGATTTATATACACAAATATCAAATTCTTTATCAACAAAATAGATCTAATCAGTAACGTATATTCATAGGTGCGCAGCTGTTCACCGCACACCCTACCAAAATCATCTGTATTTTGCATGTAACACATCCAAAATCCTTAAATGTTTTCATTTTAATTTGTTTTCCAACTACCTTATTCAAAGATTTTCTCATAAAAACAAGACACGAAATTCATGCTTACTTATAAATCTTTCTACAACCCTCGGTGTTCACCCTCATTAACCGCACGGTTTTCCTTTTCCTTTTTCGGACAGCAAGAGAATTAATTTTCAATCAAAAAACACAAATGCACACATTTGGGTGTTCTCCCAGCATCGCACACCCAAGTGATACAAATCCCCATATTAAAAAAATATTCAACAGAAAGAGAAGAGATAATTGCCAGTACAAGGTTTTCGGCTTGGCAGTGCAAGAGAAGTATGATCAGTACACAGTACGAAGAGAGTTGGTAATTTGGTATTCATTTTCATTGAGACTGCTGTGGATGTGCGCTGTGGTGCGGATTCATTCTCTGTACCTGTACGAAAACGTGCCTTATAGATAGATGCTACGATCAGAGAAACCAGATATGCCAGCCAATGCCATGCCATGCGGCACGTGAAAAACAGGATAAAGAGAAAAAAGAGCTTTAATTTCTTTTTACTTTTAGTGTTTGGCTCTTATTTTTATCATTGCGTGCTTGCGGTGTGGATTCATTGCGTGTACAAAGTAGAAATAGAAACATACTCATAAGCGACGTTCACGTACAAGTGTATAACTTAAAGACGCATTAGTGCATTATAGCATATCATCACCCAAAATTCTGATGAACTGACCGATGAAACAATTATGCAGCTGCACTCCAATTTCCAGTTAAGTTCATTAGGTCATTTACTTCATTGTATTATTCAAATGACTTGCCTATAAATGCATGTGAAGTTGAAATTAAGCTGAGTTGTAATTCTGTTCTTAAATAATAAAGTATAGTATCTGAGAATTAAAAACTATCAGATACAAAAAAATAATTTTCTTATAAATTGTTTTAAATAAAACATTAACTTATATAAACCGACGTCAAAGGTCGAACAAAATACAAAATGATTTAATTAATGCAGTATTAAATGTTATTTCTGATTCTGATAACATTTAATGACAGTGCTAGATTTCAAATAAATAACTTTAGAAAGAGTTTTCATCATATTCTTTTCCAAAACGAGGTGTAGAAAGTTTTGAACTGCGATATCGCCATTTTTTTTTTCGATAATCTTCAAATTGAAATGCGGTTCGAGTCGTTGACAAAATTTAAGTTACTTGTAGAGCTGTACCGAATAGTGATTTTGGCCGGATACCGTATATTCGGCCAGCTGCTAGGCCGGATAGCCGAATATTCGGCGGCCGAATATCTGCCCAAATGAAAAGTTTAATAGTTTGGTGGTCTGGTACTCAAATCATACCGGTACAAGTAAAACCAACTTAAACATGATTGTTTTCATTATCCGCCACTTCCAAAAGATTTTATTATTATGTAAAACCAACTTAAACATGATTGTTTTCATTATCCGCCACTTCCAAAAGATTTTGTTATTACTTGCGTTATTACTTGCGATATAGGTACTATAAATGTAGGGCAAGTTTTGCATTTGGAAAAAAATCGAACTCGAGATTTTAATCAAAGTTGACATTACGTCTATTATCGTAATGTCAACTTTGAACATCAAAATAGTGGGTCCTGCAATTCCGTCTGCCTGTCTGTCTGTACAACTCTCTTCAGCCTTTAAACTTGGTATTTAAGCGTTTTAGGTGATTCTCGAAAATTGATTTTTGAATCGTTGTTTTAGCCCCAATAATAACGGTACTTGCCATACAAATTTGTCTACCATCTTAATTATCTCGAAAACGGCTCTGGATTTTAGTTATGCCTCCAATGAGCCTTTAACTCACAGTGCCAGGGAAATCAATAACGCTTGGAGTTACCTAGATTTTACCTTTCATTTTAGTAGAAGTGCGTTTAAATATATGCTAGGCTTATAGACTATTTAACAAACTATTAGTTATGAACTTATGTTAATAATTGTTTACTGTATATTAGGTTTTATTATTTTCTATTTTAAATTTATTATTAATTAGACTTATGTGAGTATTATTAAAAACTCTAATTGATGAAAGTACAGAAAATAAACAAAAAAATAAAAAAAGTACACATGTATGCAGAAAAACTAATTTTCATTCACCTTAATTTGGCTGTAGTAAACGTACAATATTAAATTGCTGATATCCCATCTTTATTGTATAAAATAAAATCGATCATAAAACTGAATATATTTTTTTTTTCTGAAAAAAAAAACGACTATCCGGTATTCGGCCGGATATAAAAAGATTATTCGGCTCCGACCAAATATTATAAAAGGAGCCGGATACGTCACATCTCTAGTTACTAGCTTTACTTTCTACGAAAAACATTGTTGAGTACGGAAAAAATACCCTACTGAAGTTTTTGAATGTCTAAAGTGTTCATATGGTGCATTTTTTTGATTTTGCAAGGCTGAATAATGAATTAATTGTTTTTTAAGTTTCCTCAGCTTAAAAATATCTCCGTTAAAGACATTCCAAGAACGGTTGATGCTCCTGAATTAAAAGAATCTTTTTCGAAAACATTTAAACTAAATTGACTGATCTTAAAAATAGCCACATCGAGTGAATCTATCGAGCGTTCCTTTTCTGATTTTAAACATCGTATGATAGAAATAAAATGCAGGAGCAAGGTTTATCGCAACTTCCAATTATGTCCATAGAAAAATCATTTTTAATGGAAATCAAAGTAAAACACAGTTTCTATGATGAAGTTTTGCAAGTTTTTTGAAGAAATCCCGACGAATTTAACTTTTATTGAAGTATAACCTTTCTAAATTATAGTTTCCTTATAAAGAAAAACACAAAAAAGTATAAAAACAAAAACTCAAAAAAAAAAATAATACAAAAAACACAAACAAAAAATCAAACAAAATTTGAAGGAGAAGTTAGTGAACGCCTTGCTTGAAGCACCACGGCACGTCACTGGATCTAATAATCTTGATAAATCATTTTTATAGGAATTAATTTGACTTAAATCAAATTGAATATAAAAGTCAATAAAATCTACCTCAATTTCAGAGTTTACATTATAACGTATTAAATATTTATCATCAGAGTCTAAACTCCATATAATATTATTTAGATTAAAGTCGTCAATACATATAACATGTTGCGAGTTGTTCAGGTTTTCTAAAATGTTTTTACAATTAATTTGATGTATGTTATAAATATATTTCAAGATAACTCCTAGGAGGGATGTAACCTAACATGATAAATATTTCCGTTTTCTTATTTATCAAAAGCGATACAATTAATTGATGTACATCGCAATTTTAATCAAAATAATTTCGATTTAAAATCAAATTTACTTGTTTACAAGACAAGGATGAACGAATGGCAATCATGACTCCACCGCCCTTATCCATACCTGTTAGTAAATTACTTCTATCTTTCCTAAATAGTGTATAATGCTTAAAATCAAATATTTCAGATGTTAGTTGGTTTACAGTTAGCCATGTTTATGTTAACATTATTACATCATAATTACAAGACGAAAAAACCATATATATATAATCTAATTTAGATCTTATTCCACCTACATTTTAATAATGAAAAGATAAATTTCTTAGAAATTTCAAAATATTAGGAGATGAATCAACCGCATAATCAGTACCATTGGAAAGTTGTACGTTGTTTAGAGTTGCATATATTTACATATGTTATTATAAGCCCTATAGAAAATTAAAACAAATCTAACCCACGGAAACCATACATTTACCGGGATAAAAAGAATGCTATGTCCTATTCCAGACTATAATCCATCTCTGTGCCAAATTTTATCCAGATGCGTTCAACTGTTCTGGCGTTATTGAGCAAAAAACATCCATCCAAAGTTTTACATTTATAAAATTAGTAACATTAGTAGGATTACATGCATACACAAAATGTCCTTGTGATATGGACAAACTGAAGATTTTGGAGAGGGGAAAAGAAAGAGTGGAGGAGCATTTCTTTAGAAGTATGGCAGGGATAGCATCGGGGCCAGGAATATACTCATCATTTAAATGATTTAACTTTTCTTCAATATGATAGGTTTCAAAAAAACGCGGGAGGAATGGACTAAAAGAGAAATGCGGTAAAAACGAGAAATAAGCAGTGTCTGGAACAAAAGAATCGACCGTGAAGGATTGTTTGAAGTAACTTGCGAAATAATTTGCTATAGGGAGCGCTTCAGATGAAGTTTCATTATTGAAAGAAAGGGAGGATGGGTATCCGTCAGATTTTCTCTTGTGGTTGACAAATTGATAAAAAGACTTAGGGTCATTAATAATGTTAGATTGCATTTCGATTAAATAGCGTTGGTAAAGGGTGTTGAAAAGCTCGCGGAAGTGTAGATAAGAACCAAGGTAAGATGAATAGTTATAAGGAGATCGAGTGCGAAGGTAGATTGCCCACAATTTGTTTCTTTTATTTCTTAGAGTACGGAGCCTGTGATTATACCAAGGTGGAGAAGTGGAAGAAGTTTTACGTCTAGAAAGGGGAACATATAGGGATATAGCATAATGTATTTCTCTGTAGAATGCGGATGTGGCATCTTCTACAGATAAATTTTCAAAATTAAAATTAATTCTATTGAGATATTCATTAATTTTGCGGAAGTTTGCTTTGTGGAAATCGTATGAAGCTGGTGGTAAAGGGGGGTTAAGCGGAGTTGAAGACTGGAGAAAAAATGAGAGAAGGAGGGGTGGATGGTAATTATCAATGGTTGAAAGAGGCAGGGGAGAAAGTGAGATTGCGGAATTGATGGGATCTGTTGTAAACACAAGGTCAAGTTGCCTACCCATGTAGTTTGAAATTCCACTTACTTGGCAGAGGCAAGATTCGGCTAGGCTATCAACGAAGAGACATTCTTTGGCAGAGGTGGGGTTTGAGGCAATGTAAAACGATTGGTCGTCTGACAAGGTCCATTTAAGATATGGCAGGTTGAAGTCACCGAAAATTATAATCTCATCATGGGATTTGCACAAATCTGAAATGTTGTCAATCGTTTCAATTGCGAGTTCATAAGATTCGAGTGGTTGCGATGGTAATATGTAAACGCAGATAATGTAAAGCGACTTATGAGGTAGTGTTATTTTGATTGAAACATAGTCAAGGCTTGGGGAGGAGGATATTGAGGGAAGGGATGAGTCCAATGTTTTAGTGACAGCTAGTAGGACGCCTCGGCAAGGGGAGTCATCACTGTCGTGGACTTGGTCGTCATCTCGATAAACATTGAAAGTAGATGGGAACAATTCCTGGGTGTGTATGCTAGGGATAAGATTAGTTTCAGTCAGGGCATATACTTCAAAGGGAAGAGCGTGGGATTGTTGAAGGACAGCTCTTGTTTTTGAGCGAAGTCCTCTTACGTTTTGGTAATAAAACGTAAGAGGTAGGTTCTGAGAGGCTGAATTATCGACGAAAAAACTTTTGATGGTCGGCTCTGCTACGTTGAAGGTGAGAAATTCGTTTTGAGTGAATGTATTGTCCGAAAGCAAATAGATCACTCTCAACTTTTTGAGGAGGCAAATTAAAATACTCATGGTATTTGACATAGAGGTTTTTGAGACTGGTGACGTCAGTGGGAAGTCCTTCCTGTTGAATAGAGACCATAACGCTTGTCCTAGTCTTTCCCTCATAGCAAACGGAGTCCGATTTGTCGTGAAGATAAGACAAAAAGATGCGTATGTTCTCAAAGGTTTTTTTGTCTCTAAGTCTAGAGAGAGCGTATCGCGATTCTGTTGAATCAATGTTTTGCTGAGTAAGTTTGACTGCGGGGGGTAAGAGCGGGTCAATGTAGGAGGATGCTCCTGAGGGAGGCTGGGTGATTGGATTAAGTGTGTGAGAACTGACAAAATTAGGGTATTTTGCTCCGGACGTCATGTCGAAGCTTGAAAAAGAGTCAGAGATTTGTGAGTTTGGTGATACAGATGATTTGGAAGGAGTAGTTTCGATATTAAACGACACCCTTTTAGGAAGAGGCTTGGATGGATAAGTGGCGACTTTGTCTTTGATTTTGGATTGGATTGATTTATGGGGCTTGGGTTGCGGGACTGGGGCATGCTGGGGGATACAGGGTATTTGGATGGGGGGAACGAAGTTAGGCATGATGTGGGTTTTAAAAGACCAGTTAGAATAAGAAAGTTGGTTTAGGGGTTTGGGAACAGGTATTTCTAATCTATGGGTAGAGTTACTTTTTTTTTTTTACAACTAGAAATTAACATATTTCCAATTTTAATTGATTTACCGAAAGGGTTAGTAAACAGCCATTCATAGGACGAGGGAATGCTTATCCGGAATGAAGTATTGTTTGGGGTAGAGATCTTCTGGATGTTAGAGATCTTTATGTTGTAGTTCCGAAGGAAAAAACTGGCTAACCAGACGCTATCGGCTGATTTTGGAGTGTTCCTTACTGTGAAGATCGAAGTGTTGTTGTTGTTTAGTTTCATTATCCTCGTGTTCCATTCTGAAAGAGTCCATGAGGATCCCAAACGGATTATGGTAGGCTCGGTTGGGGGGGAAATGGTAGGTTCCAATTCGACTGCAGGAGATGTGGTAGGAACTGAGAGAGGTGTTGTTGTAGTGAGGTTGGAGTCCATTAGTTCAGCCAGTATAGACATGTTGGATTCGGAGGTATTTCTCTGGTGCTGATCAGGCATATGGATTTTGTTAGAGGAAAGCACTCTTACTTCGTCGGAAAGGTCGGTGATCAATACCCTATTTAATGCAAGGTCATTGCTTATGTCCACAAATCTATCAGCTAATTCAGAGAGCAATGGATCATGTTGACACGGAAGTGGTGTAGTGTTACGTGAGATGGATTGAAGATGAGCTTCCACAGAGTTTACTGCGATTTTCAGAGAACTCAATTGTTGACCTGAAGAAGTGCATAGGGTGGTTAGATTTTCGCTGAGAGATTTTTGAATTTCAGTTTTAAATGACTGAAAACTCTGCTCAATTCGATGGTCGCTAGAGATATCTGAGACAACTTGTGTCAGAGTGGCAATCTGCTTCTCGATAGCCGTGAGCTTGTTCAGGTTCTGCAACTGTATGGTGGTTGTATTCAACTCATCGGCATTCTTTAAAACTTCATCGAATCTGGCCAATTCTTGCCTACCCTTTTTGTGGTACAACTTCAAATCAGATGAAATCTGGTTTAAATTGTCGCTCAGACATCTTATTGCCAGCATTATGTGAGACAGTGAGATCTGCTTACATTCATCACAATAAAATGTAAAATTGTGCAGGTATTCATTTAAATAAGTTAATGATCGCTTACTAAGCCCGATGCAAAGGGGATGGAAAGATTTTCCGCATAACCCACCACACACAATCAGTTTTGCAGCGCTATCAGAAACTGCACATTCCACATTACCGCACTTTTCCATTTTTAAAATTTGTTTATTTTTAATTAATGACTGACTGAATATAGGTCAAAAGCGACACGGAATCGAATATTATAATTTTTTTTTTTTTTGCTTATTTATTTTTTTTTTTTTTATATTATTATTTTTGTACAGGTAGCCGACAGAGGTTGGGAAACGTATTGAAGGAAACAAAATGATGACACGGAAAAATTATAATTTAATAACAAAAAGGTCTCAAGTAGGAGCTAGGCAAAACACGTCCGATTGGTTTAAAGGTAAAAAAAGAACTGTAGAATTGGACCTGGGAGCAGTTCTGCATTGAGTGACTTGGAAAATGCAGGCTTTGATGAACCGTCAAATATCACACGTATCTTGATGGTTGAGCTACCCTCCTTCCAAACACCATGATTTGCAAGGATGAAAGCATTTTCTGACTCAACAGAATGAATTGGATTACATGAGAGTTTCATGTGGTTAAGACGAATGTACTCCTGCATAAATTTTTAATATTCGGTTTTAAGCACATTTCTTGGAAAAGTTCTTTGTTCTAAGTTTTCCATTCTTTTGCGAGCATTCTGACTTGAGTTTTTGAAATAGGGATAATCTTCACCTAAGACCTTTGACTTAAAAGGAAGTCGAACACTATATCCATGAAAAAGAACGATAATGTGTTACTTCGAAGTACTTCTCTCAAGCCAGTTCTTCAGTTGTTTGTAAACGTTCTGCGGACACTTCCTTAAGTTCCCAGAATTTTCGAAGGGTATTTTCTATAATCACTTGAGTATGAAGAGATAAACTATTTTTAACATCACTGCTCTGATGATTCGAGTTTTGTATTGGTCCTGAAAGGATAAAACCTAATTGAGCGTGTTGTGCCAATGAACCATTTTTTGTTTTAATGATACCATTGATGATAATTTCATGTAAAACGTCTGAGCCAAGAAGTATGACTATGCGTCCAGCCTCTGCAACAAGAGGGTCTGCCAAACTTATAGTGCCAATATCTAATGGTAATGAAACGTTAAATTTTTCAGCAGGAAAATAACTACTTATTGAAGGCATTGAAGGAATCGATACAGGAATTAAGATTGAACTCAACGAAACTCTTGCAAACATTTGAAATGCCTGATCCAATTCCTTTGATTACACAATGGATAGGATTTTTCCTGACTTAAAATTTGAAGACAATGTTCTGTAATGAATGATGATTGAGATTCTTGATCTATAAGAGCTCTGAAAAAGAAATCTCCCGCAGTACTAAATATTTTTACTTTTGCAGTTGCAAGTAGTATTTTCGTGGACAAATTTGAGCCAAGATGAGTTGAAACATGCAAAGAAGTTTTACTTAAAGAATTATCAACATCATTCAAATCATGAGTATTGGTACTCTTGAAGCTTGGTTGGAATTCTCAATATGCATGACTGTGTTGTACCATCTATTGCATTTCCGGCATGTCAACATACTTTGATGCCTTGGAACTGCATGTCCGGGTAAAAGACAATTTAAACAAAAGTTCTTAGGCTTTAAAAAATCAATTTTTCGTTCATGAGAAAGTGACTTAAATTGTTGACACTGAAAAAGAAAATGGGATTCCCTACATTTAAGGCAGTGAACAGTATTGCTAGCAGTATGGAACGTTTTTATATGATTTAATCGCCTATTGTGTTGATGTCTATCCTTTTTTTCATTAAATACAGAAGCTTGTTGTGCTTCGATTCCTTCTAAAGATCGAAAAGCATATTCCAAAAATTCTTAAAAATTAATTTGTGGGAGATCAAATTGTTCTACCATACATGAATCTGGCTTACTTAACTCATCAGTTGTTAATGACTTGTATTGCGACCTTTTTGCAATCAAAAAATGCTCCCAATTCTTGCGTGTTTGATTATCGAGCTTTTGAGAAAGAATAAAAATAACTAATAAACAATCCTTGGAAGTATAAAAAAGTTTCTTTATATGTTCACAAGATTCTTCCTTCATAAGTGGTTGTTCATATAGCGTCTTTAAATACGATTCGATGATTAAACGTTTTTTATCGAATCTTTCGCAATGCATGTGCCATGCAAAATCATAATTAGCTGCTGTACAGGGAATTGAGTGAATCATTTTTTCAGCTTCACCTGATACGCACTTCTTAAGATAATAAAGCTTTCTAGAATTATCAAGGGCAGGTTTATTGCGAATCATTCCCATAAATAAGTCTTGAAAATGCATCCAAGTTTTATAATCACCATCGAACTCTGGAAGACTTATGGTTAAAACTCATTAAAACTGCGACAACAGGAGAAATATTTAAAGAAGTTTTGTTTTTAGCAGAAATAGAGGACGAAATATCACTAGTTTTGTCTAAAATGTCTGACTTTAAGTCTAAAAACCGATCTTGATAGGATACATAATGTCCTTCAGTAAAATATTTGTTATCGCCTTTTCCCTTCTTTTTCACCCTGGCGAGAAGAGAAAGCTTGATATGATTCTCACGAAAGGTAGCCACTGATTTTCAATTGTCTCTAAGCGGCCATTTAAATGACTAATTTTAACCAAACGGTGCTTAGGACTTTTTTCAAAATTGGTTTAAAAGTAGCTAAGTCCTCAATTAAATTCTCCTGCTTTATGAAAAGAGATTCTAAAGTGTCGGCCATAATAACACGAAGAAATTAAACTATTTCTTCAAAAGGAAAGAAAATCAAAGTAAATAATTGGGATATACCTAATCCAAAATTAGAAATAAATTGAAAATATAACAAAGTTGGTATACCCTTGGTAACCCTAAGATTTCTGCAAGGAACAATCCATAAAAATCAAAATAAATGCAAAGGTCAAAGTTTTTGGATAATACTTTCTGTTTAACTTGAAAAAAAAACTTTGTAAAATTAATAATTTTCTTTATCATGAAACAACTATTAGTCAAATTCGCCAAGCACAAGTGATGAACTTGAGACTCTTGTGATCAATGCAATCTTCATCAGAAAAAGATTTGTTTTGCGTTTGAACAAATTCGAAGAAAATGCACTGTACTAACTGCATAAAATAACCGTATTGCACTATAGTCCAGGAAAATTAGACATTCACTTCGAAAAAATTCCGACAAAGCTGAATTTTGGTGGAGAGCTTCATTTTAATGTCCTAAGCATTTCCTAAAAAGTACCCTAAAGTTGGTGCGGAGGGGGAGGGGGAAATTCATTTTTTTCCAAATTACTCGAAAAATATAGGTTCTTTAAAAAGTTGTAGATACGCATTGTAGCTAATGTTATTCTGCACAAAAAAGATAAAGACAAAGATAAAGATAAAGGGGTGGCCGTGGCGCGATAGTTGTGTGATCGCCTGTCAACCTCGTGGTGCAGGTTCGATTCCTGCCGTTGTCTATGTCTTATTATATTCTATTAAAAACCAATTCTAAAAGATGTCATAAGAAAAGTTGCTGCTTTGCTCATTACATGCTGTTTAGGCACAACACTAACAACATGTGATTGAGTAAACTAGCATACCTATAAAATATGACAAGGAAATAAATAAAATATTGCGAATTATAAAGGACATACATAAATAAAACACGGTAATTCTCTCCGCATTAGTTCAGCCGCCATCCCTATAGATAAATCTGAGACAACAACCAGCTCTAGTCTCAGAACATCGCGCCACACATCTTTGCTATCAGTCTTTCTCTTCTTCCACCGGATGCCGCGCTGTGTTAAGAAAAACATATAAAGGGTATTCATAATCCCTTGAGCGCGTGCAAAGTTATAAAAAAAAAGATACTTTTTATCGTACAATCGATAGATTTGCAGAAAATTTGTCGAAATCATTGGGGTGTAGTACATTAATTCACAAAAATGTAATAAATTTAGGTTTTTGAGTGCGGATTTTTTTGTTTTTATTTATGTTTGCAAAAACATATTCTATGAAAAAAAAACAAATTTTAAGTGTGAGCCGGAAGGGTAATGCTGCCATCTTAAAAATTCTATTTTTTTATTTTTCTTACTAACCCCCAAAATCTTTATTTTTTCTGAAAAAAACTATAAAAGCGGATTTAAGACAAAAAAATTATTTCTTGATTTTATTGTAAATTTTGCAAACAATAATCCGGCTCGAATGAACAATGTATCGATAGCTCGTTGAGGCGATCTATAATATGTGCTTTTAAAAAAGCAGTTCCAAAGATAACAAAGAAATGCACAAAAATTATAAGTAAAACTTTATAAAAATTTTATTTAATATAGGTTAATTTATCTAAAAAGAGGAACAACTTGCCTGCCTGACTGTAGAATCTCAAGTGAGTTTCTTGAGAAAAATATGATGGAAGAAGAATGCATTATAGAATGGAACATAATATGCACAAGTTGATCTTCAAGTAAAATGGTACTAGATGCATGGTGATGCGAAATATATAGTCAATTATTTATACAAAATCATATAAATTGAATATTAAACAGTATGCTTTAATTTTCTGTTGAAATACAACAAGCACTCGTTCTTTTCGGCCGACATCGAAAGAAATATTGTTTAGATTCACGCCGTTTTATTTCATTAATTGCTTGCGATTATAGGCAAGTTATGCATTCATCGAAAAAAAAAGTTTTGAGATAACAATCAAACATGACATTACGATGATAGCGAAGACGAAAAAAGATGGTCTGAAAATTCTGTCCGTCTGTATGTCTATCTGTCAGGCTGTATGTATGTATAGACACTTACAGCCCATACGGGTGGGACGAATTGCTTCAAACTTGGTATATACAATTTTTTATGTATTGTACAGATGGGACATTGAAATTTTTTGTTAACTCAAAAAATAACGGTACCTGCCATATAACCGTCACGTTAAAGTCTGGGAAACGGCTCTAACGATTTTGATTTTAAAAAATCAGTGCAGCTTTTTAGGTACGGCCGATCATATGATTGAAAAAAAAATTAAATGTCTAAAAAGGTACTTTCGGTTTTTTTTTTTTTTTATTTCAACCATCTCATAAATTGCTTACCAGATTCTTTCGAAATTTCACACATATATAGGCTTACGTTGCCCAATTCATACTGCGTACCAATATTTTTAATTAATATTTTTTTGTTTTCAAAAGCAAACATTTTAATTTATATTTTGAAAACTGCTCAATATTTTTTTTTCAAAAATTATAGTTATGTATATGTATTTGTTGAATACCTATGAATTGGCGTTTTTGATTTTTTTTAAATTTTTTTTTGAAAAACCGATCCACAGATTTTTAAAATTTTGTTCTCATTAATTCAATACAAGAAATAAAATGGCGTACTTTTTTTGAGCTCAAATTAATTTATTTATTTCATTATTTTGAATTATTTTTTCTTTGATAAAGCCGATTTAATCATTTGTTTTTAAGTATATATTATTAAATATTTAAGATTCTTATACCATTTTTTTTAGAAAAATCTTAAAGAAATTTTGTATACATAAAAAATAAGTAAAAAACGACTTTAAAAAAATATTTAGATTTTTAATAGAAATCTTTTGCATGCGATATGATCGAACATAAGAACAAGTTCGTGCGATCCAGTCGTGCATTTTA
Source organism: Philhelius pedissequus (assembly GCA_910595825.1). NCBI lineage: Eukaryota > Metazoa > Arthropoda > Insecta > Diptera > Syrphidae > Philhelius > Philhelius pedissequus. The sequence goes on along the minus strand of OU343160.1, from coordinate 126,302,086 downwards.
TTTTATTATATATGTGTTTTGCACACAATATTTTTACTATTGCACTGCAATAGGAGTTAATTTTCTTTGTTGTGCCATGACAATGGAATAGTCGTATCATATATTTATGACCAATAAAACGTTACCTTTTATCACACATATCCATAATATTTGATTTGTGCCGTATAGTTTGTAGTTCAATCTTTTCTTCATTATTTTCTGCGTTCATCCAAAATACAACCGATTTCCTATAATTTATGTTAAATTTTTTCTTTAAAAAGACATCATTTGTGTATGCGCCTTGTTTGATGTTTATTTTGATTTCTTAATTTGAGAGCTTTCATGAGAAATAATTCGAAATTCGAAAAAAAAACTAATCCGTAAGATGGAACGTATTAAGTACTATTTTTTTCTTTCGAATATTTTACAGAGTACAACATCAAAAGGGGAAGGAAAAGCACTTTCGAATAGGATTGACTTTCGGAACGAAATACAGAGTAGGACACCAGGTTCCCATCAGTTTTCATTTTAATAGCACTCTGCAGTAGTAAAAGATTTCTGACAGTAAGACACTCGTGCACAAACATACGAGTAGTTTTGCCGGAGCAAAGTCCAAAACCGCAGAGAGTAAGTGTTTTTTTTTTGATTTAATGCGGTGGTTTTCGATTTGTCGAAGTGTAGTGCTATTGTCGCGAGCTGAAAGGAATTTAATTATTAAATTAGACTAAGTGGAATTCTTAGTTTTTAATCGAAAAGTATCACGAATAATTAGAGGCGTAATTCCTATAGAATGGCACATCTGGTTAAAAGTTGATATTAGATCTTCGTTGTGCAGTAAAGGTAGACCCTGTATGAGTGGATCACTTTGTGTTTGTTTATAAAGTTGAAGTTCTTCATCACGGTCAATGCGTGCGATAGTTTGTTTGAGTACGTCATCTTGCCTCTTTAATTCTTTGCTTAGAGCTTTGTTTTCTTCTTCGATGATGTCAATTTTATTAAACTTAGTTTCCAAAGTATTGTTGCGGTTATTGACGTCAATAGAGCTCTTAGTGCATTTACATCGGTTTCAATTTTATTTGTAATTCTCTTTTCTTAGTCACTTTGCTTGCGAAGAGCTTCATCGTGTAGTGGCATATTGGTGTTGGTTTCAGAACAGATGTGTGATGAGTGTACCGGTGTTGAGTGCGTGTTTTTGGCCTGTTTGGGATCTGGAGAGATAAGCTGCAGCTGTATTCCAGCAAAATGTGACAGCACTTCGTATTCCGTATACCAGGCATGTATGAGTATACACATGATATTTCGGTGTTTTTTTAAATGTATTTGAGCTGTAAATAGCAGCTTCACCAGAGGTCTGTATAAAAATGTGTAGCACAGATGAGTATTTCGTTAAAAAGAGCAGTCACGCCCACAATTAAGAGATAAGTAGGTTTCACAGTATTTTATTTATAAACTTAATTCGGAAATAAAATTCAATTTTATTTTTTTAATTTAGTAAATTTGGTTTATAAAATTTAATTAACTTAGAGATGCACAAAAATATTGAAAAGTTCTTATAAATAAGTTGATCTTGGTACGTTCTAATAAACGAATGAAAACTATTAAGATTGCTTGCACCCAATTGCGCACGCGTCCACTTAGCAGCACATCGGGTAATGTGATATAAGTAAGGACTATTCACATGAAAGCGATCGACGAATAAACGAATAAATTCAATTTAAAACAATTTACCAACTTAAATTGTTCACAAATTCTTAACAAAATTGTAGAAATATAATTTATGTTATTGTTTAGGCACAAAAATTTACTTTTATTATATTTCGCCAAAATATGATAAATTTGAGAAAACAATAATGGTAGTCGCGAAATGTATATGATTGTTACGAACAGTCAAATTCTATTCGCGTTCCACATACCATCCTCCCTTCAACGAGGAATTTGTTCGCGCGCGTCTAGCGAAAACTGCTCAATATTTTTTTTTTCAAAAATTATAGTTATGTATATGTATTTGTTAAATACCTATGAATTGGCGTTTTTAAATTTTTTTAAAATTTTTTTTCAAAAACCGCTCCACAGCTTTTAAAAATTTTGTTCTCATAAATTCAAATTTATACAAGAAATAAAATGGCGTACTTTTTTTTTAGTTTAAATTAATTTAAGTATTTATTTCAGTATTTTGAATTATTTTTTCTTTGATTAAGCCGTTTTAATCATTTGAGTTTAAGTTTATATTATTAAATATTTAAGATTCTTATACCAATTTGTTTAGAAAAAACTTAAAGAAATTTTGTATACATACAAAATTTTAATTTAATCATTTGTTTTTAAGTTTATAATTAAATATTTATTAAATATTTAAGATTTTTATACCAATTTTTTTAGAAAAAACTTAAAGAAATTTTGTATACATAAAAAATTAAGTAAAAAACGACTTTAAAAATATATTTAGATTTTTAATAGAAATCTTTTCCATACGATGTGATCGAACGAACATAAGAGCAAGTTCCTGCGATCCAGTCGTGCATTTTATTTTATTATATATGTGTTTTGCACACAATATTTTTACCATTGCACTGCAATAGAAGTTAATTTTCTTTGTTGTGCCATGATAATGGAATAGTCGTATTATATTTGGTACTGATATCCTTCTTTTCCCTAAAAACTTTAGAGTAGTAGCTAGTTTTAAAATGGCAAGAACTGCAGTTGATCTTAAAGGAGCAACGAGTTCATCTTTTATGGCATTTAAAAAGCTAAAAAAGCGTTCTCAGAAAGGCCGAAGTTCTTTACAAAATTAAATAATATAGAATAGTTAAATAATGAAATAAATCTTTGCCACCAATAAAACATTACCTTTTATCACACATTTCCATAATATTTGATTTGTGCCGTATAGTTTTTAGTTCAATCTGTTCTTCATTATTTTCTGCGTTCATCCAAAATACAACCGAATCGATTTCCTATAATTTATGTTAAATTATTTCTTTAAAAAAAAACATCAATTGTGTATGCTTGTTATTTATTTTGATTTCTTAATTTGACAGCTCTCATGAGAAATAATTCGAAATTCGAAAAAAAACTAATCCGTAAGATGGAATATATTAAGTACTATTTTTTTCGTTTCGAATATTTTATAAAGTACCAAATCAAAAGGGGAAGGAAAAGCACTTTCGAATAGGATTGACTTTCGGAACGAAATACAGAGTAGGGCACCAGGTTCCCATCAGTTTTCATTTTAATAGCACTCTGCATCTTGCCTCTTTAATTCTTTGTTTAGAGCTTTGTTTTCTTCGTCGATGATGTCAATTTCACTAAGCTTAGTTTCCAAAGTTTTGATGCGGTTATTGACGTCAATAGATCTCTTAGTGCATTTACATCGGTTTCAATTTTATTTGTAATTCTCTTTTCCTAATCACTTTGCTCGCGAAGAGCTTCATCGTGTAGTGGCATATCGGTGTTGGTTTCAGAACAGAAGCGTGATGAGCTTATCGGTGTTGAGTGCGTGTTTTTGGCCTGTTTGGGATCTGGAGAGATAAGATGCAGCTGTTTTCCAGCAAAAGGTGACAGCACTTCTTATTCCCTATGCCAGGCATGTGCACACATGATGTAGGTAGGCGTGGCGTGATATTCCGGTGTTTTTTAAATGTATTTGAGCTCTAAAGAGCAGCTTCACTAGAGAACTGTATAAAGATGTGTAGCGCAGATGAGTGACAGATGAGTATTTCGTTAAAAAGAGCAGTCACGCCCACAATTAAGAGATAAGTAGGTTTCACAGTATTTTATTTATAAACTTAATTCCGCAATAAAATTTAATTTTACTTTTTTAATTTAGTAAATTTGGTTTACAAAATTTAATTAAGTTAGATATGCACAAAAATATTGAAAAGTTATTATAGAGGAGTTGATCTTGGTACGTTCTAATAAACGAATGAAAACTATTAAGATTGCAGCACATCAGATAATGTGCTTTAAGTAAGGACTATTCGCATGAGAGCGACCGACAAATAAACGAATAAATTCCATTTAAAACAATTTACCAACTTAAATTGTTCTCAAATTCTAAACAAAATTGTAGAAATATATATTATGTTAATGTTTAGCCACAAAAATTTACTTTTTATATTTTGCCAAAATATGATAAATTTGAGAAAACGATATTTGTAGTCGCGCAATGTATCTGATTGTTACGAACAGTCAAATTCTATTCGCATTCCACATACCACCCACCCTTCAACGAGGAATTCAAAATTCATAATCATCATCAAAATTCATAATCAATATCAATTCAAAATCAGATTTTCAACTTATATTCGTTACGTATAAAATTAAAGCCATGTGAACGAAATGTCAAAATGGACGAATATTCGTTGATCGTTGGTCGCTCTCGTATGTATAGCACTTTACATCGTTTTGGAGACGGTAAGATTAATGCACTTGATATTTCAAAAGAATTTCATACAGTTTGGAATCAAGCTCTCTTATCGAAAATGCGTGAATTTGGTATCGATAAATCTTTTCTTCGTTGGATTAGAAATTATTATCTTTCGGACCGCTCAATGCAAGTTGAATTAGACGGTTTCAAGTCGGATATTCATAAAATAAAGGGCTCTGTTCTGTCCCCGACTCTCTTTCTCATTTTCATTAATGATCTCTTGTCTGAAACTTCTAATCCAATATATTGTTTTGCTGACGACAGTACCCTCCGCTTTTTATATTCGTTTTTAGATTCACAGCCATGTGCTTCAGTTGTGGAACATCAACGGCAGCGTATGATAAGCTAATTAAATTCTGATCTCGACAGCATTGTCCAATGGGAAATAAAAAAAATAGCGGGTGTACTTAAGTACACGCGCTAGAAGTGAAACTTCCCTAATTTGAAACATTTTTTTCTTTCATAATTATGTGTCAGCTAAAACATATTTCAATTTGATGGAAACCGGTTACACATCTTTATTTTTACATTTTGACATTTTTACCCCCAACGCTTGAAAAGAAGTTTTACCTCAAAAGTTTTACTTCAAAGTGTATTTTATTTTTTATTTACTTATGCATATATTTATAAACAAAAATTTAAAAAAAAGAAAAAATAGGTTCCTCTGCACATTTTTAATATTTTTTTTTAAATGCAAAAAATGAAGCTTCTTTTGACTCGTCACAAGTAGTTTTTTCAGTTGGAATCAAAAATGATTGATGCACATTGATTGTAGATACTTGTAGCATTCTATTAAGGTTTACACGATTCCAATCAAGCTAGTAACTTAGAAGTGACCAGATACAAGAAGTTTGATTTTTCACATTCTCACAAAAAAAATGGAAAATAGGTATGCGAAAAATGAAATTGAAATATTCATATCTTGCTTTGGTGCTATTCGTTTGTCCTGTTTTCTTGCATTCCTTGTCACGAATCGACTATAAACAATTTAATTAGAGTTCCGGCCGACCGGCGAACGTTCCGAGCTACCTCGAAAAACTTTGATATTTTGACTGTCAGTTGTGAAAGTGTAACAATATTTAAGCTCCTACAAAGTTTTTAGTTTTTGCACAGTTTTTGAATTTAAATTTAAAACAAGTTTCTTGTAATTGATCTCTCGACATTCCTAAATACCTTTTTAACAAATATATACAATAAAAACTCAAGGTAAAAGGTATTTTAAGTATTAAAATAATTGCAAAATCAAATATTGCACAACGGGATTCCTTTATGAGCGGCAATAAGAGAAACATAGCGGATACTTCACCTGAACTTAACAATACTAGGAAGAAATTCGGCTCTAATCCCACTTCAATTAAAATGGCTGTCGGGAATATGTCTATTGCTGATCTAAAATATCTTCTCAACGAAACAATTTCGGAACAAATTAAAGATGTAGCCACTAAAACTGATGTTGCGTCACTGTCTCTGGAGTTGGATGCATTGAGATCAGCGAATTCACAGTTGTGCCAAAAATTGACCTTGATGACGGCAAGATGCGAGCTCTTGGAGTCTCAAATTGAAAAAATTTCGCGCAAAACAACCGAAAACAATATGGTGGTACACCTTCCTTTAGACAGAGAAACCGACGCAGTTGAGTTAGCTAAACAAACTTGCAGAAGGCTTCTCAAGTTAAAAGAAAATGATGATTTTCACTTAAAAAAAACAAGAGTTATTCAAAACACAAACACAAAGAGGGGAACTGTTTTCTTAGAACTGCATTCGTCAGACATCGTAGACCAAATATTGTCCGTTGCTAATCAACTCAAAGGAGGCGGCATTATTATACATCGCGAACAGACGTTAATGCATCGGCAAAAGAGACAGACACTTTTCGAATTATAAACTAAACTTCTTCAAGTAAACTCCGAAGCAAAAATTATAATCAAAGGTGACAAAATGCAATTTAACAACCACACTTGTCTACAAATTTGCGCGTGGTTTAATTGTCAAATCTTCGGCTGAGATGACATTTGTAAACAACATGTTTGGTGAATGTTTTCATGATTATTTTAACTACAGCGAGGGAGCGAAGTTAGCCTCGGTTGACAATCAACTTATGCCAACTGGCTCTCAATCGACGACAGTGCCATCTAGGAATGAAAAGATGCACCCTATATTCGCAAGAAAAAAATATGAAATTTCCGCCGTCTGCCAAGATATAGTAACTAATACTTCTAATTTATCGATTTTTGCATATAACATTACAGGTCTCAAAAGCAAACTTTTGCAACCTGATTTTTTTAAATTTATTATAGATTTTGATATAATTGTACTATTAGAAACTTTCTTAGAAGACAAAAATGAAAACGAATTTTATAAATATTTCAAAGATTATAAACTAACATTTGTTCCAGAAGTTAGATCTAATGTACAGGGGAGAGCAAGTGGAGGAATATTATGTGGCATAAAAACTAAATTTAATCATTTCGTTCAATGCAAATTTATTGAAAATAGGCTTGTTGTTGAAATGTTGACAAACAAATGTAAATTCTTTATTGTACCGGTTTACCTAAATTGCAATAATTGGATGAACGATTTCGACAATTTGCGTAATTTTATTAACAATACTTCCTTGGAAAATATAATGGTTATCGGTGATCTCAACGCCCGCATTGGCGATTATCAGAATTCTCCTGCTTATAATTTGCAAGATATAACGCTCTATAATATGATTCGAAATTCGAAAGATGAAACGCTCAATAGTAATGGAAGGCTTTTATTGGAATTGTTGGAGGTCTTTGGCATGTTTGTGTTGAATGGGGTAGTAAATGGTGACAAATGTGGTGAACTTACTTTTATAAGCGGCCAAGGCCATTCGGTTATTGATTAGTGCGCGATTTCTGGCGAGTGGTTTAATGCAGTTCAGGATTTCCAGGTGCTCGTGGCCAGCTTCTCGGGTCATTTGCCACTACAGGTTAAAGTCCGTTTTTTCGAGAACGTTCAGCATACCGGTACAGATTATCCTCGAAAACTTAGATGGTTTGAGAATAAAGCCCACCGATACAAAAGTCTCTTGAATCACCACTGCAATCTTCTTCCACTTCAATCATTAAGCGATGTTGATTTAATTGAGGAAAGCATTACAAGTGTAATATATGCTTCGGCTACTCCAACAAGTAGTAATTATTTCTTCACAGCTAAGAATAAATGGTTTCATAAAGACTGTGTCATCCTTCGGAATCTTTCTTTCAAATATTTAAAACTATTTCGATCAACAAACTCCGTTGCCTTCAAAATTATGTACTTACGTGCCAATAAGGATTTCAAGCAAATGTGTTACGAGAAAAAAAGTCTTTTCCTCAAACGTTTTGCTATGAAGTTACAACTATCTAAAAACTCTAAAGAATTCTGGAGTAATGTGCAGTTTTGTTCTTCATTGCCTTCGCATGCATAGTCTTATCGCTTAACAATGAGTGTAAAGTGCCAAAAGTGTCTTATTGATTTGACCGTAGATGATACTGTGTCTTGTGGCATTTGCCAGGCCAATTACCACTTTAAGTGTACTTTGTGGAATGACAACGAACTCAATTTGTTAACTTCTAGTGATAACATTGTCTATAATTGCGACAAGTGTAAGAACTTTGCTTTGATTGATTGCATAAATAAAATAGATAAACATTTTGCTCTTCTCCAAGATTCAATAAGTGAACTTAAACATTTTGAATTGTTGAACTCTGACAAGAAAAAAAAAATAATTTGCCTACACAAAATCAAAATAAAGTAAACTTAAATGTGAGTAGAGGTGTGAGAGACAAAACAAAAAGTCAAAGCGTCCAAAAGTCCATTGAACCAAAAACAAGTTCACAGAAAGGCAAACAAAATTTGAAAATCGCATCTCCTGCTTTGAATCGCCTGTCTCTGAAGCACAGTAATTTGTCTCCCTCCTCTTCCCACTCTTCCCACTCAAGCGAAGTAAAAGCCACCAATAATGCAAAATCTACGGTGCGCTCTGAAAGCACATCGGGTGAACTATCGTTATCATTGCCAATGCATTCTCACTCATCTGATGTTGTTGCTTCCTTTGACTCATCTCTTCCCATAGATGATGCTCACAAGAAAAACAATAACTTTTCTCTCGCCGTTCTTTCCACCACTCCAACTACGGGGACTGTTGATAGCGTTTGTAATAATAACATCCCCTTCACCGCTGATGATGTCATCGTAGGTTGTGCTGTCAATGTGAAATCAGACACTGGTGCTTCTGCTGAAGATGAATTTCCTACCAATAACAACAATGCTCTTATTCTACCTGTATCAGTGGAGGAAAAAGACGATGTACACAAAAATACAAATAATGATGTGGATATAAAAAATGCTGACGCTGATGTGGAAGAAATGCACGACAACGAAAAAAAAAATGTGTATCCCTCAGTAAAAATTGGAATTAATCAAAACAATATGGGACTTAGAGTGTATAACCAACAAATGAAATGGTTTCATGTATCAAGTTTTGAATCTAGCACAGCACCAGACTCAATAACCGCATATATGGCCGCAAATACCAAATTAAGTCCATCGTTTTTCCAATGCTACAAATTGTTGACAAAACAAAGAAAAGAATTCGAGTCGGAATTGAAATTTATAAATTTCAAAGTTGGTTGTCCACCAAATCTAGTTAACACTATTTTTAGTTCTGATTTTTGGCCAGATGGAGTTAAAATTCGTCGATTTGACCTCAAACCAAGAAATAATGACTTATAGCTTATTGCAAATAATTATGCTTATGAAGTTGCTGATGATGATCATGTTGCTGTTGTTGTTGATGATGATGAAGCTGATGATGGTGTTGCTGTTGTTGTAGATGTTGATGAAGCTTTAGAAGATATTGCAGCTATTGTTGCTCATGGCACCGCCGACGACGTCTGCCATATACCTGAAAATTTTGTTGCTGTTCCTGCTGTTCTATTTGCTAATCCTGTTGATGAAATTGCTGCTTTCAATTCTGTTCCTGCTACTGCTGTTACCCACTTAACTATCGATGAAACTATAGTGAATGCTGTACCTGATATTCCCGAATCTTCTGTTCTTTTTCCTGCTGCAAGACCTGCAAATGTTTTCAATTCTAATAATCTATCTATATATTACCAAAATGTAGGTGGAATTCGAACTAAATTGAGTAAACTGTATGTATACTTTGCATCTCAAGATTATCATATAATTGTACTTACTGAAACTTGGTTAAGTGAGAATCATTTTACTTCAGAATTATTTAATTGTAATCAATATGTAGTATTTCGAAAAGATAGATGTTCGTTTAAAACTGGTTTTGACAGAGGAGGAGGTGTTATTATTGCAGTTAAAAATAATTTAATTAGCAGTCAAGTTGAACTAATTCCCGATAACAATCCATCAGATTTCGATGTTGATCAGCTGATAGTAAAAATAAATTTGAATAGAAGTTTAAACTTATTTGTTAGCGTAAGTTATATTCGACCAGGAAGTTCATTAGAGTTGTACAATTTGCATATGTTTAACTGTCAATCAGTTCTTAATAACTTAAGTACAAATGATCATGTAATTGTTTTAGGAGATTTCAATCTTGGTGATATAAGCTGGAAACCAGATTTGGATGATCAATATTTAGTGCCATTCAATGTTCACACTGAAATAGAAGCGTCAGTCATAGATTTTTATAGTCAATTTAACTTAATTCAAGTTAATAACTTTCATAATAATCTAAATCGTATATTAGACTTAATTCTTGTGGATAAAGAGCTCGAAGTTTATATCGAAAAGACTGATTTTCCTGCTATTAAAAACTCAATCCACCATGTATGCCTTTCTGTTGAGTGTAGATTTTTAACCTATATGAAAGATACAATTAATGTACCAGAATTGTATTTTGATTATAAACGTGCAAACTTTGTTGGAATTAATAACTTTATATCATCAATTCCCTGGGAAGATACCCTGATTAATTTAAACCTTCATCATGCGTTTGAAAAATTTGCAACGTATCTTCATGAAAGTCTTGAGATGAATATTCCTAAAAAAAATAGCCAAACCAAATTCAAACCCACCATGGTTTAACAGAAGATTATCAAATCTTAAAAATAGGAAAAACAAAGCGTATAAAGCTTATAAGGCAACTAAAGATAATTTAGCCCTTAAGCAGAAATACATTCAGTGCCACCTTGAATATGACTGTCTCAACAATTTCCTATTTAATAATTTTATTCTCACTGCTGAGTCAAAAATTAGAAATGATTCTAAACACTTTTGGAAATTTATTAATCTCAAAAGAAAGTCTATAGGGATTCCAAACTGTATGAAGTATTCCGATTGCGTATCTAGTGATATGAACGTCATATGCGATTTCTTTGCCGATTATTTTAAATCTGTTTATTTGCCCTCTGCTTCTTGTGAACTTTCTGATTTTTCGCCATCTTATGTCGTTGATGTTGGAAGTGTAGACTTAACGGTTTCAGATGTCTTTATGCACTGGCTACTCTTGATGTGAATAAAAGTGCTGGGCCAGATAACATAGCCCCTGTTGTACTAAAAAACTGCGCTGGCTCTTTGGCGTTACCACTTAGCTTGATTTTCACTCAGTCGTTAAAAAGCGGTCAGTTTTTGGACTGTTGGAAGATCTCTTATATAACTCCAATTTCTAAGTCTGGTTCTAAGCAAAATGTGATAAATTATAGGCCTATCTGCAAATTATCAGTGATCCCAAAAATTTTCGAAATGCTTGTTTGTCAAAAATTAAATTTTTTTGTTAAGGACATAATATCTGAACACCAACATGGTTTTGTATCTGGAAGATCCACTGCTACAAACCTTTCACTGCTATGCGATTCTGTACTTTGCGGATTTGAAAAAGGTTTTCAGACTGACATTATCTTTACGGATTTCGCAAAAGCTTTTGATAGAGTTAATCATAGCATATTAATTTTAAAACTTTCACAACTCGGATTTCATTCTAGTTTAATAAAATGGATTTCTTCCTATTTAAAAAATCGGGTTCAGTTTGTAAAATTGGGAAAGATTAAATCTAAAGGTATTAATGTAACTTCAGGTGTTCCCCAAGGAAGTCATATTGGGCCCTTGTTATTTATCCTTTTTATAAATGACATCCCCGTAAATTTTAAGTATTCAAAGTACCTTATGTATGCCGATGACGTCAAGATTTTCCGGCTCATAAAATCTCCTACGGATTGCCTTTATCTCCAACAGGATATTCATAAACTGGCAGAATGGTGTGAATCAAACAAATTGTTCCTGAATGTTGCCAAATGTCAGAGCTCTACATGCCATAGAAAAAAAAACACCTATCATATTTGATTATACTATCAATAATACGAGTTTAGATAGGGTTAGCGCAAAAAAAGATTTGGGAGTTATATTGGATGAAAAGCTTTCGTTTACTAAGCACATCGATTACATAGTGACCAAAGCTAATGGGATGCTAGGATTTATCAGAAGAAACTCTAAGGATTTTTCTGACCCCTACACCCTGAAATCATTATATATTGCACTTGTTAAATCGGTATTGGAATATTGCAGCATAGTTTGGAACCCCTATTATATCACTCATTCTTCTAGAATAGAAAGAATACAAAAAAGTTTCACTAGGTATGCTTTCTACAAATTAAATTGGAATATGGAAGTACCATCTTATCCATCTAGATACCTGCTTATAGACATTCAAACGCTTGAAATAAGGAGGAAATTTTGTTCAATAATGTTTGTTAAAGATTTAATAAGCAATCGTATCAAATGCTCTTTTTTCTTAGAACGGATACTTTTTTACTTTCCGTCAAGGACTCTCCGCTCCAATTTTCACCTGCGAGAGACTTTTCATAGAAGAAATTATAGTAGAAACGAACCGTTTGCACGTTGCATAAGAGAAACGAATTCTGTTGTAGAGGTTATAGATATTTTTTCTAATTCAAGAGATGTCTTCAAAAAAAATTTAATGTCTGCTTTGTTATCGCAATCTGTTTTGTAATTAAGATTTACCTATTGTTATACTGATATTATTACTTATTTTATTTTTGTACATAAATATATATACATATTAATTATCTTATTAACTATTTATAGTAGTCTGTAAGAGTTGTACTCTGTTTGATGAAATAAACTAAACTAAACTAAACTAAACTACACTAAACTAAACTAATGTTCGTGAGTTAGGAGGGCGGTGCAGAAGTATGAAGATTACTCTCGAAGGTGATACTTTAGCAGCGCATTTTTAAATTCTATTATCAGCGGAGGAGAATCTTCAAACTTTTAGCTATGCGTTACAGAACGAAGTTGTATCCGAACTAAACCACCCGATCTCTTTAAGGGAACTAGAATCATCGTTAGTGGTTATGAAAAACAATAAAGCTCCGGGTAGTGATCGAATTTTTTAAAAATGCAACGGAACAACTCAAACTTTACATAGTGGAATATTTCAATTTGTTATTCGATAATGCGTGTATTCCTACTTCTTTTAATAAAGCACTTATATTTGCTTTATTTAAAAAGGGAGATTCAAGTCGAGTTGAAAATTATAGAGGAATCTCTATTCTTAATTCCCTTAGAAAGATTTTTGCTACAATTCTTTATGGAAGATTTTCTCTGTGGATAGAAAGCAACGATCGTCTTAGCATATACCAGGCAGGGTTTCGTTCAGGATTTTCAACCTTAGATCATATTCTTGCACTGACAAGCATTGCCAAAAAATATATTAAAATGAAGAGGAAGTTATATGTTTGCTTCGTAGACTTCAAAGCAGCCTTTGATACAGTCAACAGGCAAGCATTGATTTATAAATTGGCCTCCCAATGACGCGTCGGCAGGTGTCCCCCAAGGTTGCATTTTAAGCCCTATTCTCTTCGCCCTATTTATTGATTCAGTAACTGAGATTCTCCCTGGTGGTGTAAGCTTCGCGGGCAATAACGTAAAAGTTCTCCTTTACGCTGATGACTTGGTACTGTTAGCGGATAATCCTTTTACGTTACAACTCCAAATAAACAAACTACAAGCGTTCTGTAAGACATGGGATCTCCATATAAACGTTTTGAAGACAAAAGTTATGATTTTTGAGAACCGATTTAGAGGCAGACTACGTGCTGAGGCTTGGCGACTCAATAACGAGGTGATAGAAGTAGTTCGGGAGTTTAAGTACCTTGGTGTGCTGTTTTCAAGTAATTTGATATTCCGGAAGCATGCGAAAGAAAAAAATAGAGAAGCAAAACTGGCACTAAACATGTTGTGGCCGAAATTTTTCGCAAACCAAAACATTGATCTGTCTTCTAAATATCAAGTATTTAAGGCTTCGGTAAACACTTGTTTGTGTTATGGTGTGCAGGCGTTTGGGACAATCCCCGTTGAGGAGTTTGAAGATGTTCAGAGATATTTCTTTAAGCGTTTGTTTAAATTACCGAATGCAACTCCAACCTATGCAATTCACGTGGAGTCTGGTTTGCCACCCATATATTTGCAAAATCTAAAAGCCCATGTAGACTATTTAATAAGGTTGATGAACCGAAGCAGAAACAGTTTTCATAGAGCCATCTTAATTAGATTGCTGCAAACCAATGCAACACCTTTCAGTAATTGGAACCAACTGGCGCTATCTCACGATATCAGTATATCCTTGTCTGAAGGTAATGTTAGCGAATGGCATGATATATTTGCAACAATTATAGCTAAGGTTGATGACAAAATATATGACCAACACTTAACAAGAGCATCCTCTTCGGCTTCCAGACTAATCTACCGCAATCCAGATCATCGATTACTAACCCTAGGAAATTATTTCAATGTTAAATATCCATCTAAATTTATAAGCACCATTTTCAGAGCCCGAGTCGAATTATTGAATTTGAATTTCATTCCACATAGAACCGATCTTCAGCAAACTTGTAATTTATGTAACAGGAGAGAAGAAGTGTGTACCACTTCATTGGGGTGTGTCCCATTTTACAAGAAATCCGACGTTTATACTGCCAAGAAAGTTTTTTGACTGTAAATAATCTCTACGAAATATTAAGTGGTTCTCGGGGCTGGCTCGCTCTATATAAATATTGCAGCCATGCTATGACTTATCGTAATAGTTTTTGAAAAGTCAAGAGATACAGCAAGTCTATATTCATTGTGAATTCGAATGTTTATAACCATTTAATTTTGTTAGTATGTTTATGTTTTAAATCATCAAAATTAGAAGTTTTCTTTTTTTTATGTTGCAAATCATCAAAATTGTCGACGGCCTCCAGGTTTCTCACTTTCCTATCAACTAAGTTTGAATATTCATGTAAATGTATTTAAGTTCTCATTGAGTATTCCATTATGTTAATTTTTCATAAAAATTATGTTAACAAGAATTTAAATCTGTTACTCTTTTTATGTTTTAAATCATTAAAATTAGCAGTTTTTTATGTTGCAAATCATCAAAATTGTTCAAGTACCAAAATTTCTCTCTTTTTTTTCAACTTTTTTTTGTATATTCATTTAAACGATCGTATGTACGTTATGTAAATAACTATTAATTGTTTATTAATTTAAATTTACCGAAACATTATCGTAAACAAGGTTTATAGTAACATTTTATCTTTATATAATATTATTTTCTTTTCATCTTACTGAAATGTCATTTCCGGCAGACGGCAAAATTGTCAGGTCCGTATTCTTACTCTAAAAAAAATTGTAATTTTATCTGAGGAAATAAAGAAAAAATCTAATCTAATCCTACCTCGAAAAACATGAAATAATGTCGATTTCGTTGCAATAAAAACATCGATCTGGCGTCGATCCACCGTAAATTTTTTTCTGAAAATAAGATTCTATTCAAATTAAAACCATTTTTTTTTCTGGAAAAACAGATCCATATTGAATCTCTTTTTTTGAGACGGATGCAAAACGGATTTGTTCCCAGATTCTTACACACACTACAATATTTGTGTTGAAGTTTCTCAATTGTTGTGTTGTCACTTAATTTTTTTTGTGGCAGTGTACAGTAAAAATAAATTAATATTATTAAACAATTAAAATATTGTTAAAACATTCTTGGAAACAAATTATTAAAAAAGTGCAAGTGGATTAAGGAACTCCCCCGCTGCGGAATCAGAAAATCAAAACAAAACAATGATGTATTAACGAATTGAAGAATTGTTTTTTTTTTAAGCTGCCAAGCAACACACACAGTCACAAAAAGAGATTAGATCCCAAATCGTTCTTTTCAAAACAAAAAGTATTGGTTTTAGTAGCGAATACTATTTATTGAAACGAAATCGCCGTAAGAATACCTCTTCTTAGATGTTGGCTTTTTATTTCTTCTTGTTAACGCAGACTGTATATGGGAAATTTATAATTTCCCAAATATATAATTTATCAAATTTAACCAAAATTTTAACTCAATTGACACACGACCTAAAACCAATACTTTTTTGCTTTGAAAAGAACGATTATGGATCTAATCTCTTTCTGGGACTGTGTGTGTTGCTTGGCAGTTCTAAAAAGAAAAACAAATCTTCAATTCGTTCGTTCAAACTAGCATGTGGCAAAAATATTGATCAATTTTGTTCACATATCGTAGCACAAGCTAAACCAAATGAAGAATTAAGTGGAAAAGTAAGTAAATCATCAAAATAATTATCTTCTCTGATTTTGGGTACTCTCATTTACTCAGATAAATTATACAGAAATTACCTGTCACTTTTTACTTGCGGTATAGGTACGTTGGGTCAAGTTTTTCATTGAGAAAAGATCGAACTCGACATTTTGATCAAAATTTACTTCACGATGAAAAAGAACAACCGAAAATTTTTTTCAAACTTGTACTTAGCGTTTTAGGTGATTGGCTCGATTTTAATTTTTTTATCCTCAAACTTAATTGTAAAATCTTAATTATCTTGAAAACGGTCTAACGATTTTGATAAAAAAGAATCAGTGTATTATTTTAGGTCTAGTCTACATTTTGGTTGACAAATATTTTTACTTACCAGCCATATAACCGTTTTTTTTTTGCTTTATTTTCGACTTTATGTGCTCAACGGATTGCGATCAAAAATTTTGGACAGGAGGTTCTTCAAATTTTAAAGAATACGGTATACGATTTTGTTGGTACTCGTATTTGAAAAAAAAAATCAATTTATTTTTGAAAATTCAATACTTCGAAAACGAGTGGACGATTCTTTTTTTGAAATTTATATCTTTAAATTTATTTCGTTTTCTATTCAACCAAAATAGTCGATTCCTCAGGGATATTTTAATCTGGACCATTTTTCGCGTTCTTTTGTACGAAAATTATCATTTTTTTCCGGGTTCAAAAGCACAGATCTGGATCACATAGAGTGGGATGTACCCGTACATGAAACCCTCCCTTGCCCACAAACCAAAGTAAAGCTACATTTGCTTAAAAATCAAATGTTTTTGTTTACTCTTCATAATAAAAAAATTAAAAACGCATATATACACACAATTAAAAAAAAGATTTTGTGTTCTTTTTGCCAAGTAAAATCTGCAATCCCTGATCAGAATCGCTATTAGAAAATACAAAATCGCAAATAAAAACGACATTTACATATTAAATACTTAAAATTGTTTTGTCAAACCTTTTAGGTACCTACCAATTTAATTTTATAAAACCGAGTTTAATGTTTTGATTAAAATTTCAATTAATTTAATTAGAGTATAAAAAGTTTTTTTTTTATTGAAATATCTATTTCCTTTCCGATTGTAAGCCGATTTTGTTAAATTTTTATTATTCAACTTACACAAATTTTACAGAAAACAAAAAATTTTTTTTTTAACTTTTCGCTTTACATTTTTACATTTTTTACATTTCATATGAAGTATACATATAATAGTGTTAGTGTCCTTGGTTTGTAGCACTTATAATGGCTAACTTAATATTCAACGTCAGGTTTAATAAGATCGCCTTTCCGTGGATCAATAACTGCCGCCCGAAGTTCCTCAAAAAAATCCGAGCCAGTAGAAATGGTTTTATCAATATGAAAGTAAGGGCCAGTCATCCCTTAAATATTAAACAATATGTGTAGGAAACAATAATATAATAAGTAACACATCTTACTTTGTAGAGGTAATAAAATCGGAGCAGTTTCTGTTGCAGGAATTCCGCCGATCGCAAATGACGTCCATAAATGTATCATCTTTTTTGAAATCTCAGTATACTGTGCATTTAAGGTGTGTCTTGAAAAAATATATATATTATCATTTGAATGATGAGCACCACCATTAAATGGGTAGTGCTCGTTTGCAAATTCGTAGCCAAAGCGACTCCATTCACCCTCGTAATCGAAACTATACACATACGTTGGACATTTTTGTTTTGCCATATGCATGGCAAATGTGAATATTGGTGATTTTATAAATACACTGCTATCTTGCTGAGAGAAAAGAATTCCTTTAAAAATTAAAACTATATTTTATATTTATAACCTACATCAATGTATGAGGGAATGAGCTTCTTGTGATCATTACCGTCTAGGTCCGTAGCATTGTACAACAACGTGGTTAGCATATTTTTTTCAAGTCCCGTAAAATCATTCAAAAATGTAAACAGTGTCATCACAATTTGCTCATAATCTGTTGCATACTATTTTTGCCATTTCAAGTGGATTATTATTAGCCGCCCATGTCGCTAAAACCGAACCAGACTGCATAATTGCTCTTTTGAATAATCCTCTAGGAGTTTTAGGACTAATAACAAGCATCCCAAGTATAATTGCTCCTGCAGATTGACTAACGATATTAACTTGCTTTGGGTCTCCTCCAAATATGTGAATGTACTTTTGAACCCACCGCAAGGCAAGCATTACATCTCACACTAGACTATTTCCGGGCATTTCTTTAGTCTGAGTAGAGATCCAGCCAAGTCCTCCTACGCGATATTTTGTTAGAACTAAAAAAATATCTTTCAAATAAATATTGTGGCGGGTGATATTGTGCAGAACCATTGTAAAAACCTCCACCATAAACATAAAAGATGACTGGACTCCTTGCAGTAAACTGTAAAAATGCAAAAAAATGAAATCTGAAAATTTGTTCTATTTTTGAGATTACATACATTTTTTCTGTAAACACATAATTTCAGACAATCTTCCAAGTCATCGTTTAATATTTTTGCTAATTTAGCTCTGGACACCGTAGTCCATAGTTTATATTTATTTGCTAATACCGCCGCGGCGAAATTCCTAAATCCACTTGCACTTTTTTAATATTTGTGTCCAAGAAGTTTTTAACAATATTTTTTATTTTCTAACAATATTAATTTACTTTTTCTGTATACTGCCACAAAATAAAAAATAATCGACAATACAACAATTGAGAAACTTCAAAACAAATATTGGTGAAAAAATGGTTTGCGCATTGCTCTAGATGGCGCTCTTGATGACGGGTAGAATTTTTAAGTTCGGTGCACATTATTAATGTAGGGTTGGTGTGAAGTGTTAACCCAGTTTAATAAACCGACTTAACTCAGGTTATATTTTTGCAAACCAAGTTGGCGAACGATAAAAGAACAGAACCAGGAAAGTGAGTAATTGAATGAATGCAAAAGCAAACCGACATGAACATATTCAAAACTACCCCCCTTATGTTTTGGTTCGTACCAAACACAATGCACTAAGCCATATAAAGTTGATAGTCGATTTAGTAGTAATTTAACCGTCTGTGGCTCGGTTTCTCCCATAGCTTGTTGTCGTAGTTATTTTTTTTTCAGATGTAAGTGTTGTTTGTTTTGTGTATGAGGTATTTTGCTGTCGTATATATGAAGTATCAAACCAAAGTGAATCGGAGCATAAGCACACACATGCATCTGTTATGAAGTTAAACGGTAGCAAACATAATACTTTGTTCCCACCGAAGCGCAATCTCGGATTACGTAGATTTCAGTCGAAATATTCGGATTTCACCATTATATATATGTGCGTTTTTATCAATGCGTCTATTTGAAGATGAAGGGAAAAGTTACTTGTGTAAGCAACTGCGAATGACAGCATGGTTTTTCGGGTCTTTATCTTATTAGTTTATGCTGTCAAACATCACCTTTATATGGTTCAGCAAGTTAACTGAGCTTCACTGACGGCCCAATCATGAAATTTGCTTTTTCAAATCAATTAAACTGGGACCATTGTTGAACCTCAATTAATCCACCAAAATAGTTGATTTAAATTAGCTGAACCACTGATCAAAATTTGAATTACGTTTGTAGAAGGAACATGAAGGGCCATTCGCACAAACGTCACTGTCAGTGGAACTTTGATTTACGGTTCAGCAATTTTGTTCACCGATTTCGACGAGTTAAGTCACGTTCAACGTTGGTAAAAATTGTGATCCGTGGGTTATCAACTTAAAATCACGAATTTCAACCGAACGATTTAATTTCACCAATTTACATTAGCAGCGCTATTAGTAAATATTTATTGCTTATTCCGCATCTAATCCATGATGTTACTGATGGCTACTTGTACAAACGTGGCTTAAATATTTGAACCGTGATTCAGCAATTTAAATTCACTATTTAGGAGGAAAAACTGGACTTCAACGATAATTCAAGTTGCAAGTACGTAATTGAAGTCTCATACATTTTAACCCATCGTTGAACCGCAATTCATCCACCAAAATATGCAGGTACATTTTCTGAACAACAAATCAAATTCACCGATTTCGACGAGTTAAGTTAGGTTTATCGTTGGTTAGAATTGTGTTCCGTTGTGTTTTCAACTTACACTTACGAATTTTAACCAAATGATTTAATCTCACCGATTTACCTCAGTAGCCCTATTAGTGAATAAAAAATGCTTATTCCATGTGTAATACATGAGTTTAATCCGGCCAGTTGTACACATGTGGTTTAAATATTTCAACAGCGATTCCGGAATTTTAACTCAGGATTTCGGCGGATCAATTGAGTTCAACGATAATTCAAGATTTATGTAAAAAATGTCTCATACATTTAAACCCATCGTTGAACCGCAGTTCATCCACCAAAATCGGCAGTTAAATTTACTGAATCACTGATGAAACATTTGAACCACGTTTGTAAGTGGGCCTACCACAAAAATTTAGTAGCTATATAATCGTTACACAAGTGACAATGGAACGAAAGAAATGATTCACAATGCCCAAGAAAATAAGACAAGATTCACTGTAACCATTTCACAATTCAATGGGATGAATCTTTTCACAACGAGATTTAAGAAAATAATATTGATGCTAACTGATTTTTAATTACTTTATCTCTTAATTAAAGATTACGTGACGACTTGAATTGTTTATACTCTTCATAGTTTAACAACATGAATCATAGAACACAAGATTACGACATCTCTTTTTTTGTCTTATTTTATTGACGTCACCTGAGGAAAAAATCCGTTAATCCACATCGGAGAAACAACAACAATTTCCAGATTTTTTTCACATATGACGTCAATAAAATGAGACAAAAAAGTGTCGTAATCTTGTTTTCTTTGATTCATGGTCTGGCACTAATTTAATTAAGAACTCCTTAACCCACGTATCGTTTTCGTATCACATCCTTAGCGTTTAAAGAATTAAACAATATTTTCAAAATGCATGGCAATGCTGTTTCGAATTTAATTTATTTTTTTTTAATTAATGACGTTTGCCGTTGCCGTTAGGTTGCATGGAAAATTTCTACCCCCCGTAAAAAGGTTTCACTTCAAAAACGCATCCAATTAAATGCTTCAAAAACCTGCTGTCTATTGTCGTTAAAGCGTTACCCTCTACCAATGCCGTTGTCCATGAACGGGGCTTGCATCGGGTAAACCGAACAACTTTCAGTTCTGGGTATGTGCATCACCGACCACCCTGTGTGAATGAGCACATATTCTATTCGATAAGAATGCTGCAAGGTGTTTGGGTTTTCTGAGACCGTGCAATAAATATTTCTCCCCTTCTGAACTGGCTATAATCTAAAAAGCCTTCATTCGTCCAAACTTGAGTAGAACTGCCATATTTGGACAGGTACTCCCATAACCCACTTAAGTCTCCTAGACAGAATCCAAAAAAGAGCTTTTAAAGGAGATGGAGCAATAACTAAAACAATCGAACCTCTCGAGCACCGTCGCAATGTTTCATGCCTTTCATTGCTTTATCGCTATTTTTATAGACAATTTTCTTTTGAAATAGCCAGTTGCATTCATCCCCTAAAAATATTCAACCGTAATACTTGCGCTTCTAGGAATGCTCATCAATTTGGGACGTACTGTGAAGTATAGAGATTCCTTTTTAGCCCAACTTCACTATTGTGGAATGCTTTACCCGAACGTATTTTTCCATCACATTGCTATGTTCAAGCATTTAAAACCAATCTACATCGGTATATCCTATCTAATCCTATCCAAGTTTCCTAATCACTCGCACTGTGTCTAAACATTTTAAGGATATTCATAACCCCTTAAGTGCGCGCAAAATTAAAAAAAAAATGAGGGAGAAACATATTTCATATTTATTTCTCTTCCATTTTTTGTATTCCTATTTTTCTCATTTATAAAAAAACGAATGCACTAAATTAGGTATCACTCCTCGCAATTGAGATTTGATCGTGTTTGCAATTAGAGACTTTGTAAAACTAATATGTTCATACAGGTTGGCAGACGAAGCGTGCTACAAAAATAAAACGTAATAACTTTTTTTCAGTGTGAGTAATCGGCTTATTTTTTTTTATTTTATATGCTACTACGTAGACTTATCAAAATGAATGCTTGGGATACTGAAAAAAGGATTTGGATAGTGCAGCGATAACATTCTTTGCAGTCCGTCATTTCCGTCCAAAGGGAATTTAGGCTGGAGTTTTGCGGTATTCCCCCGTGTAGATGGACCATTATAAGGCTGGTGAACATGTTTGCCGAATCTGGAAGCATCGAACGAAGACCGTATCATCGAGATCCCAATGTTCGGGTTCAGGATACAATCGTGGCTGTTGCATCGGCAATACAGGCAAATCCAAGTGTTTCGACTCGAAACTTATCGGTCCAAATTGGAGTTAGCAGACAGTCATTACAACGGATAATTCATGATGACTTAAACTTGTTTCCGTACAAACTCCAAATTACACGCAAGTTAAACCCTCAGGATTTGCCTGTTCGCCTGGAATTTTGCCGAAAAATGATTGCAATGGCCGAAGAAGACAACACACTGATGAATTGTTTGTTCATGTCTGAGGAAGCCCATTTTCACTTAAACGGCAATGTTAACAAGCAAAATTGCCGTATATAGGTTGAATCTAATCCAGAAATGCTCCATGAGACGGAACTGCACCCAGAACGAGTCACTGTGTGGTGCGCAGTTTCATCAAGATGTATTGTCGGGCCATACTTCTTTGAAGAAAACCGTGTAACACAAACTTTCAATGGGGACCGTTATTTAAAGATGTTGAAGGAATTTTTTTACCCAGAATTTCGCCAAAGACGTATAACTTTCAGCATGATTTGGTTTCAACTAGATGGAGCAAGTGCACATGTAGCCACACAAGTTTTGGCGGAGCTCCAACGAAAATTCCCAAACAAATTGATATCCAGAAACTGCACTTTCCGCTGACCACCAAGATCACCTGACCTGACTGCACCAGACTTTTTTATGGGGTTATATCAAGCAGGAAGTGTACAAAACGAAACCCATTAATTTGACTGAATTGAAGCCGTCCATTAAGACAAAAATTGAGGCGATACCAATTTCAACCCTTCAGGCCGCAACGAACAATTTTCTGATCAGGTGCCGCATATGCGTGGATGAGCGTGGAGGTCATTTGCGGTCTATCATCTTTAAAAACCATTAGTTATTTAAAATAAAAGTTAATTTTTAATCCAATAAAAAAAAATTAATGAAATACATCGATTAAAATAAAAGTTATTTAAACTTCTTATTGTAGCACGTTTCGTGCGCCACCCTGTATCAATAAAGAAATTATTTATTTTGTTATGAGATACTTCCATAATCATAACATTCCTTTCTCTTTCACTTGGATTAAGATCGTTAACCATACCACACAACCTGAGTATTATGTGTTGTATAATATTAGCCCAGTCGGGTTGTCAAAAAAAGGGCTGAAATGGAAAAACATTAATTCGTACAATTTTCTTTCACAGTTCGTTGGGGGAGGGGGGGTCATAAGTAGTTTAAATCTCGGTTTTCGGGAAAATCCTGCTGCAGCTTCAGCCGTCATTTTGAATTTAATGAAAATTTTAATTTGGGCAACTTTGCCATTTTTGATTTTTGACAAAATAATATTGGTAAAACTTGTAGAAAATTTAATTTTCTACAACCTTATAGTCTTAATATTTTTTTCAAAAAAGTTACCGTTGGCGAGATATTAATGAAAAACTGTTTGGGGCTTGTGACCCCCTTCTCGGACTATGAAATATTAATAGGTACAATTTTCTCTTATAGTTTCTTGGGGGGACCATCAGTAGTCTAAAAATCGATTTTCGGGAAAATACTGCTGGAGTTTTAATCGTCATTTTGAATTTAATGGAGAATTGGATATCTTTTTTTTTACAACCCTTTAGCGCACACCTTGGAGGTTGAATTGAAGTAGGGGCGTTTTTTTTTTGAAAACTCAAAATAGTTTTTCATTAATATCTCGCGAACGATATTAAAACTAAAGTTGTATAAAATTAAATTCTCTACAAGTTTTACCTTTATTTTTTGTATCAGAAATCAAAAATGGCGAAGTTATTGCCCAAATTAAAACTTTCATTAAATTCAAAATGGCGGCTGAAGCTCCAGCGCGATTTTTCCGAAAACCGAGACTAATACTACTTATCCCCCTAACGAACTGTGAAAGAAAATTGTACGAATTCATTTTTTCCATTTCAAATTCTCAACCCGACTGTACTATATCATATTAAAATGTGCTAAAGTGAATTGTGTTTGGTTAATTAATTTTTAGGGCCTTTTGCCAATTGTCGTTGCATTTAAATTTGGAAAATGGGCCACCTTCTATCGATTAATTGGTTGCGTTCATTTGTATTTCATTGAACGATTTGTTGTCTATCGGATTTTTTTTACTATTCTTTCAATTACACAACTCAAAGTTTAACTTTACTTAAATGAGAAAATTGTTTATAGATACAGATATTGCCCTTAAGTGTTGTTTAATGGCATTTTAAAGTTAAGAATTCTTAACAATTACATTAAAATATGGTTTGTAATGTATACAAAACCAGTGTGTATAACCAGCTTTAGAACGGAGCTGGGACCCATAAGTCACGTGCTTCACCTCTATACATACATATATGCCATAATATTTCATTTTTGAAGCAATGCAATATTGTAGACCTAATTCTCTAATAGAAAACTATACCCTATACCTAGATCAAGTCGTGCTAAATAGGTTAATTTAGATTGAAGGAAAATATCGACACAAATATAATTAATTTATGTCAATTCTTCGTTCAAGTTAACAATGTGGCAAACAATTCGATTGATTATTATTTCATTTTATGGTTTAAGAATATTATCTTAACATTTATCATTTTTAATTATTTTATTTTAGCATCAACATGCTGATGAGCAATCTAGCGACAAAATAAATACTGCTCAAAACACTCAACAAACTATAAAGGCGACATCATCAATGTGGCGATGTTCCAAAGTAATGCATGTCCAAAGAGAAATTCATCCGACAATTTTGAGTTCTATTGAAGGAATCGTTGACCAAATGGTTTGGTTTCGTGAGAGTTGGACAGAGGAAGTGCTTCGTCAGTTGCGACAGGGCTTAATAAAATGTTATGCCATAGCATTTGAGAACAAAAGTTCTGTTAAACATGCAACTATCACACCACATACTCTACATTTTGTGAAAAAACTTGTATCGACATTTGGTATTGGAATTGAAAATATATCAGGGTCACTTGCTTCATCTTCTACTAACTCAGCGGCTTCAGAATCGTTTGCCAGAAGAACACAAATTACATTCCAAGATCCTGTCTTTCAAATAATGAAAGGACAATTTACGAATGATTTTGATTTCTCACAACCAGGAGCCATGAAATTGCACTATCTCATTACAAAACTTCGTAAATGGATAAAGATTTTGGAAACAAAGGTTAAAAAACTACCAACTTCATTTCTGATAGAAGATAAATGTAGATTCCTTTCCAACTTTAGCCAAAAAACTGCTGAAGTTGAACTACCAGGGGAATTGCTTTTGCCCGGCCCATCTCACTATCATATACGAATAGCAAGATTTATGCCCCGAGTGGATATCGTTCAGAAAAATAATACCGCAGCTAGACGATTGTACATACGAGGCACCAATGGAAAAATTTACCCATATTTAGTTGTTATAGAATCGGGTTTGGGCGATGCTCGAAGAGAGGAGCGCGTATTGCAGTTGCTACGAATGCTTAACCAGTATTTAGATAAACAAAAAGAAACGTCAAGGCGCTTTCTTCACATAACAGTGCCACGAGTAGTACCCATATCTGCGCAAATGCGATTAGCTCAAGACAATCCGGCCAGTATCTCACTACGAGAAATTTACAAAATGGGCTGTAGTAAGTTGGGAATTGAACACGAAACACCTATTGTCAGATACTATGATAGGCTTGCAGAAGTTCAAGCTCGAGGTACACAAACCACACATACAGTTTTAAGGGATATTTTACGCGAAGTGCAAGCGACGATGGTTCCAAAAACAATACTACTGAATTGGGCTGTGAGAAATTTTCAATTAGCAACGCACTATTGGCAGTTTAGAAAAATGGTAATTTAATTTAAACTATTTAAATTTTATATTAAAGTTAAAACTAAGTAGAAATTTGATAAAAGTGTACATTTTAATTCCCATTGAATACGGTGGCACAAGACATTTAACTAACAAATCAACCGATTCGGGAATGTAAGTAGTGTGCTTTAAATATTAGGGACTTTTAGTCAAATTAATGACAAAATGCTAGAGCCTGCAAATTAGATAAAAATAAAATACACAATTGGATCGCACGTACCTGCTCTTTTTTTTGCTCAAAAACATTTTACGTCTGGTAACGGTATCTGCCATTTCTGGGGCTAGAAAAACAGATTTGAAATCTATTATTATATATCTTTTTAAATAAAGTTGTTTTAGGAAAAGTTAAAAAAAATAGTTTTTAAAGTGAAATTCCTAATCAAAAACAAAAAACCGGTTGCCTTAATGTTTTTTAGTGTTGGAGAAAATCAAAAACAACAAAAAATTTGTTCTAAAAAACTATAGCCGGAGGTGTGGTAAGGTTTTTATTTCCTAGTATGAAATATAACTATACACGATACATAGTTATTACCACATGTATGGTTTCCAAGAATCGCAGAATAAGTATTCTGACAAATCTTTTTTTATTTATTTATCTATTTACTCTAACAAGTACAAAACTTTCTTAGAATATCTTTCAAAAAAACTTCAATAAAACTCAACAAAAAAAATAGATTTGTATTTTATATATGGCATTCTGGTCATTAATTCTTTTAAATTTTACATTTATTTTGAAATTTAGTATTATTGGCAACCTTTCAATTTTATATTAATTTAATAAAATGCACGACTGGATGGCACGTACTTGCCCTTTTGTTCGATCACATCGTAAGCACAAGATTCTTAGTACATACGGCTAAATATATTTTTAAAGTTGTTTCTTACTTTATTTGTTATGCAAAATTTCTTAATATTTTTATATTTGTAATGCCAATCTTAAGAAAATCGTGCATAAAATATTGAATTTTCAAAAAAAAAATTGATTTTTTTCACAAATTCAGAAAATAATTTTCGAAAACTTTAGTATGCATTATTATTTAGAATTCGAAGGATATTCTAAATAAAAATGAAATTTCTATAATTCCTGCCACAAATAATATGACAAAAACTTGGTGGTAGCACACTCAAGTTGTGGTTGGTCATCTAAAATTATTGGCGCACAATTTTAGTCGCTTTAATAGTATGTTAAATCATTTTTAGTATGATATGACGCTAAAAAGAGGATTTTGTTAATTTTAAACCAGTTTAGTATCGTACTAAGTCCTTAACATCAGGCTGTTTAAAATTTTGCGCCATTAAAACTATATAAATATGTTGATCTATATCGTCGAGTCGTTTATGAGAAAGGCCAACATAAAAATTGTTGTATTGGCAGGTAACGTTAATAACAAAATTTTAATCGAAATGTGGACTATACCTTAGTAGTGCACTGTTTTTTAAAAATCAAAATCGTTAAAGCCGTTTTCGGGATAACTAAGTTTTTGAAAAAGGCGTTGTATCTTGGACAGTTTGTCCACCCGAGTCATTGAGCTTACTGTTAACAACGCACTTCCCAAGTTGTAAAAGCGACAACCAAGTGAAGACTTGCTCAACAGATATAAACTCAATAAACGCTGAACAAAAAAACTTCCCCTATAACAAGAGAAAATATTGACTGGGCTATTAATACTTTCTCCCCATATAAATCTACAGACATGGACGGCATACTACCAATTATGCTACAAAAACTGCAAGACATAGCAGTCTCATGACTGGAAATGATCTTCAAAGGATGTATTCGCCACAAACACGTGCCCGAATCACGGAGACAAGTCAAAGTGATTTTTATTCCGAAAGTTGGCAGGCGTAGTCATGGATCCGCGACAGATTTCAGGTCAATTAGCCTAAAATCCATTTTGCTTAAGACCCTAGAGCGCATTTTGCATTCTCATATTAGAGATATCCTGGATGGTTGTCTTCTAGATGAAT
This sequence comes from Philhelius pedissequus, assembly GCA_910595825.1. Taxonomy (NCBI): domain Eukaryota; kingdom Metazoa; phylum Arthropoda; class Insecta; order Diptera; family Syrphidae; genus Philhelius; species Philhelius pedissequus. The sequence goes on along the minus strand of OU343160.1, from coordinate 126,273,968 downwards.
TACAAAACTTTAATTTTTTTATTTTTTATATATATATATTTAATTTAATAATAATAGTTGTTCATATAATTGTAAGTGTAAAATCTTAGCAACTAAATGTAAACATACAAATGTTTCTCTTATTTTGTTTCATGGTTAATAAAGTGCCCCGGAAGAAGACTGAAAACTCAGTCGAAACGTTGGGAAATCTAATGAATATCTTTCATTAATAAATTATCACGGCCAAAAAAGCCGAAGAAGTTAAATCTTCAAATTTTAAAATTGAACATATCGAATTGGTCAAAACACTTTCAATTAAATAGCTGACTATATCCAAGACTGGATTATCTCTATGCTTAAATGCATGATGATAATAGCTTCGTTAGGGAACTCGACCGATACCAAATAGGATCCTTGTCAAGCTGAGGAATAGTGGTGTGAGAACGGTAGCGTACGCAGATGATTTAGTACTTCTAGTGTCGGTTAAATTCCCAACAGTGATTAGTAAAATCATCGAGAAGGCTCTGTTTAATGTTAGCAATTGGGCCACGAGTTGTGGACTGGGGATTAAGCAAGACAAACTGAATTGTTACACTTCGCTGCCAGGACCAAGGTACCCATTTTCACCCCACTTCAATTAAATTGTGGACCCTTAACTAAACTTTAAACTCAACTTTAAAGAACAGGCTAAGAAGGCTAGCATTGCTCTGTACGCTTGTAGTAAAACATCCGGTAAAAAGTGAGGTCTCCAATCGAAAATAATCCTATGGACATACACAGCAGTAGTACGACCAATCCTGGCTTATGGATCGATTGTATGGTGACCCGTTTTAAACAAACAATACAACATCAATAAACTTAAGAACACTCAGAGAACTGCTACCGTTGGTGCCACAGGAGCCTTAAGATCTTCCCCAACGGATGCCTTAAGTGTTATTTTACATCCTCTACCTCTTGACCTCCACACTAAACATCGCCAGATTCTCTAATAAACGAACGCGATGGTTGGTTTTTCAAAAGCGAAAGAAATTGTGCGAAAACCAAAGTTTTCATTCTGTATCGCATTTAGAAAATAATTAACTTTGATTTTCGGATTTAATATAATTGCTTTAATACAAAACATAACAAAACAATCATTATTTATTGTATATGTGATGGCATTTCATAAGAGGCAAAGGTGGTGCAAATACGAGGTGTATAAAGGGCGCCCATCTCTGGATCTCTTGTGGCAATCGTTTTGGATTATTTAAATTTTTCTTTTTTTTGTGTTTACTATTGATTTTTAAAAATTAATGCGTTTTATCGCTTGGTTTTTATTAATTTCATGTCAGATTCAATTTTAATGAATTTTGTATAGTCTATTTTAACCAAAACATCAAATTTTACTACCTAATATTGAAAAAAAGTCAAGTAATTTGCAGTCGTCTTATTTCTTTCGCACGTGCGAATGAATTTTATCGTTTTTGTAGTTACATGAAGCAAATCGTTCGCCTGCACGAAAACGTTTGGTCGCTTGTGCGATACAGAATCTCACCCCTGGTATGTTGCAGCGCGTTAAGACTCAAAGAGTCAAAATGCTAGTTTGCCAAACCTTACGGCCACAGCAACACGGTAAAATTGATTCCACAGGTATTCAGTTGTCAAACACGACTATTGCACCCCTATTCTGAGTCCAGAAAGGGTTTTAAATGTATATTTCCATCCAGGAAGAATTGGGAAGATGACGAAGTGTCGAAGGATTTCGATGTAAAGATTTTTATCGGCGGATGTCAAATGGAGTGCGGTGTAGGAGCTGGAATTTTCTCAGAGTCGCTGAAAGTCTCTAGATTCTTCCGACTTCCGACGTTGTTAGTGTCTTTCAAGCTGAAGTACTAACTATAATATATAGAAGCATGCAAAATTCTTAATTTGAGCCCAATTCAAAATCAAAATTCGGCTTTATTCACAGATAGCCAAGCGGGTATCAAAGCCGTAAATTCAACAAAAATATCTTCAAAACTGATCCAACTATGTCGATATCAGCTTGATAACCTGAACATTAAACATAGAATCACTTTAGTATGGGTTCCAGGACACAGTGGTATCGAGGGTAATGAACGGGCAGACAAGTTGGCCCGGCAGGGATCGGACCTTCATAGCTGACTTGCATAGAATATTTCTATACCACTCGCTGCTATTAAGGGCAAAGTTCGTTCAGTTTTTCTCACGGAATTCAAGAAAAGATGAAACAATATAACCGACTGTGCGATATCTGGAATGATATAGCCTACCTACAATAAATCCCGCAAAAACTATCTCATTTGTAGACCAAGGCGGGACATACCAAGGAAAGTCGCTACCTGTAAGGGGCACTGACCCTTGGGTGATCGTGCAGCAAAACTGGGTATTCCCTAACATCTACTGCCGTAGCTGTAAAAACCAGATGGAAGAGGAAACAGTGCTTCACTTTCTTTGCAAGTGTCTTGCTTTGCCCAGGCTAAAAATGCAATCCCTTGGAAGAGCTTTCTTTTCAGATCTAAAAGAATGATACAAAAGTTAAAAACGTCATCTCTTTCCTCAACGGGTCGAAATGGTTCTACCGACGATGTGCTTGAGTTCTTCCCTCTCAGTTAAAAATCTTTCAGGTCCGTACGAGCGCTTCCCAGCTATACTTGGGTCTAGATGCGAGTTCGTTTGACCACCATTAAACCATTTTACCTACCTATTTGAAACAATCACCTAAAACACTTGAGTCCGAAGTTTGAGGAAATTGCTGCGGGGGGTGGGGGTGGGTGTTGGAGGGGGGAAATTCATTTTTTTTTAAATTACGCGAAAACTATATTTTCTTTTGAAAAAAGTTGTAGGTACGCATTGTAGTTAATGTTATTCTTCACAAAAAAGATAACGACACTTTTTATCGTTCAATTAATATATTTGGATTGTAGTACATTAATTGAAAAAATTTAATAAATTTATGTTTTTGAGTGGGGATTTTAAGTGTGAAACCGGAAGGGTAATGCTGCCATCTTAAAAATTCTAATTTTCTTATTTTACTTAATAACTCCCAAAACTTTATTTTTTCTGAAAAAACTCTAAAAGCGGACTTAAGACGATACAATTATCTACAAAATGACATATCAATGATAGTAATAGTGTACCAAAGTTTAATTATAAAATAAAATAAATATCAAAATGGATATATAGATTAAATTCATTCGTTAAAGCAACCAGACTTAATATAGCTCCCATTTTAACGTTTTAACGAACAATTAGAAAGTAAAAAGTACCATTACACATAAAACAGATCCAGATATTCTGCCTTATCGAAGTAACCGTCGGAGCGGCATTTTATCCGCAACGCATCTTGGTCGGAAATTTAGTAGTAGCTTTCATCTCAAAAATTTTAAAGCAATAAGCCGACGCGATGGATATAAATTTCAGATGTCCAACTTAACTGATATTTCTTAAAGCGATATATTTTCGATAGTTTTTTTTATTAAAAAAAACACCATACGCGTTTTAAACCATGAAAAATCGGCGAGAGAGTGTAATTTATTGTTTATAAAAAGTATTTTTTACTTGCGAATATAGGTACTATAAGGCAAGTTATGCATTCGTAAGAAAAATTTTTTTTCCTAACAATAAAACATGACATTACGATCATAGAGAAAACCAAAAAAGTGGGTCCCGCAATTCCGTCTGTCTGTCTGTTTGTCCGTCTGTCTGTCTCTAGAACGATCTACAGCCTAAACGGCTGAACCGATTTGGTTCAAACTTGGTGCTTATCCGTGTTAGGTGATTGTCCAAAATAAATTTTTGAATCGTGGTTTTAGCCCCAAAAATAACGGTACTTTCCATACAAATGTTTCTACCATCTTAATTATCTCGAAAACGACTCTAACGATTTTTATAAAAATTGGCGTGTGTACTATCTTGGGTATGGTCTACATTTTGGCTAAAACAAATTGTTTAAATATTTTGTTATTAACGGTACCTGCCATACAACCATTTTATTGATTTCCGACTTTCTCATAAACGGCTCACCGGATTTCGATAAAAAAATTTATATAGAAGCTCCTTCAGATTTTAAATAGTATTGCAATTCAAAATTTTCGAAAAATATTTTTTTTTGATTTTTGAAAAAAATATTTTTTTTTGAAATTTCAATATTTCGAAAACTCCTTCAGATTTTAAATAGTATTGCAATTCAAAATTTTCGAAAAATATTTTTTTTTTGATTTTTGAAAAAAATATTTTTTTTTGAAATTTCAATATTTCGAAAACGGGTGCATAATTTTTTCTCAATTTTTTTTTTTTTTTTTTTTTTTTTTAATCTAAGAATTTGTATATAAAAAAAATAAATGAAAAACGACTTTAAAAATACATTTAGCCGTTTCTATTAAGAATCTTTTGCATATAATGTGATCGAACATAGGAGCAAGTACGTGCGATCCAGTCGTGCATTTTATTTCAATTATAATGCGCTGGCGTTCTTACGAAATGTAATTATATGCACCGATTTTAAAATCAAAACTATCGAATAAAGTCCCCTCCCTATTTCCAAACATATAGGTATATGTTTTGTTTCCGTTTGAACTGTCAACAAAAGAATAATTTGAAAAAAAAACGTTTGACACACAATATTATTTATTTAGAAAATAAAGGAACATTGTGAAACGAAAGCAATATACGTGAAATACCTAACGCAGCGTAAGTACACGTATCTTCTAATCTAATTCAATAATTCTCTTCAAGATTTAAGAAAAATGTTCGCCTAAATAAAATTGCGTTTGCTTTTGTTTTGGAGCAGATTTAGCACAAATGCAAAACAAATTATCGGTCTGATGGTGGCACTCCAAACCTTTAAAAAATATATGATGTATGCAAAACCAAAACACGGCACCAACTTCTGGTATCCTTGTTTAATTTTATGCAATATCATCCTCTCATTTTGCTGTGAACTTGTTTTTTTTTTGTTCTGCCTAAAACAAAAAGGCCACAAGTTAACGTAAATAAGGTTTACTTCTTTATTACTTACATTTTAATTAACAATTTCTTTAAAATGAAAACACTTTCTGCAACGAGAACTTGTCGGATGACTTCGGAGAGAATTTTGTTTGTATCTGTCATAAATAAAACCATTAAAAGTAGTTTTCTTTCGTTATTCTAAGTTAGCTACAATATAATTCAAATTCATGGAAACCGGTCAAAGAACAACGAAGTTGATATTTTGTGTTACCGGCCCCGTGCTTGCATAAATACATCCTCCACAGCGACCCCTTCTTCCAATTTTACAAACTCCACTGCCGTCGTTCGAATTTTGATTCATGCTTCAGCAATCCTACGAGTACAATACATTACACTACTCTGTGTATAAAGAGTTTTTCTATAGGGACGGGCTGATTTTAACCATATTGTTTCTTTTACATTCTGTCAAAATATCGTCATATCGCCCTCATTATGAATAGCGAATCGAACATTCCATAAATTATGAATAATTTAGCGAACTTCGATTATCACGGAATTAATAGCGAATTTCAACATTCGCATAAAAATAAATGGTGCCAAAAATAAATTCCAATAACAAAATATATGTTAAACGTCAAACGCTGTTTGTGGTGCGTTAATTTTTTGTTTTGTGTTCTTAATTCTTATTTTTCGACGATTTAATAAAAAAAAAACAATTTATGTTAAGCAACATTTTATTTTTTGAGGTGATTGATTTTGAAACGAAAAGGCAAGACAAAATTAGGATGGGTCGGTTGTGAAAAAGCATTCGTTATAGTTCTAATCCCTTAGAACTCCCGAACAATTTGTAAGCCTTCAAAATTTAATAAATTATTCAAAAAATCAATGTTTTGTCTTTTATTTTGTACTTCCGATTGAACAAGGATGGCTTTTTGTATGTTCCCAACCAAACAAAGCATGTATTAAAGCTAAGAACTTCTATGCAGTTCTTATAAAACTGGCTTGGAAGTAGTTGCTAACAAATCTGTGTCGGTAATGATTTTGGCTTGGGACTTTCACAGTCAACCACAGTCACCAGTCACATTTTTTTGTTAACTGCAATTTGTTGGTTCAGCTTTAACTTATAGTAAATAATAAAATATTTTCCTAGTAACGGTATGCAACTCTTTTCCCTCACGAACCGGAGGCTCATGAGAGTTTAATTAGACAGGAAATGGTTCCCAATAATCTTTTTGGGAAAAAACATACTTATACGAGTACATTTACATACAAACGGTCATATTCGATTCCATCAAAATAATTAGTTTTGCCAATTGATTTGCATACGTCCTTATGATAAGTTATTATTCACAATTAAAAATAACTAGCTACAGATTAATACAAGTAAATTTTAAACTTTTATTAACAATAAATAGAAAGTGTTTCCCGGCACAACAATTCGCTAGCGTTATCCCTAAATATTTTGATTCGATATCATGTCACACATACATGGGTTAGATTAGCGAAGATTCGCTCTTTGTAATCCCTCGATAATCAAATTCGCTATAGTTTCGTCATTGCGAACTAAGTTTGAGCGATTTGCTATTCGTAATACCAAATTAGCGAATTCACAAGATCTTAAGTTCGATTCAATATGCATGTGCCTTAATTTTTAATTTTAATTTTATTCAACGCATAGTACAAGCAAGCTTAAAAAAACTAGTTAATAATAAATACAACAATGATCACATTATAAAGGGTTATCCATTTTGCGGTTTCAAAAGTAAACGTAAATAAAACATATAAAATATTTGTTTTCATGATATTACCTTTTTATTATAAAGCTTGAAAATTGACATTATGTGTGAAACACTACATCATTTAAATGACCACCACGCGAATTGTTGCAAGCATTGATTCTTTTGAGGTAATTTTCGACCACTTTTTGACACATATTGGGCGGTATCTCAGCCATAACTTGTCGAATGTTGGTTTTCAAGTGCTCAAGAGTTAAAGGTTTATCTGCATAAACACTGTCTTTAGCGTAGCCCCACAAAAATAAATCCAGCGGTGTCAAATCGCATGATCTTAGTGGGCAGTTGATATCGCCACGACGAGAAATTACGCGGCCAGGAAATATCTCATTCAATAAAGCCATATTCGCTACAGTTGTGCTCCATGTGTCACCGTCTTGTTGAAACCACATATTCTCCAAGTCGTATTCTTCAATCGCAGGCAAAAAAAGTCGGTTACCATATGACCAAAAAGCTCCGAATTGACGGTGACAGTCGTTCCATCGTCGTTTTCGAAGAAGTAAGGTTCAATCATACCTCCGGACCAAAGACCGCCCCAGGCGGTGACTTTTTGTGGATGTAATGGCCTCTCTTCAATTACTTGAGGATTCTCAGAACTCCAAATACGACAATTTTGTTATTAACATACCCACCGATTGAGAAATGTGCTTCGTCGCTGAAGAAAATTTTGTTCGAAAAATCGCCGTCCAACGCCTGTTTTTCAAGCACCCATTCGACGTATCTACGACGTTGTGAATGGTCAGCTGGCTTCAGTTGTTGTGTTAGCTGGACTTTATATGAATGTAGGTGTAGATTCAAATGCAAGATATGCCGTAAGACAGTCCTAATTCCTGAGAACGACGAGGAATCGACATAGTCGGGTCTTCGGCAACACTTTCACTTGCAGCAGCGATGATGCGCAGGCCTTACAATATCTGTAACCAATCCAGTCTCTTCAAATTTCTTCACAATTTTGTCAATTGCTTGCGTAGTTGGACGATAATGTAAACCATAATCTCCCCTTAAAGCACGATATGTGGCTGTGGCAGAATCACCATTTTTGTATTAGGTTTTAACAATTTTTATGCGTTGTGCGATAGTTAAGCGATTCATTTTCGTAAATCTCAGACTTTCAACTGAAAAAAAAATTGGTAACTTAGTTTGACAGACGTCGAATTCCAGCCCTATAAACCGCAAAATGGATAACCATTTATAAGTAACCACATAATTTGCATACAAAAATTAAAAAAGAAAAGCACAAGATAGGATAAGAAGATTAAGAAACACATCGAATTTATTACTGTGGTAGGTGTGAGAGGAGGGCATTTCGAAGAACTGATTTAGATATTGAACTCAAAAACGTTTGAGATGTTGTTAGCATTACGAAGCATTCGGGACATGGGGTTAAAAAAAGAATAGTTTGTGCCGTGATAAGGGATTCGAAAAAGGGATACAGTTCTTACATTACGGGGGTTAGTGTTAATGGAAATAGCATTTAGTAATGCTGGGTAGTCAATGTTTCCAGTAAGTAAATCGTGAATTAAGACGATATCAGAGACTTCGCGTCGTTTTTCCAGAGAGTGCAGTTTAATAAGTTGCAGTCGATCAACGTATGGAGAAAAGTGATAATTATCATCCCACGGAAGACTACGCAGAACAAAACGAATAATTCTGCGTTGATCAGTTTCAATTCGTTTAATTTGGGTAATTTGATTTGGAGACCAAACTTGAGTAGCATATTGAAGAATGGGTCTGACAAAGGTAACATATAATGATTTATATACATACGGGTCGGGAAATTCGTTAGACCATCCTTTTATAAATCCAAGCATAGAATTAGCCTTATTGATAATATTGTCAAGATGGGAGTGGAAGTTAAGCTCTCTATCACATATGACCCCCAGGTCATGAAAGGAAGTTATCTAGGACAAAGCAAAACCACCAAAATCAAAATTAAAATATCCAAGAACAGTGACGCAGATTAGTTGCATGAGTAACTGTAGTTGCGACGGAAGAGTAGCAAACACCATCAGAGCAACGTCTACTTCTCGATCCGGAAATCACAACAACAATTACATTTGCGGACCCAGAAGAAGTAGACTTCATACAGAGTAACATCTACTTCTCGATCCGCAAATCACAACAACAATTGCATTTGCGGACCCAGAAGAAGTAAACAATAATCAGCCCTCATCGGCAGCAAGCAACAATACGAGCACCAGAAATAAAAAGGATCATCGTTTGCCTAAAGGTGGTTGGGAGGGAAAAATACGATTAAATATTCGTATATGCAACATCTTTCGAGTAATAAAAATGTCTTGGGCTAGGCACGAGCACAAGAGCAACTACCATAAACGAACCAGACTATAGACACAGAGTGTCTGGAGTAGCGGGACCTGCGGTCACCACCGAAGCAGAGTGTCTGGAGTAGAGGGACCTGCGGTCGCAACCGAAGCAGAGTGTCTGGAGTATCGGTATCTGCGGTCGCCACCGAAATTTATTCACCAGCGGCAAAGACAATTTGCTTTGTTCCCTGGTGATATATAAGGAGCAACGAAATGGAGGTTAAAATCAAATTCGAGTATTATTTTCAGCAAAGCAGTGCGTTATTATTACAGTCCACTTTAATCAAAAATAAAAAAATTTATTTAGAGGAAATAAATAGTGTTATTGTTATTGAGTTATTGAACATTTTGGTCCTATCGAGCCATATGTGTTAGAACCGGTGATTCATTATAGTGCGTAATTTACAATTGTGCGACATATTTCTGATCAAGAAATACAAGAGAAAAAAAAACTTTAAAAAAAAGTACTGTGGGTGTTTTCTTTTTTTCTCGTGCATTTTTAAACTTAAAAAAAAAAACTTCAGAGCCGGTGCGAAGCCAGTGCAATTTTTTCGCATTTTTGATAAACATTCAGAGCTCAATTCCGAGTAAGGCATAGCATTTCCGAAGGGTCGACCTGAATCGCTGTGTACCTTACCTGGTCTTACGGTGCGAGCAACAAATAGTGCTACGAATATGTGCTAGATGGGTGATTTAGCAAAGCGCGATGTATTTCGTGCCTCAATTATTAGGATTAGGAAAGCAGTCGCAGACAATGCATTCCACGATGCTGACGAAGCTATGCTAAAAAGCTGGAAGCATCGGAAAATTCCTTCGAGAAGCTGCTTACAGAGCATATGCCTCTTGTTGCGCAAGCCAAAACCGAGACGGAACTGGAGGCTCACGATGCCTACATGGCAGCTGTGGAGAAGGCGCATCACACTGCTGTCGCAGGATTAAGGACTCGTATTTCCGAGCTACAGTCCCAGAGCGCATCAGCTGAAGTTTCCGGCGTTTCTCAGGCAAATGTAATACAGGTACGGCAAGATCGGCCAACGAAGATACCTGCATTCAAGAGCGACTTCACGCAGTGGCGTGAATTCCGTGACCAATTTGTCACAGAGGTGCATGAACATACGTCCATTGCAAAAGTGACCTAGATGAGAGAGCTGAAGCAGGCATTAGAGGGCGCGCCTGCTAGACTTTAACAGGTGGCAAGTCACAGAAGGTAATTACGACGACGCATGGGCAAAGCTGAATGAAGTTTTTGATAATGAGCAAAGCATTGTCGATGCGCATCTCAATGCCCTGCATGCTATTCCCAACATCGGCAAGGATCCGTGTAAATCAAGAGCTATACGGGATTTGGTCAATGAATCCAATGTCCACCTGAGTTCATTGCGTGTCATGGGCCTAGATACGCCATCATGGGACCCATTTGTGGTGAACATGCTCCGATCGAGACTGGACGGTGAGACAAATCATGCTTGTAGATGGCAAGGGAGGACGTGCGGCAAATAGCCACCCTGAGAGAATTCCTTGAATTCCTAGAACGAAGGGCAAGTGCCCTCGACTCAGCCTTCTATAATCGGTTTGAGACAGTTGCTGAGAGGCCAACAACCAGTTAGCAGAAAAGAGAGCGGAGCGGCAGCCTAGTAGAAGGTAGTGTATCAAGGAGCGGTGCAAGTTTCAAGTGCGCACTATGCAGATCTGGGTATTCACTTTATCGTTGTGAAGATTTTAAGGCTTTGTCAGTTCAAGCCAGGAACGACAGGGTGCGAAGCTTGAACTGCCTTAAGAGTGGGCATTCAGCCCAAACATGCCAATCTGGTATATGTCGCAGCTGCAACAAAAAGCACAATAGCGTTCTCTGTCCAGAACAGCATTCTGCAAGAACGAGTCTTCCAATGGTCACCCAAAATGAGCAGAGCCAACGAGGCAATCCTCAATCTTCCAAGGGCAAGTTGGATGCATAACAATCAAAGCGCGCGTCCAAAACAAAGAAAATCAAAGAGCAAACTATCCCCTCACAGAGCGCTGAGAATCCTGGGATAACTATTGCTGCCGTTGAGCAAGAGAGCACAGAAATTGATAATGCGCTATTAGCTACTGCAAGTATCAAGGCTAAAAGCGGAGCGGGAATATCATTCCAAGTCAGACCACTTCTGGATTCTGGAAGTCAAATTAATCTTATCACAGAGCAGTGTGTGCAACGAATGGGATTAAAACGGTCAGGGTGCAATTTCCTAGTGCAAGGAATTAGTTACAATGCCAATGTGCGGCTTACCGGTACCGTTAATGTGATCCTCCTATCACGGATCGACCCAGAATTTGCAATGAGCTCCCAAATGCTGATCATAGCAAAAATTGCATCGTACCTTCCCACCAGTGCCTTGCCACAGGTACAACTCAGAGCTACAAGTCAGTTGAGCTTAGCTGACGAAGATTTCAACAAACCAGCGAAGGTCGAACACAACTTCCGAAGCACATATTGGCGAGATCCATCTGGGAGATATGTGGTCTCCATACCCATCAATCCACGAGCACGTAGCCTAGGCAGCTCAAGAGCTGTCGCCATCAAGCGCTTTCTTCAACTTGAGAGAAGATTGTGTGCAGACAATGAGCTTAAGGAGAAATATGTAAGCTTCATGCGGGAGTACGAACAGATGGGGCACATGCAGAGAGCAACACTTCATCCACGAGCGGACGTAAACGTGTACCACATTCCTCATCATTGCGTGTCAAAAAAGTTTCGTGTCGTCTTCGACGCATCGTGCAAGACCAACAACGGAACATCGTTAAACGACGTGCAGTTCAATGGAGCAAAACTTCAGGACGATTTGGCAACAATCATTACTCGCTTCCGGACATACAAGGTTGCAGTAAATGCTTACGTTCGCAAAATGTTTCGACAAGTGCATGTCAATCCAGAGCAGTGGGACCTCCAGCGAATATTTTGGAGAGAAAACCCAGATCAAGAGCTAGCAGAGTACTGGCTTACCGTCGTTACCTATGGCATGGCGTCCAGCAGTTTTAATGCGGTCAGAGCCGCATTAGTTATGGTTAACAACATAACCATAGTTGGAGCAACGAGTTTGAATGTCAACGGTGTTACTATACCTGAACGCAAGTCAACGCTTCTGAGCATGCTGAGGGTGACAGCACTTGTGCTAAGATTTATTCATAACTGCAAAAAGAAGAGCAAGCTAGAGCAGCTCAAACCGGTGACATCTGTCCCGCTAGTGACGCCCAACGAACGAGAGCAAGCAATGCAATATTGGATCCGAAAAACTCAAGAGCAGGCATACCCTACAGAAATTAAACAACTGGCAAATAAAGAGCGCATTGAAGAACAAAGTAGCAGAGCAACTGATGGGAAACCTTCCTAAAGACCGGGTGCAGCCAGCCAGACCGTTCAGACATAGCGGCGTTGATTACGCTGGCCCAGTGCAAATTAAGGCTAGAGCAGGCCGATCAAATAGAAGCATGTCTCAACTCCAGGCCACTCAGTGCACTATCAGATGACCCGGCCGACTTGCGCGCACTCACACCGGGGCATTTCCTGATAGGATAGCAAATTCTGCAGCTATTGAGAGTAAATGTAAGCGAAATACCACAAAATCGACTTAAACTATGGGCCGTCATCAATCAGATGCAGCAGCATTTCTGGAAAAGGTGGCATGCCGAGTACCTGAATACATTGCAGCAGAAGTTCAAATGGCATCAACAACGCGATAACATTAAGGTTGGCGACTTGGTACTAATCAAGCATGAGAATACGCAACCAACATTGTGGCCACTCGCACGAATCACAGCCGTTCACCCTGGAATGTGTTTATATTATTTTTGTTTTTGTTTTAGTGGAATGTGTGGATTTAAAGCCAATTGAATGAATTTGTGACCTTAAGTCCAAAATGCGTCACAAATTCATTCAATTGGCTTTAAATCCACACAGTCCACTAAAACAAAAACAAAAATAATATAAACATATTGTTTGCGTTTTCTTCAATTAATTCACTGGCCAGACCACGGGCAAAACATAATTCTAGGTGCATGAATCTAACCAAATTCCCATAGAAAAATATAAATTACAGTGAGTAATAGCTGTAAGTTTTTTTAAAGTCGGTAAACATCGATCAAAAAATAATGCGTCTTAGAAAGGTACTACAGCATCTAACTGATGAGCCCAGCTTTAGTACCTGGGCGAAACGCATTTTGGACTAAAGGTCACAAATTCATTCAATTGGCTCAAAATCAAAATTAAAATATCCAAGAACAGTAACGCAGAGTAGCTGCATGAGTAATTGTAGTTGCGACCGAAAAGTAGCAAACACCATCAGAGCAACGTCTACTTCTCGATCCGCAAATCACAACAACAATTACATTTGCGGACCCAGAAGAAGTAGACTTCATACAGAGCAACATCTACTTCTCGATCCGCAAATCACAACAACAATTGCATTTGCGTACCCAGAAGAAGTAAACAAAAATCAGCCCTCATCGGCAGCAAGCAACGATACGAGCACCAGAAATAAAAAGGATCATCGTTTGCCTAACGGTGGTTGGGAGCGAAAAATACGATTAAATATTCGTATATACAACATCTTTCGAGTAATAAAAGATGGCTTAGGCTGGGCACGAGCACAAGAGCAACTACCATAAACGAACCAGACTATAGACACAGAGTGTCTGGAGTAGCGGGACCTGCGGTCGCCACCGAAGCAGAGTGTCTGGAGTAGCGGGACGGTCTGGAGTAGCGGGACCGAATTTATTCACCAGCGGCAAATACAATTTACGTTGCTCCCTGGTGATATATAAGGAGCAACGAAATGGAGGTTAAAATCAAATTCGAGTATTATTTTGAGCAGAGCAGTGCGTTATTATTACAGTCCACTTTAATCAAAAATAAAAAAATTGATTTAGAGCAAATAAATAGTTTTCTTACTGAGTTATTGAACAGAAGTAACATATGGCACTGGGTCCACCTGTATAAGATAAGATCGAAGTGGCCTAGGTTTGCCTTTTCTGGAAAAAGTAATGCTATGGCACTTGTTTACATTTAATTCGAGGTTTTTTTGACACCAAAGAGAGAAAGTATCTAGGGTTTATTGCAGATAATCCGCATAAATCAGAAAATCACATTTCAAAATGTTAGCAACATCATTGATTGCTAAAATGAATAGCATTGGGCCAAGATGACTGCCTTGTGGAACTCCAGAAGGCGCATTGAAAGGAACGGAAAGAGATGATCTGTAATTTCTATCAGACAAATATGAGTCAATCCAAGAGATGAAGTGAGTTGAAAAACCGAGGTTTTTTAATTTGTAGGTAATAATTTTGTGAGACATTTTGTCAAATGCTTTGCTAAAATCAGTGGATATAACATCAACTTCGTCCCCCTTTTCCAAAGTAACCTTGGCTTAAGACACAAAACCCACCAGGTTTGTTGTAGTTGACCTACCGGCTAAGAAACCATGTTGAACGGAAGACAAAATAGGTTTACAATAAAAAGCTAGAGCATCATAGATAATACTTTCGAACATTTTAGGTATGCAAGAAAGCTTGGCAATTGGGCGATAATTAGACACACTATTCTTTGGTCCTTTTTTATGTATAGGCACTATGGATGACACTTTCCAAGATTGAGAAAAAACACCCTGAGAAATGGAAAGTCTAAACAGAGAGGTCAAAGGATGCACTAGAACATTTTTTGAGGACAATTGCCGGGATACCATCAGGTCCTGTAGAGTAGTCGTCTTAAATATGAAGTTTTGACCAAGTTGGTTTTTATGTGGACTTTGGAGAATTTTTTTTTTGTCATCTTTTGGTTTATCAATTTTTGCTTTAACCATTGTTTGGACAATATTAAGAGACGAAAAAGAGGTTTGTGGAGAATATTTTAGGTACTCAAAGTATTGTTCATCAGGCTCCGTATCACAATCCGAAAACGACTTTTTGAAAAAAATTTGCAAAGAAATTGGCTATTGTTGTAGGGTCCGATGAAGAGTCGTCCAGGTAGATAAGCGAGGGATGGTAGCCATCGGATTTTCTTTTCGCGTTTATAAATTCATAGAGTCTATTTGTTGAATAGATTTTATTTTATTCAGGCGACATTCTCATTCAGCGGAAGTCCAAACTACATTGAACTTGATTATGTTGGTAGATTGTTGTGCAGTTAGGTTTGTGGCGGTGTTGGATCTAGGTATGCAGTGATGGTGGATGCCGGTGCAGGTAGGGTAGGTGGAGATGGCGGGTTGCATTCGCCCGAGGTATCCATTTCCTGAAATTTTATGTGTAAGGATTTCTCATTGTTGTGATGAGGTTGAGATTGAAGTAAGCATTTTTGATTAGATGATGCATGTTTCATTTCGTCGGATACTTCGGAGATTGCAATACCAATGGCAGTGGATTCTTTTATCTAAACGTCAGTAAGTGCAAATGAATCACCGATGATTTTATCATAAGTAGCTGCGAAGTCTACTCCGATTGATTTTATTGCATGTGTGTGTTTATTAATAGATATATTAGTTATTTTGTAAAGTGTGAAAGGTGTTATGATGGCAAGATCGCCATGTAAAGTGTAGTAAAATTGGTTGATGCTTTTGAGAGGTCTGGGATACAAAAAGAACAAATCGCTTGGCAATGAATGCCTCAGCTCGGACCTCTGGCTAATGCACTCGAGTTTTTATTCAGTTGTATTTTTAAAAAGTATTTTTCAAATTCTTCTTAGCTCGCAAGCTGCACAAAAGAATAAAAAAAAGATCTTTTTGGTTTGGTGTTCTGTGAGAGAAGACAACTTTATTAAAAAATGCTATGGCTATTTATACATAATTTTTAATGTTATCGAAATCAAATCCATACTTCGATTATTGGCCCACTTACAATCGATATCCACAAGTCAGCATAATTATAAGGCTAAGGGTAAATAACCAGCTATCTTAAGTGACATAATTCACTGGGCATAATGCTTAGTTGAAATATTATGGTGCCCAAGCCGATGACCGCTGAGCAACCCATTAATGTTCTATGTGTATGCACTTTGTTTACTTGCGCCGTTCATGCCATCAGGGTAATATGATACTTATGGTTTTTGTTATTCATTGACTACGACTACGAGTCGGATATATGTGTATCTTTTTATTACCCAGAAGTGGAAGGCAAATCAATGAATCGTATTTTGATTGTTATGTAGGTATCTGGTGCTTAAGGCAATGCATATGCTGGGAAGTAAGTGTCAAGTATCGAAGTATGGTTTGATATAAAACAATTAATTAAGTGGTCGCTGGTGTGCTCCCTTCACACCACCCTTCCTGGGGAAAAAGGAGAAATCATGACAAGGCTTGATTTCTTCTTTTACATGCCACTTGCACAATAGATATTTGGAGAATTTTTTTTTTTTTTTTTGTTTGTTTTAATTTGCTTATTGACATATTTTTGTTTTTTTTTTTTTCGTTTTCATTGTGATAGATCATGTATAAGATTGTATTATTACTATTGTTACATTTATATAATATTTGTACGAGTACCTATAAATTTTTTTTTTTTTTTTGTTTGTTTTTTTTATTTTTTTTTTTTTTTTTTTTGTTTACAATCATTCATTCATTCATACAATTTTTGAGTGACTTAGTAAATACATTTTACTTCTTCTAATTTGTTTTAGTTTCTAGTTGTTAACGTATTCTATATTCTTCTAAAAATATTACTTAGTTTCTATGCCGGCTATATAAAATATGATAGAAAAAAAAATTTTAAGTGATAAGTTTGTATATTATTATTTACTTATTTTTAATCATTTATGTATTTAACGTCTGTGTTTCATAAGTCTTCAAATAATCTTACAATAATAACATATATATATAAAATGGTTTTAATCGGTTTTTATGTACATTAATTTTTTTATCACCATATTTTATTTCACAATTTACTCCTTTCTGGGATAATACTTCATATGGCCCTATGTATATTGGATCTAACTTCTTTCTACTTTCATTCCTAAGTAAAACTAGACTACCTTTATTGAAATCTAAAACTTTTGCCTTTACATCTGTATCGTATCTCGTTTTTCTAATAATTTTCTTATTTATTAAAGTATCCCTAGCGTCTTTATGAGCTATTTGTAGTTTGTTTTTTAAATCTACCACGTAGTCTTCATAGTTGTACACTGGATCTACTTTATTGATAAGATTGGAAGGTAGATTACATTGTCTTCCAAATACTAATTCAAAAGGAGTGTATCCTGTTTCTGAATGTACTGAAGTGTTGTAGCAGAAAACATAATAGGGCAACCAGCTGCTCCAATCAGTATGTTTTTCTGATACATAACTCCGAAGATAAGCTCCTAAAACTTTATGGGAATTTTCCAGTGCTCCAATACTTTCATGATGGTAAGCGGTAGACTGTAGCTGATCTATTTTCAACAGACTACACATATCTTTAAATACTTTATTTATAAATTCAGTACCTTGATCAGATGCTATAGTTCCAGGGACTCCATATCTTAGAATAAAACATTCTACGAGTCCTTTAGCTACCGTATTAGCTTCTTTGTTTGGTAGTGGTATCGCTTCTATGAACTTTGTTAGTTCATCTTGAAGTGTAAGAATGTATTTTGATCCATTTTCTGATTCGTCTAAGGGCCCGACTAAATCTAAGAATATTTTATCAAAACCTGATTCGGCTGTTGAAGTTATGGTCATTGGTTGTTTTTTTGGTTGAATATGTTTATTACGCTGACATAATGAGCAGTGCTTAACGTATGTCGTCACATCGTTTTGCATGCCTGTCCAAAAACATTTTTTTCGAATGTTACGTAACATGCGATTTATACCAGCATGTCCACTAGTTGGTAACATATGATAATCATTAAGTATTAGTTTTATTTTGCAAGGGTCTGTTATTCTAATTGATTCGTCTATTATGTGCACTTTTATTTTACTTTCTTTAAATATTTCTTCTATCTGCTTCTTTAATATATTAATTTTTTTTTTACGACGGCCGTCTGATAATTTTCTTAATTCATCTTTAGTTATATAAATATTTTTAATTGATAAAGGTCCGCAAATTGTACGCACGTCCTTCAACAACATTTTGTCAAATGATGCCGATCGGTCAATAGTGCCATTCTTGGATTCCTTTTCATTATTTACTTGCGGTTCACAATTTTCTTTCGCATCCCTCAACAACATTTTGTCAAATGATGCCGATCGGGCATTAGTGCTTATCTTGGACCGATTTAAAATCAAACAATTACTTTTTTAAATATATCCTAATATTAGGCTTGGACCTACTACTCTAGTACCCTTTAATTTTGCAAAATCTTCATCCTCTTCTTTAAAACTGTTAATTATTTTTAACTCAACTACTTTCAAACCTTTTTCTGGAGGTTTTAAAAGTTCACTAATGATTTTCTCTTTTTCTAACTTTTCATTTTTGGGATTATCTTGCTTTATATCAGATTTCTTTGATTGTGCTCTTGTAGTCACACAAACGTATAGTTTTTGCAAGTCTTCTGAATTAATTTGTAATCTACTCAGAGCATCTGCAGTACAGTTATTTTTCCCTGGTGAATACTCTACATAAAAATTATATTCTTCTAATAATAGCCTAAATTTGGTTAATCGACTGGAAGGTTCTTTAAGCGAAAATAGATATACTAGAGGCCTATGATCGGTTAATATTTTAAAACGTCTTCCGAACAGATATGGTCTGAAGTGCCTTACTGCCCAAACTATTGCAAGTAGTTCTTTTTCTATCGTACTGTAATTCTTTTCTCCTTTGTTAAGCGATTTACTTGCGTAAGCAATTGGTTTATCGTCATAATTGGATAACACAGAACCTAAAGCAAATCCAGATGCATCTGTTCGGAGTATGAATTCTTTTTCAAAATTTGGGAATTGTAGAACATTAGGGCTTATAAGAAATTCTTTCAGTAGATTAAAAGATGTTTCGCAATCTTCAGTGAATTTAAGTTCTACGTTCTTCCTCAATAACCGATTTAAAGGTATTGCAAGTGTTGCAAAGTTTGGTATGAATTTTCGGTAATAATTAGCAAATGCTACGAACCTTCTTACTTCATCTGCGTTTCGAGGAATTGGGTAATTTTTCATTGCATTCGACTAGATGGATCCGGTATAATATCCTTATCAGATATTATGTGTCCTAAATATAGAACTTCTTTTCTAAGAAAAGCACATTTTCTTGGATGGATTTTAAGATTCACTTCCCTAAATCTTTCGAAAACTTCCATTAAATTTTTATTATGGTGTTCTAAATTTTTACCGAAAACTATAAGATCGTCAAGATATACGAAACAACGTGAGTAAGTAAGACCTGACATAGCTATAGACATCATTCTTGAAAAAGTGCTGGGTAATATTTTTAAACCCATGGGAAGCCGTTTCATTTGGTAATGTCCGTTATCTGTTGAAAAAGCTGTGCAAGGTCTGCTATTTTCCTTTAATTCCATTTGATAATAACCTTGACTCAAATCTATGCATGAAAAATATGTTGCACCTCCAACCATATCAAATATGTCCGTTATATTAGGTAATGGAAATTTATCATCTTCAATAACCTCATTTACTTTTCTATAGTCAATTACCAATCTGACTTTTTGTATTCCCGTTATGGGGTCTTTTTTCTTGTGTACTACAAGAATGGGTGAGTTCCATGCGGATATTGATGGTTCTATTATATCATCTTTGAGCATCTTTTCTACTTCTATTTGAATATCTTTTTTCTGGGAATGAGGTAATCTATATGGTTTGGTATATTTTGCAGTAGCTCCTTTTTTTAGTGATATTTGGGCCTGACCTATATGTGTGTATGTTAATTTGTCGCTTTCTAGGTGAAAAATATCTTGAAATTTCGAACATATAGCTTCGAGTTCATATTTTTCCTCCTCGTTAAGAGTTTCAAAATTTATTTCTTTAAGTAACTGTTGTGTTCGTGAACTTGAAGGTATTATTGTTTGTTCGTATGTAAAAATGTGGTAATTTGATATTGACATGGACTTGTGTTCTATCCATTTAATTCTAAATTCGGATTCTCGGGTATTCAAAATTTTTATTGGAATTTTCCCGTTTTTCACATGAGATATAGAGCCTGCCATAAAAACTCCTTCACATAGTTCTTGTGAATCGAATATTCTTGTGTCTAAATGTTTGCTATTAAGCCAATATGTGGCTTCAGATCTGGGTGCAATGATAAGTGAAAATAAATGTTCTGAATTTAATATAGGCAGAGAAGTTTGGAAAACTTCTGAAGATAATTTTAATACAAAGTGTTCTAGATCTATTACTGCTCCAAAATCTTTAAGAAAATCAGCACCTATAATTCCATCTACAGGTACCGGAAATGAGTCTTCTACCACATGAAAAGTATAGGATGTTTGGAATTTTTCTAGTATAAGAGTATTTATACTAGTTCCTAGCGTTTTTAGATTACCGGAAATACCCTGTATTGTTATTTTATCGTTTTCATTTATTTTTATATTTTCATCCAAAACACCTCGTTTTATTGTGCAAACTGATGCTCCTGTATCTAATAAAAATTTTATATCTGATCTATTGCTAATTTTAAATTTTACATATAGGCCGTTTGCTATGCCCCCTGCACATATAGCTATGTGTTGTATTGGGCTTAGAGATTTCCCCCTGATAGGTCGGCTTCCCCCTCGGTGGGTTGTTCGTTTCTCTCATTCGCGAAATATGTTGTTTCTCTGTTATTCCTCAAAGAGTTATTTCTATTTTCTATTGTGTTGGAAGTACTTTGATAAGTATTCCGTCTATTGTCCCTTGTATTAGATTGGTTATTATTTTGTCTATTTATGTTGCTTGGATTGGTTCTATTATTATATTGATTAGAATTATTATTTTGTGGCGAGTTAAAACGCGGTTGGTTAAATGATTGTTGATAATTATTGTTGTTAAAATTATTTTGTCTGGGAAAATTTTGAGAGTAATTGCCACGAAAGTAATTTTGTCTTGGAAAATTTCTATTCATGTTATTATTATAAATGTTTCTGTAACTATTCTGAAAACTACGGGGTACAAAATTCTGACCTCTTGTTTGGTTTTGCGTATTAGAATAATTAAAATTGTTGGCATATCTTATATTTTCTGTAATTTGGGCCGTACTTGGAGCTAACTCTAACAAATGTGTTATAGCATCTTGCATCTTTGTGTGCCTTGCACTATCCAGAATTATTTTGTACCTATCATTAACTCCTTGTTTTAAAAATGCTAACCCTCTACGTTCATTAGCTGCTGTTAATGTTTCTCTAGCTGTTTCCCCTTGTATGTCTATTTCTAATTCTGTCATTTTCGATATAAGATGTTCTATCTCCGACACGAATTCTCTCATTGGCCGATTTTTTTTGGCGTAATCTCTCTAGCTTAGACTGTATACTTTCTATAGTATCCTTGTCTCCGCATTTTGAAATTAGACTTGATTTTAGTTGTTCAAATGTTATAATCTTTGCGGTTCCTAATTCTGTTAGAGCCCTACCTTGAATTTTACATTTTAATGCAAATTTGATGAGCGTAGCCTTTGAAGTTTCATTTAGTGTATCATGATAAAACTCTAAGTTATTTAAAAAATCTCTAATGTTTTCTGCTCTCTTATCATTTTCTGCGCAATTAAGTATAGGCAACTTTTGCGCCTTGCTAAAATCGAATTCTGCCGTTATAATTATATTTTCTGTTTTTTTTTTCCTGTTTTGGCTCTTCTTCTTCTGATTCTGATTCCGAATTAATTTCTTTTATATTATTTTTAACTATTTCCTCTGCCAATTTTTTATATTCTTTTGCTTTAGTCGTCAATTCAGATAAATATTTATGTTCTTCGCTATTTAAATCTTTTTGGTTGATACTTGTGAAAACTTCAATAAAACTATTCCAAAGTTCTAAAATCTCTCTTAGTTTTAAGTTTGCTCCCTTTGTTTTTCGTTTACGGGTGGGAGATTTTTTTAAGCTTTTATAGCAATTTCTTAAACTTCCCAAAGATTCTTCTAATTTTTCGAAGTCCATATAAACAAATGTAATAGAGTAATAATATAAAAATATATATATAATTTCTAATATCAAAACATTTTTTTTTTTTTTTTTTATTAGTTTTTATTTTTTTTTTTTAAACAGAAATTCTTCTTCTTATATTATTATTTTTTATTATTTGTTTTTTGATTTTGTTTTCAAATTTTTTCTTTACAATATTTATAATATATTTTGCTATAATTAAAATTAAAACTATTATTATTACCATAGTAAAGTCGATACCATAGTGTAACTCTCCTTTGCTGTTATTCTGCTGGCCGTTGTTGTTGATGATGACCTCTTCTTGTTTTGATTGGGTTTTACCCATTATTTTAAACTTTTCAGCGCGTCTTTAGCTGTTTGCAAGGTTTCCTCGAACAATTTGTCGAATTTTTTCTTTTCTTTCTTTTTATTTTTTTCGATCTTTCTTTGTTTTTTTTTCTTCAGACGGAGTTGAAGTAAGAACCTTTTTCTTATTTCCGTCGATTGACCTGGTATGTTGGCCAATCTATTAAGCTCCAATAATTCTTCTCTACGCTTGATCTGGAGACCCCCTCTAGGTTTTGTCTTCTTTACTTCTTTTTGGATTTGCAAGGTTCCTGTTTCTGTTCTTCTGGCCGTCCGCCGTTTGTATTCTTCGATGGTGATTGGTTTAGGACCAACGTTCTTATCCTCCACAGATGTTTGTCGCAGGAGTTCGTTCGCTTTTTTTATATAGGCGGCTGCCAACGCCAGCTGGTCAGTTGACATCAAAAATTATTTATGTGAAGAGAAGTAGAGATGTTTGGTTCCAATTCAGTAATTTACTGAACTGGCAAGATCGCCATGTAAAGTGTGAAGGGTGTTATGATGGCAAGATCGCCATGTAAAGTGTAGTAAAATTGGTTGATGCTTTTGAGAGGTCTGGGATACAAACAGAACAAATCGCTTGGCAATGAATGCCTCAGCTCGGACCTCTGGCTAATGCATTCGAGGTTTTATTCAGTTGTATTTTTAAAAAGCATTTTTCAAATTCTTCTTAGCTCGCAAGCTGCACAAAAGAATAAAAAAAAGATCTTTTTGGTTTGGTGTTCTGTGAGAGAAGACAACTTTATTAAAAAATGCTATGGCTATTTATACATAATTTTTAATGTTATCGAAATCAAATCCATACTTCGATTATTGGCCCACTTACAATCGATATCCACAAGTCAGCATAATTATAAGGCTAAGGGTAAATAACCAGCTATCTTAAGTGACATAATTCACTGGGCATAATGCTTAGTTGAAATATTATGGTGCCCAAGCCGATGACCGCTGAGCAACCCATTAATGTTCTATGTGTATGCACTTTGTTTACTTGCGCCGTTCATGCCATCAGGGTAATATGATACTTATGGTTTTTGTTATTCATTGACTACGACTACGAGTCGGATATATGTGTATCTTTTTATTACCCAGAAGTGGAAGGCAAATCAATGAATCGTATTTTGATTGTTATGTAGGTATCTGGTGCTTAAGGCAATGCATATGCTGGGAAGTAAGTGTCAAGTATCGAAGTATGGTTTGATATAAAACAATTAATTAAGTGGTCGCTGGTGTGCTCCCTTCACAATTTCCGAACTTTCCTTCATCGAGGGATGAAGGCAGCAATATCGTTCTTTACTTTTTCAAAATGGGCATTGAGGTGGTTAGGGAGAAAATTAATGTTATTAACGTATTCTGTAAATTTGTGCAGGGCCTGTTTGGATAGACTTTCAATATGCGAAAATTGAGTTGTGAATATAAAGTGATGATTCTAAAGACTCTTAGTAGTGGATTCGTTATTCTCGGCCATGATATTATTACTAGTACGAGTGGTATTCCGAAATTCTTTTTTCAGTTTATTGATATTATCGGATAATTGGGCTACCCGTTCATTGTTACATTTTAGTGCAAGCAGGGTGTGTGAGATTGTTAATGTTTTGAAGTCTGCGCAGTAGAAGTTAAAATTAATTAAGTATTCTGGCAGATAAAACAATTTACCCAATAATTTTTTTTTTTTTTTTTAAATGACAGAGTAATCAGTGTTACCCCAGGTGGTGAGCTTATCCATTATTAAATTGTTTATCTCTTAATTTTTTCTCTAAGATTTTTTTAGTAAATTTAAATAAGGATAATACAGTGTTTTTCTCAAAAAATTGGTTTTTGCAACATCTAGATGCAGGTGTCGATAACGCAGTGTTATTGCGAACGAAGTGTTATTACAATCTCAATTAGAGATGTAATTGATAATTAAGTTAGTGAGCGAAAAAATCAAAAGCATTTATGTATATATAGTATCAACAAGAATACCGGAAGAACATCTACTAAAAATTGCACTCACCCGGACAGATGAGACGAAAAACTAAGGTTTAAATTTTAATATCATTAGACTGGGCTAGGTATGTCCAAAATGCAATGTATAGGAAGCAGTCAAGGTGTGTTGAAGGAAGTTGACAGCAACTACATGAATGCTCCAAAAGAAAGCTAGGCGGCGGTAGCGTAATCAATTATAAGCTGATGGGTCTTCCAAAAATGGATGCGGCACTCCAGGCTTAAGATAAGCACACAGCACAAGTGCGAAAAGAAATTGGGATGTTTTTCTTTGTTAATGTATAGCATCAAAGTTTTGCTTCATATAGGCTGAACATAAACATGAAAAATTGCACTCACCGGGGAGACGAGGCAAAAATTAAGGAGCCTTAACTGTGGGTGTGAGCTAACTTTGAAAAGCACTCAAAAAAATACTGTATCAAAAATTCAGCAAGACTGATATTAACAAAAATGAATTTAATTGAATGCAAAACCCCTCGCAAGAAACAAAATAATCAGCAAAACTGTTAATATATTAATATATCGAAAATTTAAAGATTGAGAAAAAAAAGATGATGGATACTATTAATAATCAAAAAATATCAAGGAGGAAAAATAGAGCAAGTCTTACACAACGACAAGTGAATTAACACTCACAATCAGTCACTAAAGACAAATCATCATGAGAAGTTACAGCGTCGGGCAACACGTGAAAATGATAAAATTTTATTATCAAAATGGGAGTTCTCTATTAGCATCGATGCGCGCGTGGGTACGTGAATAAGCAAAATTGCCGGATTTGGGATTACACCAATCCACGCGAGATTCACGAGGTGCCAATGCATCTAAATAAAGTTATTGTTTAGTGTGGATTTTGGGCTGGAGGCATCATCGGTCCGTACTTCACCCAAAATTATGCTCGACAGGCCATCAACGTCAACGGCTATCGCTATACATAGGTCGATGATCACCAACTTCTTGTGGCACTGAATTGGATGATATGGACACCGAAGACATACGGTTTCAACAGGATGGCTCTACGTGCCACACAGCTCAAGATACATTCAATATTCAGCACGAGCGGTTTCATGGCATGGTTATCTCGCGCCGAGGCGACGTGAATTGGCCACCAAGATCGTGTGATTTGACCACTATAGAATTTTTCTTGTGGGGCTTTCTTAAGTCGCCGGTCTGTGCGAATAAGCCGCACAACACCGCGGCCCTCAAATTCAGCCTGATTTATGTGCCAAAGTCATCGAAAACTGGAAGCGAAGTCGCGGCGGCCATTTAAAAGATATTATATTTCACACATAATATAATTGATATTGCTCTAAAATAAAGATAAAACCTTATTGATATCTCATATACAACTTGTTTTATTCAATTTTAAAATCGACCCGCCTTAATGGGAAACCCTTTATAAAGCTATGAAGTAGATACACTGAAGCACTGGCAACTAGACTATCGACTTAATAATTACACCCATTAATACAACAGAGAAAGCCATAGAAAGAAAAACAATATTGTCGGCTTGCAAATGTTTAACCCCAACGACGGCGACGTTAACATTAAAAGGGTCCGAAAGAAAAATTCCATCCCAAACCTGACAAGTTTTATTTATTTTTGTAGAGGAGTTTAAAGGTTTCTATTATCATAGTTGACAACTCCAGAGATAATAGCTTGCAGAAGAGCGAATTATGTGATATCAAAAGAAAATCCACAAAAAAAAGCGAATGTTTTATTCTTAATTCGGTTCAAGTGAATGACACTCGTTCAACTAAATATGCTGTCATTTGTGGAGTACCCAGCACGAATACCTGATTGAAACTCACATAGAATATCATTGTGTTCAATCCAACCATTTAATCTGAATCAGGCCAGTAAAAATTGTATAAAACGTATTCGAAAGATATAGACCTCTGTAGTATTCACAATAGCCGTGTTTTATTATCGCCAATAGCCCATATGGTTCACCCCGTGAAAATAAAACGATCTGGGTTATGTACTTACATGTACACTCTGTTTGCCGAACTTAATACTAAAATTTGCAAACCCAGATGGAAACCCCGATAGAAACCTGGATCTCGTGTTGTTTTTGTAATACGTGTTAAAACATAACCCAGACCCAGACCCGTAGATAATAAAACACAACTAATGATTTGGGTCACCTTTCTTAAAAAAAAGGTATACCAATGGAACTACGAAATGAATCTGGTACATCACCAGTGAGAAATATTTTGTTGAGTGGGATGAGAACTTCTTCAAGAAAACACTCCGGCGCATTTTTGTTAAGCTCATAACTTATTCCATCCTTACCAGGGGCTTTTTTAGATTTTGACTTTTGTAATACACCAATCACTAGAACACAATTTAATTTTTTAAATATGTTCATGACTTTTCTTTAACCGTTTACTTTAACAAATTTTAATGTATTAGGATCTGCGGTGAATGTATCACTTAACAAGCGTAAGTTGTTCTTACGGAAGAGGCAAAAACATTTTCTTTCTGGTACGTAAACACTGGAAATCAAACCATATCTGTTTTGGAGTAAATTTTTTTCTACTACCTGCGGGTACCGGCTAACTTTATTTATTACTAAGTGTTTTTACTTTTTCTTCAGTTGAAACATTTGAATTGGAAAAATTCGTTAAAGTGTCAAAATGTTCGTAGACCAGTTTAACTTTTTTTCTAGCTCTAAGTTCAAAGGCATATGGTCCGAATATGGTTTGCCGCGAACCGAGAAGTCATTAATAAGTTCTAAAAAATTAAACGAACACACGCAGTAGTCAATAACTGCATTGCCCATTGCACCGCAAAACGTAAACTCCCCAGATTCATCACTACTTATTCCACCGTTTACAAAAACACCGCCTATATTTTCCAACAATTCCAAACATTTTTGCCTTTCGCATCAACTTTTTTGTCCTTGGATTTTCTCTCTTCTGATATAAAGGGTCAACCTTCATTCAAGTCACCAATGATAAATATTCAAACCTCAAATCTATTAATCAAATCTTTGAATTAATTATTTTTATTATGGGCTTTATTGATCATTCCTTCTTTATGCGAATTAAAACAATCCCATATTTTCTCCCTACGTTTCGTTGATTTTTGTCAACTTCTTCTGGGCAGCGATTTATTTGATCTTTATAAATTATAAATAATGTAATTTTTAAATACATAAATTAAGTAGTTTTTGAACATTTTCTCTAAACATTATAAACTAAATAAAATGAAATTGAACTTACTGTTTGTTTTGTCGACGCTATAAATTAATTCCAATGATCCCTTACCGCTGGTGGGGAGAAGTACATGAAAAACAAAGCGTATGATTTACCGTTTTAATAGCAAGTGATTTTATTATTTTAAGTATTCTACTTTTATGCAAAATAAATGCTTACTCTACAAAAAATAAAATGTACTATAAATATAAAACAGAAATTGTAATATTACAGTAAGAAGAACCGAATAAAAAAGTATAATAAATTTCGTCGCTCCCGTCGTTGCGTCGCATCGTCATCGTCGTGGTGCATGTGTATCATGTTTGGTATGTTGTATGTAGCTTGCTCATCTGATGATGCTATTCTGTTGTTCTCACAACAATCTGGACCTCTCGGATTGGAGTGACGGAGAAATCAATGCCTTCAAATGAAGTTTGAGTATTGTGTCGCTGCTTGTTCAGAGTTCTCATTGGGATAGTTGTGTCTGATGCTTTGATTTGTCGTGCTAACGGTTGATCCCCTTTTCGGAAGGTGATAAAAATGATAACAGCCGTAATGGCCAATATGGTAAGTCAACTAGTTGCTCCAAATATTGAATATTAGTGTACTCGATGAATTTTCAATTCATTAAGTAGATGTTCCTGACTCTTCTGAAGTTGTATTTCTTTTTCCAAAGTAGACAAATCCAAAGAAAAGATTGGTAAAGGTATCGATTGTTCATCTCTTTTGAAGTTTAACGAAGTTATTTTCTCAGAGAGGTTAAATGATGGCAAAAATGATAATATAATTGCACTAGTCATTGTTTGTTTGCCAACAACTGTCATGGTTTGATCATGTATACTACATCTTGGTCCTAGTTTTAGGAGACCCCTACCTTCTAGAGTAACGGGTACGGAGTTGAAGTTGTATCTGGAGTACTGTATATCCACGCGTTCGGTTGTTGCATCTTAAACCAGTGCAGTCTTGCTGGTATGTCCTTAATCCTGCATGAATCCAAGGTTTGCTTGTGTTGAATTATATTAATTTCACATACACTGACAGTAGGATCTGTTGTATATATTGGATGCTGAAGTTGACACCAGGAGATATCGGACGGCCTAATTCTGCAGTGCAAACGTTCATCTTTGTTAAGTGGATAAAAATAAATACCTTGAAGATTCACCATTAAATATGCTGACGACGGAACAATACGTGTAAAATGTCCATAATGGTTCATTTTTATCGGAAAAAAACCTTGTACAAATTGAATTCCTCGTTGTACAATAAAGGAAGACTGATTTCAGATATCACATTATTGTCAGTCACTCTAGCTCTGGGGCTCATTATTTTGTAAAGTTGAAGTATCGATTCATGATGTCTCTCTCCAGGGATCACCAGAGACCTTGGAATATTATCCTGTATTTTAGTCAATTCAGTTTTAAATTGTCGAACTGAGAGTATAAGTGGGTGTATTTTGCCAGTGTGTGTTGACAAAACGATATCGAGCTAAAGTCTTGAGTTGCCTTGTAATTGATCGTTATAAGTATTGCGTTTAGATCATTTGATGAAACTCTCCATGTATTCATATTTACTAGATTCGTTTTCTAATTTTGTGGCATTAGAATTCATTAGCCTTATTTGCTTCATATTTTCCAACTGTTCTTTCTTGAAGTTGGAATCAACCTTAATTGTTTGATTTTTCATGAGTTGTAATAAGTGATTTTCGATTTCTTGAACGGCTTCTCTTGTTTGCTCATAACTTGCAGCGAATCTTTGGTCAAATTCCAAACAATTCATCAGTGATTGTTCCAATAAAACCAACCGGTGATTGTCCTTCTCTTCATAATGAGTCATCATTTGCATGCGAAAGAATGTCATTGTTGAGTTCAATCTTTTGTAGTTTATATTGTATTTGGTTCAACATTCCTTCGCACATGATCAACTTTAATTCCTTGAGTTCTGTTGATTGGCAAATTGTTTCCATTTGTTACAATTTCTTTGTTGTTTGGGATTCTTGTCATTAATTCGTCAAGTTGAAGAAATTAATTGTTTACGATGAACTTGAAATTAAACTGGATTGTCCCACATCTTTGAAGTATATACCAGGGTGATTGTCGAACGGAAATATCTGAATATCATCGTTTATTTGCCTAATAGGATTCAGTAAGATAAACAAAATACATAGCCAAAATAAAAGATGTGAGTTTTTTGTTCAGATTTTCACTTGAACTTGTTTTTCTGATGCATTCGTTTCAATTGGTAATTTACACAATTTTGTTACTACTCGATTGAAGTGTTTGCTCTTACTGAAAACAGTTGCAGCTCGAACACAGTTGTCTTTCCCAGGATGAACTTCTTCTACCCTTCCCATCATCCTGGTAGTCGGCAGAAGTCGGTCTTCTGTAACAAGAACAATGGCCCAAACTTTAATATTTTCTTCTTTTTGCTTCCACTTAGTCAATTGCTTAAGCTGGCACAAGTATTCAAATGACCAGACTTTCCAAAAGTCTTGAGTCATATTTTGGATAAATTGCCAGCGAGATCGGATTGTTTTCTTTTCGCCTATGATTGGTTCAGGAACTGCATTCAACGCACCTCCAATCAACAAGTGTGCTGGAGTGAGGCCTGCATTATCGTCAGCGTCGTTTTCGATTGCCTATAAGTGGTCGGGAGTTGAAACATGCTTCTATTTGGATACGAAGTTTCGACAGTTCTTTGAACGACAGCATTGTTTCTCCGATTATTCGTTTCAGATGGTATTTGGTCGATTTTACGCTAGATTCCCACATTCCATCGAAGTGAGGTAAGGCTGGGGTATAAAGTGTCATCGCATTTCATACTTCACAAGCACTGCTTATGCATCTTCCACACTATACTTGTTATCTGATCTCAATTGTTGTTGAGTTTCTTTCTCAGCTTCAATAAATGTAGTTCCGTTGTCACTGTAGACATGTGAGCATTTCCCTCCTATTGAAGTGAATCGTTTCAAGGCTGCTATGAATGCTGCTCCGATTAGAAACTTGGATTGATCCTCTTTACCAAGTTGTTGAAGGGTTCTTACAGCTAGGTAAGGGGCTGATGCGGTGCCGTAGGTTACAGTTGTCAATTTGTTTTCTCTAATAGGATTTTTGTTGGAGCTTCGCCAAAGGATTCGTTGATAATCTTGATGGTCTTCATGGAGTTCAATTTGGCGGTACATTTTTTCTACGTCTGAAACGTATCGATGTTTTCTCCATCGCATCAGAATGGTAGTTAGATCGTTTTGAAGTTTTGGACCTACTAACATCAGTTGATTGAGGCTAATTCCAGTTGAAGTCTTTGCTAAACCATCAAATACAACTCTTAATTTGGTTGAAGGTTTTATGACCGCATGATGTGTTATGTAGAATAAGTTCTCGTTTGATTCTTTGTAATTGTCTTCTACCATGTGACCCAGGTTAGAAATTCGTTGATAACTTCCTTGTATTAGTCTTTTAATTTTGGGTCTTTGTTAAGCTGTAATTCAAGCTGGTGAAATCTAGCAGTTGCTCTATTTTTGGATTCACCTAGTTAAATCGTCTGTGTCAGTTCTTTGTCGAATGGGATTTTGACGACGTACCTCCCATTTTGTTTTTGGAAGTGTGTATCTTTAAAGAATTGTTCACATTGTTTGTCTTCTTCTTTTTTAAATTGTTGGTTGACTAATTTCTTCTATCTGCCAAAATGTTTCAGGCTGTTGATCTATAAATGTCAGTGCTACCAATCCAGTAACACTGTGTGTAATTGCATTTTCGTTTGATGCTCCTCCAGAAACAAACCACCCTAATTGTGACATTTGATCGATTAACGAATTATTAGCCACTCATTTGATCCCATTTAAAGTTATTCCGCCATAGGCATCAGCACCAATAATCATGTCAATGTGTGCATGAATGATGTATGTTGGATCAGCCAGTTCTGGAACATCGACAAGATGCTTACTAGTTTGCTTTGAAGGTAACTGCCGTGTTAGTTTCGATAACACCTGGATTTCTGGCTTAAGTTTGAAATTCGAGGTAAAGTGCGGCATTATTGTCACATCCTTGTTATTAGCAATTCAACATTAACATTCTGTCGGTAGAGTTTCAGCGCTTGCACCACAGATTATGTTTTAAGTGAGTCTTAAGGACCTGGATCAATAAGGGCTCTGACTGTAACAAACTGTCCATTTTCACTGTTCACTTTTAGTACCGCTGTTGTGACTAACACATTGTAACGTACCTCGAGCTGACATCGAGTAAGGGGACAAACTGTCAACAATCTCAACCCCCTTAACCATCCACTTCGTACAATACCAGTAGGCCTTAGAGCTTACAGGGACTCTTAAACTGTCCTGGTAGCAATAGCTGTGTTTTATTGGGAATCTATCCATAGTACCGTAAGTAATGTCCAAAAAAACTCATCGACCGTAGCATGGACCGTAGCTTTTTTATTGTTGTAAAAATGGTACACCTGCACAGCAGTCACAAGTAATGAAAGAGTCTTTTGCAAAGTAAAATTTTTAAAAAATCAAAATTAGGAACAATAATTAGCTTTTATTCATATAAAATAAAAAAGTAGAAAAACGTACCAATATTTAATTTAAGTTTCAAACCTATTTCTTGTGTTCACTTTTTCTGCATTTGCAATTTTAAATTTGAACATTCATTTCGCACCAATAGAAAGTAAATGATAAATGGACGGGTTTGTTCATAGACTATGGTCAAGTCCCTTTTTACACAGGGCAATTTTTGTATTGCTTTAAAAACCGTCTATGCCTTTCACACGAGGAAACACAATTGCCGGAACATAATTTGCTTGTTTCCTTTTATGTTTCTTGGTTTTGAACGCACAGTACAACGTAGTTTAAATTGTTCACTCCCCTTACATTTCCCCTTTATAATTCATGCTTTTATTTATTTTCTGAGTAAATCGATAGCTAGAGTCTTATTTTTCAAGTCAATTTATATATTTATTTTCTGAGTATGTTTAGCTTTCAATTTAATATTCACTCAACAGAGATCATACTGCACTTAACATACGCGGATTAAGGAACAAATAATTAACATTTGGTTTGCAATTTCCAAGCACATGTCCAGAAAAAAAAAACAATGGGATCACAAAATTGTACGCCCAGTCCATGTCCATGTAGTGAAGCGAATACCATGGCCAATGTCCATTAAACAGTGAGGAAAAAGCACATTTGTGAAGTTCAGTTGCCGCTTAGTGCGCTTAGGCCAGGCGCGCACATGCATTTTTTTCGGAAACGAAATAGTTTAATCACTAATTGAACGATGATCGCGCACATAAGCAACTTAAAAATCAATCAACGAGATAAACCAACACACAGACAACATATCGATTTAATGTGCGCGCAGTTACATTATAGTTCGGTGTGATTCAAACTGAAGAACTTATTTGGGGCGATCGTTCGATTTGTGCCAAAACACAAACTTTTAAGTTGCTCGATTCGCGGACTGAATAGTTTTTGCATGTGCAAAAGTCCATGGTATTCACTTTAGCAACCAAACTGTTGCAAAAAGTTGCATATGTGCGCGCCTGGCATTATAGCTCATAGAATTTCATACGAATAAATATTTTGCGACGCAGTGTCGAGCAGTTCCTCTATAGTGCAGTTCCACTCAATGCGGTTTGTCTTCTCAAATTGCTTTTTTGTAGATCTAAATAAAAAGATGATTTTTTCACCAAACTCCGTTTATTTATAACTATCAATAAAAATTGAACACAAAACGAATATTGGCCTTAGTTAGTCAAAAATAAAAGTAAAACCCAATTCATTCATTTCCCATAGAAATTTGTTAAAATTGATTAATTGACATTAGGGATATGCAAAATTGCAGATATAGGTGGAATTTTAGACGTACTCCAGAAAATAACTGAGCAAAGAATATAGTTTTTAATAGTAAAAGTCAGAAACTTTTCAGAAGAACAGCTTATAATTTATTAAAAAATGGAATTATCTAAGATCTTAAAAATATAAACAGGCCAACAATAAAAAAAAAGAATCGAAAAGATCGATTTGTCTTACGAATGAAATTAATAATTATAACACTCCATGAACGCATCCATCGAGATTCAACCCAATTATCAATCGTACCAACAAAACGAACAAAATCAAATTCGATACTCGAATAAACGTCATCTAGCCATCCACCGTAGCTTCTACTTTAGCATATCATCGACCGTATCAAATTGTATGTAAAATGCTACGACGGATAAACTTACGGCGGATAAATTTCCCAATAAAACACAGCTAATGGTTATGGGTGTCCAATTTTCTTAGCGCGCGGCATGCTTGCATAGCTAATGGTTAGCTCGTCGGTGTTGTCGGGGTTCTTGTGGCTTGGGAATTGGACGGCCGTTACGTTTTCATGCCGTTTCAAAATTTGTACGAACATTTTCGGGAAGCTGACTTGTGTCTGTTTATGAAGAAGAAATGTTCTGTTTCCCTATTTGAGTGTAAGGAGAGCTAGATGGCTTGCCCTCAGAGGGATATCCCACCCTATTGTCACACGATCTCACTCTGTGAGTAAGACCATGCGACCAACCTGGTTATCAAAACCATTTTTGTAACCCACAAACGAATATGAGAACAAAATGTTATGTTTTCATCTATCTTTTGCCTCCGTCATCGCCTATCCCTTTTCTTCAGAGCCACATCCACCTATAAGTTAAAAAAAACCCAAAATCATAATCATGGTTTTCAAATCAAAATTTAAAAAAAAATGCAAAAAAAATCATCAGCTTCATTTCAAAAAAAAATCTTGAAAAATAAAAGATATGTTTTATGTTTTTTCTACTTCCAATTAATAAATTAATTAAATAATATTTTATTAAAATCAATATAGTTCGGGAAAAAAAGCACTGATTAGAAATAATTAAGTAACCAGAAAAAATAACTTTATTAATAAACAGAATTAAAATATCTAATTACAAACTAAAAATAAAAATATGAAAAAATCAAATATCAAAACTATGCAAACAGAAAAAAGCATTATACATGTTTCCTATTACAAATTAGATCTGCAAATATTTTATATTTTTCTTCCTTAGCTTGTGTGTTTTTTTAATGTTCCACATAAAAATGTTCTGTATTCCACATAAAATTAAGTTTGTAAATAGCTCATTCCGAATGTGAAATTTTAGGGTTCTGAATATGAAAATTCGTGTTCTAGATTCCGAATATGAACCGGTTTTATACAAATTGTCTGTAACAGGTGATTTTGACAATTCGAAAATGAATTCGAAGTGAATTAGAAGGAGTTGAATCCACTCGAAATGCAGAACACGTTATTTCAGTTTAAGTGATATTGAAATTCGTTTTGAATTCATTTTCATTCGGAATGCAGAACATGTGTGAAAGAACCAAAAATAACAAGAATGGTCTTATATTGAATTATCTAAACCGAAAGCAAAGTAAAAAACTAAACTTCTAATCTAAAGTTCAGAAAAATAAATTATGAACAAATTGTGAAGAACACTAGTGCTACAATATCGTAGAATAAGTAAGAAAGAAAGAGTGAAATTAAATAAGTATCCTAGAAAATTAGGAAAAAAATAATAAGAAGTATCTTTTAAAATAAGAGAAAAAATAAAACGTAATCCACAATAAACTGGAAGAAAAAGTGAAGAAAAAAGTTGATTGGAAAAGTGAAATTAATGAAAAAAAATAATAAATTGTTATGTGAAAATTTATTAAGAAAAATATATAAAAAAAAATCCAAATGATACAAATCACATAAAAATAAGAAAAGTGATAAAAGTGAATAAAAAATTAAATAAAAGAAAAATATTAAATAGTTAAAAATAGCACTATAAAAGACATAGTGAACAATAACTTGAAACAGTGAACATTTTTAATTAATAAAAAAAACAAAAAAAAAATACTGAACATTGGTGATTTATATAAGAAAAATTGAAAGTGAAAAAAAGACTTGGACTAAATAAAAAAATCATCATCATCAAGCAGAAAATTGAAAGAGCGAAAAACCGAAGACACATATTCCAAGAAAGCAGATCATCAAATTATAGTAAGAAATTTTATATATTTTTTTAAACTGGCCGAATTACTTGACCATTTTGGGAAATTAAATCTTAGGCTAAATAAAACATTAATCAAAATGCCTATCCCAACTGAAGAGTTAGTAGCCAAATTGGTAGCTGCAAATACTGCGAATTTACAAGCTGAGCTTAGCTCGTTAAAAACTACTATACAAAGTTTCACAAATACAAACTGTGTGACTGAGTACAAAATACAATACTGATGAGATAACATCTACCGAAACTTTAGACGTTATCAAATCCTTACCTGAGTTTTCCGGGTTAAAAATAAATGCATATGTTAGTTGGCGCGAAGCTGCGAATAATTCAATGTCATTGTACATCAAGGGAAGCCGAAAATATTTTGCAGCCCTTACTATTTTCAGAACTAAAATAACAAATAATGCTAATGACGTATTAACTAATAATGGCACCGTATTAAACTTTAACGCCATAATCTCCGACTTGACTTTGCGTACGCAGATAAAGACCTCCGCATATCATAGAACAAGAATTTAGTGTGCTCCGTCAAGCAAACACTTCTATTATTGACTATTATAATGTGGTCAATCAAAAGTTAACATTATTAATTAACAAAACTGTAATGACTTATGGTACAAATACACAGTTAACCAAAGAATTAAATGATTCTCACAGACCAAATGCTCTACCGGTATTGATAACAAGACTAAATCATTGTCCAATATAACTACTATTCTCACTTTCCCCAGACATTTTACCTTGTGCCCTCGCAAAAGCACAGGAACTAGAATCCAATAATGTTAGAACACAGTTCGCATTACAATTTAACAGAACTATTACTAGTGCACTAAACCATTCTCGTGATCACCAAAACAATTTGAGATTTCCTCAACGGAACCAAAACAGCTTAGAAAAACAGAATAAATGGAATTAGGTGGTTCAGCCAATAGGCCTATATCAAAATATGAACAAAGAAATTTTGATAATAACGAAAAATCATATAATCCTTTTAGACAACGAAATAGAATTAATGTACAGCGTAATAGTAATAATTACCAACCACAATGGCAAAAACCAAACTATAACAAATTTAACAATATTCAAAGACCAAAGAGAACGAAATCATAGCCTGCAACAAAGCTTGCAAACACCCCCTCAAAACATTGAAAGAATTAATAATTTAAATGAAGAAAAAGAGATTTTTTCAGATCAGCGTTAAACCTTACACCCACTTACGAAGAATAATAAAAAATAAACAAATTAGAGTTTTGATAGATACCGGAGCTAGTTGTTATTACTGTAAAGCAGGTATACTCGATTTTCGACAAAACTTAGTTATAAAAAACAAAGCAATTACTGTCAATTAGGAAATAATAATAGAACATTCTTACCAAGCTAGAATTTTTGATCAAATAATAAGAGTATATGAAATAAAAGATTGAGAATATGACATTCTAATAGGTAGCAAAACACTACGACAAGTAGGAGCAAATATAGGTTATGCAAACGATTTGCTTATAATAAATAATAAAAGATAAAAACTCTTTTACGAAGATTTAACCAATTTACATAATATAACATACTTAAATATAGAAGATTTAAGAGCTAAGATTATATCATTCATACAAAGGGAAGATAAAAATATAAATACAAATATTCCATTTAGGACAGATGTAGTTGCCGAAATAAGAACTACAACAGAAACCGCAATATGGTCAAAACAATATTCATATCCCCTAAGCGCAAATAATTTTGTGAATAATGAAATTGAAAAACTATTAAGAAACGAAATAATTTGCCCGAGTAAATCACCATATAAGAGTCCAGTTTGGGTCGTTCCAAAAAAAGGTTTTAATGAAGATGGGACATCAAAGAATAGAATAGTGATTGATTTTAAAAAAATTAAACGAAAATACTATATCCGATAAATATCCCATTCCAGATACCAATGTCATATTAAGTAATCTAGGTAAAGCGAAATATTTTAGTTCTATTGATTTAGAGTCAGGCTCCTACCAAATAAAGATGAAAACTCAGGATATAGAAAAAAACAGGTTTTAGTATAATTAATGGTAAATACGAATATTTAAGATTACCATTCGGTTTGGAAAATGCTCCAAGTATTTTGCAAAGAGCAATGGATGACATTTAACGTCCATATTGCCTAAAGTTCTGCCATGTATATATTGATGATATTATAATTTTTTTCAAATTAACTACACGAATATACCGAACACATATTTACAATCATTAATACGCTAAAAGAAGCTCACATAAAAATATCTTTAGAGAAAAGTTCATTCTATAAAGATCAAATTGAATTTTTGGTTTAGTAGTAGCACATAACATCATTAAAACTAATAGTGATAAAGTAAAATCAATTAACGAATATCCCTTACCAACTACTTTAAGACAGCTAAGCAGCTTTTTAGGTATGATTGGCTACTATAGAAAGTTTATTAAAAATTACGCCCAGATTTCAAAGCCATCAACAAAGTATTTGTCTAATGAAAACGGTCAAGTTTCCACACATGTTGCAAAGAAAACGGTATTAAATCTAGATGAGAGTGCAATCAAAGCTTTTAATATATTTAAAGAACACCTTAAATCTGAGGTTGAGCCAAATCAACCAGATTACACGAAAAAAATTGTTCTAACAACAGATGCGTCTGACGATGCAGTAGGAGCTGTATTATCACAAGATAATAAACCCATTACATTCATAAGTAAAACATTGGGTAAGACTGAACGATCTTACGCAGCAAATGAAAATGAATTAAACGCTATAGTGTGCGCATTGAAAAATTTAAGAAATTATTTATATGTTGTTTCAAACTTAGAGCTCCATACGGATCACCAAAAACTTTTTCGGAAAACGACTTAATGGATTTTGTCGAAACGTTGAATTTGGTAGTTTTTTGACATTATCTTGAAAAGTTAAAAAACTATATTCCTAATATAAAAAACAACGGTATCTCCAATTCAAATGTTAAAAACAACCGTTAAGAAAAAAATTTATTTCTCGAAAGAATTTATATAAAAAATATGTGTGTTTTTAAATTAGTGCAAGTATAAACGTTTTTTTTTTCGTACTTATTAACGGTACTTCCATAGAACATATTTTCATATTTTCGACTTTCTCAACAGTCGATAAGCCGATTAGAATATTTTTTTTTATACAAATGCTCCTTAAGGTTGTCGATAAAACTGCTTACCAAAATGGTCGAAAAAAAAGTTTTTCGATTTTTAAAAAATAAATAATTTTTTTTTTGAAAAATTGATTTTACAAAAACCATTCACAGAATTTTTTTGAAATATGAATTTTATATGTATATTTATAATATCTTCAAAATGGCGTTTCAATTGTTTTTGCTAAAAATGTTTTCAAAATTTTATACTACAAAATTAATTTATTAAATATTTTATATTTTTAATTATCTATGAATTCTAATTGCATCTTTGTTTTCCCTCAAACTATATCGACTAAGCAATATAAAAACATTTAATTATGTGTATTATCCATTTATTTCTATCTTATTATGTTTTCCCATTTTACGTATTTTTGCGTACGTCACGGAATACTAAATATAATGTAGGCCCACATACATTTATATATATTGTGTCTTTAAAAATCACATGAATCTTATGTATGCATATATAGCTACCTACATCCCTCATTTTCATTAGTATATGTACATGTTTACATACTTAGGGTTCATCTATATATGTATGTACATACATTTTACTCTCCTAACTTACGTAGTTAAAAGCCATAACTTAGACTTAAATATACATTTGTAGGTAGGTACCTATGTAACTATTCCTTGAATCATCCATTCGACAATTCATTATACTAAGAATCAGTAACGTGCCGTGGTGCTTCAAGAAAGTATTCACTAACTTCTATTCTTAGATACGATTCAGGACGTTGTATTTTGTTGTTGTGATTTTTCTTGGGGTTTTTGTATTATTTTTTTGAGTTTTTGTTCTTATACTTTTTTGTGTTTTTCTTTGTAAGGAGAAACTATAATTTAGAAAGGAAATACTTCAATAAAATCCCAATTTATCGGGATTTCTTAAAAAAAACTAGCAAAACTTCCTCATAGAAACTGTTTTTTTACTTTGATTTCCTTTAAAAATGATTTTTCTATGGACATGATTGCAAGTTGCGATAATCTTTGCTCCTGCATTTTATTTCTATCATACGATTTAATCTGTTTAAGATCAAAAAAGGAACGTTCGATAGATTCACTCGATGTGGCTATTTTTAAGATCAGTCAATTTAGTTTAAATGTTTTCGAAAAAGTTTCTTTTAATTCAAGAGCATCAACCACTCTTGGAATATCTTTAACGGAGATATTTTTAAGCTAAGAAAATTAAAAAAAAAACAATTAATTCATTCTTCAGCCTTGCAAAATCAAAAAAATGCACCATATGAACACTTTAGGCATTCAAAAATTTCAGTACGGCATATTTTTCCATACTCAACAATGTTTTTGTAGAAAGTAAAGCTAGTAACTTAAATTTTGTCAACGACTTGAACAGCATTTCAACTTGAAGATTATCTAAAAAAAATAATTAGCGTTATCGCAGTTCAAAACTTTCTAGACCTCGTTTTCGAAAAGATCAATAGCATTTATAGATGCTTCCAAAATATGATGAAAACTCGTTCTCGAGTTATTTATTTGAAATCTAGCGCTGTCATTAAATGTTATCAGAATTAACATTTAACACTGCATTAATTAAATCACTTTGTATTTTGTTCGACCTTCGACGTCGATTTATTGACACTTGTACGTGAACGTGGCTTATGAGAATGTTTGTATTTGTACTTGGTAAACGCAATGAATACGTACCGCAAGCACGCAATGAACAAAATAAGAACCAAACACTAAAAGTAAGGCATTGGCTGGCATATCTGGTTTCTCCGATCGTAGCATCTATCTATAAGGTAAGTTTTCGTACAGGTACATAGAATGAATCCGCACCACAGCGCACATCCACAGTAGTCTCAATGAAAATGAATACCAAATTACCAACTCTCTTCGTACTGTGTACTGATCCTACTTCTCTTGCACTGCCAAACCGAAAACTTATGGTGGAATGAACGACGCTGGCCGAAGTTGCACTGAATGTTGTTAAACAACTAACCAATAAGCTTGTACTGGCAATTATCTCTCTTTCTGTTGGATATTTTTTTAATATGGGGATTTGTATCACTTGGGTGCGCTGATGTTGGGAGAACACCCAAATGTGTGCATTTGTGTTTTTTGATTAAGAATGAATTCTCTTGCTGTCCGAAAAAGGAAAACCGTGCGGTTGATGAGGGTAAACACCAAGGGCTGTAGAAATTTTTATAAGGGAGCATGAATTTCGTGTCTTGTTTTTAAATTTTGAACGCGGAATCGCTGCGTATACATTAGCATTAGCAATAGCATTATTTTCAAAGTAGTTTTTCGTTCCCAGATCGTATTCTAGTTGGGAGTAATAAGTTCTATACGCAGAGGATCGTGCATTTTCGATAAATGACTCGCGCTGCTTTTCATCGAGAACTTTAATAATGTTATATAAATCCGTTTTCATCTGATTGGAGCTTATAGTCTCTAGCTGCAAAGGACACTCAGTTCTTTCCGCTAGCTCGGTCCACTTTTCAAAAAAGAAAGTTTTCATATCCAGGGCAACCTTTGCTACAATTTTGGGTAGTCGTATTTCATTCATTTTAAATACTTTAAGTACATAGTCGAAGTGAAGCTTCAATGTTGCAATATACATTGTAGGTAAACCTGTTTCTATGTGTAGCATACAATTGGGCGTGGTCATCGGAAGGTGCAGTATTCTTTTTAGGAAAAATCGTAATAGTTGTTCTACGGTATCGTTTTGTGCAATTCCCCATACTTGGGATGCATAAAGCATGACTGCCCTTGACGTTGCTTCAAAGATATGGTGTTTAGCTGGAAGACTTAGGTTTTTATTTTGCATACATTCCCGCCAGGTTGCGTTAATCGCGGTTTTCGCCTTTTTAAGTTTTTCTTCAAAATGCAGTTTCATGTTGTTTTGGGGTGTCAATATAAGGCCTAGATACTTATAGCTATCCACGATCTCCACTGGCTCTCTTTCGTACCTCCGAATATAATTTCCTGCGTTGTCTCTTTCCTCTACCGAAAATCATAATTTGAGATTTTGAACGTTTAACGGTTAGATTCCACAATTTGCAGTAATCTTCAAGTTTCGTTATCATCATTTGTAGCTTTGTAGGTGTGTCCGCTAAAAGGACAATATCGTCTGCATACATGAGAGTTTTTAAAATAATAGTACGTATTTCGGTTCCTCCATTTAAGGATGATACTATATCATTAATGTATAGTGCGAATAGCAGTGTACTTAAGGTGCATCCTTGCCGTAGACCAGTAGGTGTTGAAAAGCTTTCTGATAGTACTGTTCCGTCCCAGATACTAGCAGCACAATTTGCATATAATTTTTTTAACGTTTTCAGCATTTTTGTGGACACACCCAGTGTCGATAGTTTATAGAACAATAATTCCCTATCTACGCTGTCGAATGCCGCTTTAAAATCTACAAAGTAAGCATAAATGTTCTTTCCTTGTGAGCGGTAGATATCAACTATAGTACTAAGCGTAAAGATGTGGTCAACAGTTGAGTATCCTTCGCGGAAACCGGCCTGGCATTCGCTCAGTAACTCGTTTCTATCCACCCAATTAGTAAGTCGCTTAAATAAGAGTCCTCCAAAAATCTTTCGAACAGTGTTAAGCAATGAAATTCCTCTATAGTTTTCCACCATATTACGATCTCCTTTTTTGAAAATTGGGAGTATAACCGCTGAATCAAAACATGGAGGAGAAAAATCATTCTTATAAAGGTCGTTGAACACTTGAAGTAAACAATAGGCGAATTCCTCGGTGCAGTACTTGTAGAATTCATGTGGAATGAGATCTTCTCCTGGTACCTTAGTTTCCTTCAACTCTACTAATACTGCTTTTAGATCTTCTAGTGAGAAAGATTGATCCATGATCTGATCTTCTACATGATTTGGGCAGTATTGGAAGGGCAACGCTGTGCGTTCTACGTCCAAAATGGATTGGAAGTGTTGTTTTAGGTCAGCTGCTGGTATATTTATACCGATTCTTAACTCTGAACCATTTATGTACCGAACTGCTTTCCAAAACTTTTATATTCCTGCTAGCTATAATAATTTGCACTTTTTCTTCGTAAAACATTTTTTTCTTCTCGACGCATAGCACTTTGAAAGAAGTATTTGCTTTCGTGTATTCTTGTCTAAAGTAGGTAGAATTATATTTTCTAAAAAGCTTTAAGAACGCAAAGGCTTTGCTTCTAGCTCGAAAGCACTCACTATCAAACCATTCTTGTTTTGCGTGCATTACTTGTGTTTTTGTAGAAACCCTGGGTGCGATTTTACGAATAATTTCTTGCAAACCTTCGATGGTAAGAGTTTCTTCATTTTGTTGCAGAATATTTAATTCCGAGTTCATGGCTAATTGATAAGCAGTTTTGTTGCTATTTCTCCACACCAGTCTGGGATAATTGATCTCTGTATCTACCAAACCTTCATTTTCTGCACTAGCTTTCAGCGACACTGATACTGGCATATGGTCCGAAAAATTTTGTGAGTGGACAACGAAATCAGAAATATTGCCAAGCCAATCCTCCGATACAAGGCAGTAATCTATTACCGAACAGGCATTCCCTCTTACGAACGTAAATTCACCTCTGATGTCAGCTTTAGATCTTCCGTTTAGAACTATGAAATTAAATGATTCCGCAAAGTCCAATAAAGTTCTTCCTTTACTGTCCGTTTTGGTGTCTTTAGATCTTCGTTGCCGAGTAGTTTGAATATGTTGCCCCGTTTCGTTGTATGTAACTTGTTCGCTTCCAATTCTCGCGTTAAGGTCTCCTATCAGCATCATTTTGGTTTTCTGATTGTGACAAACTACATCACTTAAAGCGTTCAAATCATTTTCCCAGTGGTTGCAATTTAAATATGTTGGTATTATATAGTGCTTACACATGTTATCTAATTTGAAGTTAATAATAATATGTCCCGGTATATTTTCAAAATTCAAAAATTCTTTGTATATTTTCTTAAACCCGTAGATGCGTCCACCACTTGCTCTTCCATATTTTTTAGTTTTAACCGCTTCCTCCCATACCAATTCGTACTCGTTAAAATAACCATCAAATAATTCATAATTTCATTTCAATAAAAAAGTTTCGAATAATAGAAATACATCAAATGTTTTAACAAATTTAAAAAAGTTTGAAAATAATAATTTACTTTTTAAACCATTTATGTTATAACTTAAAATGTTCAAATTGTTAATACTAATTGACTGACAGACGGCTGACTCTTAATTATTAAATTTATTATATCGAAGCGACTCTGAGACACCCTGTGCCCGTGTTGCTTGGTGTTGCATAGAATGGGTAGATGGCGCAGCGGGAGTTATTGAATTATGTTGTGCCAGCTGTGTTTGACGTTTATTAATGTTGTCGTCAAAGTTAACAGAACGTTCCACTATGTCGCACCGCAAACCGGGCAACATTTTTTTCAGAACATTAAATCCATTTTCTTTGCCACATTTTAAACCATATTCCGTGCTCCATGTAAATGCCTTTCCCTCAACAAATAATCGGTCATCTCGTAATTGTGTTTTTGTTCCAGGACGTTCGGTGTGTAATGATTCTTTTAGCTTTATCATCTTTGCTCGCTTGGTTCTTACGGCCAAAGGGTAATCCTTATGGAGACTTCTTCCCGTGTTTTTAAATTTGGGTGATGCTTTCAAGATTTTATAAACATCAGAGCTATGTCTCAATGTTACAACTAAATGATTTATTTCGATGTTGTTATTGGTATTTTTGTGAGTCAGACGGACTGAGTCCACAGTGTTTTCGTCGCCTTCTGCTAAGTTTTGGCAGAGCTCCTTCCCCTCGTTCAATGGATTAACATTGACCTTGCTTGGCAAGTGAACAATTACATTTTTTCAGTGAATTTTTGCATTAATTGTGTAATTTGCATTTCAAGTTTTTCGCAACATTC
The DNA here is from genome assembly GCA_910595825.1 of Philhelius pedissequus. Classification (NCBI taxonomy): domain Eukaryota; kingdom Metazoa; phylum Arthropoda; class Insecta; order Diptera; family Syrphidae; genus Philhelius; species Philhelius pedissequus. The sequence goes on along the minus strand of OU343160.1, from coordinate 126,229,289 downwards.
TTCAGCAAAGGCGACTTTATTTTCAAGGGCCAATTGTTTCTCCTCCGAAACAGCCATTTTGCTGGTAAGTACATCTAAATCTGCCTTTGTGGCCAAATGCTGCAGGTGATCTTTTAATTTCTCATCGAGAAGGCGGCTTAGATCACTAATGGACATGATGTTAAGTGTCATCTCAGTACGTTGCAGTTTCTTCGATTCTGGAGAAGCTTCTGGTGATATTTTACTAATATTGCGCTTATTCATGAAGTTAACAACAATTACTGATTGAATTGCACTTTGCCGTTGATCTTTGGCGAATTTTAGTAATATCTTAAATAATATGAGATCACTTACTTCAAATATAGTGTCTTGTTAGTTGATTACAATTAATTTATATCGCAAATTCGAGTTATAATGCACTTTTTTTAAAAACAAAATTTTGCAAAATACAGGAGCTAAAATTTTAATGCAACCGACTTATTCAACTGTCAACTGTCAACCCCTTGTAAATCATTTATGTGCGAAATAATAAAGAAGATCTATCTATCTATATTGACGAAATTTTTCAACCCCCATCACTGCTGCTAGGCATTCCCTTTCCGTCACTCTGTAGTTCCTTTGGGCGCCATTTGATTTGTAGGAGTAATAGTAACTACACCATTCTCGTCAGGCTGACATAACTTAGGCGATTCCCGAATCTGATGCGTCACAAAGGATTATAAATGGTTTAGAAAAATCGGATAAACAAGTACATGAGATGTCGTTAACTTCTCCTTTATTAACTCAAAATTTCAACCCTCTCTTCAAGGTATTTGTTATAGGGGTAGCCAGGGTAGCATAATCTCGAATAAATCTCCTATACCCCCCTGACATACCTAAAAACCTGCGAACTTGGCGTGGTTACATCCCCGGTGTCAATGAAATTCTCTTCTAAGGTCGTACGTAGACCATGTATGCCAAATGACGGAAACATTTTAATTTCCGCTTGAAGTCTTCTCGACTGTTCTGCTCTCAACTCATGTGGTTCAAACTTTAAAACAATTATACACTGGGTTTTGTCTACTCTTTTTGGTACTATCTCTGAAACTATTTATGGTGCTAAATTAAAAGCTAACCATAAATTTATTCCTAAATATAATGTTTGCTCTTTTTGGTACTATCTCTGAAACTATTTATGGTGCCAAATTAAAAGCAAACCATAAATTTATTCCTAAATATAATGTTTGCTTCAAAGATGGAACTACAAAAACTTCAATATCTTTACTTAGACTTATATATGATATAGATGTTGTAAATTTCCCTTCTACGGCTTGATTTTTGCCATCAGCGGTCTTGACATTGGATTTAAAATCTTTACACGAAACACCCCATCTCTTCAGCCTTGTCCACCTTTTCCCAAACAGCTAACGTGGCACCACTGTCAATTGACCCCAACATACTTTCACCATAAATGGTCACCTCAGCTAAAGACGAAGATCGCCATTTGTACAAAGAGTGATTGTTTATGTGTCAACTTTTTGGATTTGACATTTTCCCTTAAGCCCAGTACTCGGTTAGGGAAAAATGTTATTTCTCATACAATTTTTTTCCCAAGACAAATGTTATCTCTAACTTTTCCCGAGCAGTACTTACCTCAACGCAAAATAAAAACCTTTGTTTCGAACTATACATACAAAAATCTCCACTTAATTTTTCGAAGCGAAATAATGTCCGAATAATTATTTTGGTAGACAAATTGTGATGTTTTTATACATCGTGCCTTTTGTCACCTCATGGCGTATCCCCTATTTAGTCTTTGTAATATTAAAAGATACTGGGAGGTATATGACCAGAAATGATATGACTGATTTCAGTTAGACAGTAGCGTATCTACAATTAGAATGAGGACGTACTTTGAATAAATGTACCTATTAAATATTTCATTAACGAAAACGCAGACAATATGTTTATATTATTTTTGTTTTTGTTTTAGTGGACTGTGTGGATTTAAAGCCTATTGAATGTTTTTGTGACCTTTAGTCCAAAATGGGTTTCGCCCAGGTACTACAGCTGGGCTCATCAGTTAGATGCTGTAGTACCTTTCTAAGACGCATTATTTTTTGATCGATGTTTACCGAATATTTCAGAGGTTTATTTAGAGACTTGTGATCCAAGTATGTATTTGCATAAATAGAAGGAATAAATTAGAGAAAATCAATGAGCTTTAAGAAAAATCAGATTCAAGCTGAAAAAATCGAGAAATATAATACATCAGTAAAAAATTATATCGAAACGGGACAACGTAATAACTTTGCATATTTATATTTAATATAAAAATATGTACGAGTATAATGTACATATATAAAAAAGCATAGAGACTCAAATTCACTTATTTTTGTTTAATCTTTAGCGTTATTTGTTTCATTCATTGTACATTTGTTATCTACATTATAAATCTGCTTTTTTTTCTGAAACACATAACTCCAGATGAAATATAGAGTAAAGCAAAAGTTAAACAATGTAGGTATATTATTTTTTAAAAACAGTCATTCACATTAATATCATCAGTGACTATGTTCTTATTTTCCCCTAAAAATCAAATCTTAGATACGCTATTGTTCTCATTCGAATTTTATGTATATCTTTACACCTTCAAAATTTAGCTTGGGAAAAAATATGTAGAGATAAAATTTGCGTTAGCTCGAACTGAGTACTAGGCTTTATTCTATGGATGTTTTTAGAAATTGGTGTGGACCTATGTCCAAGAATTCTCTCCCTAGCTGCCTCATACTCAACAAGACGTTCGTGTAAAGATTTTCTAGGGAATATTCTTTTTTCTCAGAGTTTGTTTCTAATTCTTTAGGTTCGGTTTTATTTGATTTTTTTTTAAATTTGAATTGCCTGCTCTTTATTTGGGTTCAAATAGTTTTCTACCTTTGGTGAATTTAGGGTTTCATTGTCGTTTTCTTTTATTGCTTCGAAACCCGATTTTTGTTCTGAGAGCAATAAGTTTCGCCAATCTGATTGCTCTTTCGAATGTTTCCCGGACATTTGGGCTTCGGGCACTGAGGAGAGGTTGTATCCTCCTTTCCACAAAATAGTGACCCTTGTACCACCAGACATTCTAGATAACTGTGACCAACAACTTTACAGTTCCAACATTTGTACAAACTTGTATGGTTTTACTTGCGATTATAGCTACTAAAGGCAAGTTATGAATTCGTGCAAAAAAATTCTAACAATCAAACATGACATTACGATCGTAGACGTGCAAAAAAATTCTAACAATCAAACATGACATTACGATCGTAGAGAAGACCAAAAAAGTGGGTCCCCAATTTCGCCTGTCTGTCTATCTGCCCGCCAGTCTGCAGCCTAAACGGTTGGATGAATTTGCTTAAAACTGGGTACATATTGTTTCTTCGGTAATATGCCGCGTTTTTTTTTTGTCAATTTTTAAGACGACAAATAACAGTAGCTCCCATGAATTTTTTGGACCAAAAAAAATCTTATTTTTCTCAATTTTTTTGGAAAAAAGTTGTTATTTTTGGTACCTCTAGTAGTATAATTTTTTTGGTTTTCGATTTTCTGGGAAACTGTTAATTTGTTTTTTTTTTGAAATTTTTTGGCAGAATCTCCTAAAATTTTAAACATTTTTTTAAGCCAACATTTTTCATTTTTTTTTTTTGGAAATTCAAAAAAACTTTATTTTTGAAAACTCGAAATTTTGAAAACGACTTAATGGATTTTTACGAAACTTCGTATTTAGTAGTTTTTTGACATTATCTTGAATATTTAAAAAAAACTATATTCCCAAAATAATAAACCACGGTACCTCCTATAAAAATGTTAAAAAAACCTGTAAGAAAAAAAAATTCTTGAAAACGGCTCCAGGAAATTTTATAAAAAAAACATGTTCTTAAATAAGTACAGTCCACTTTCAGGAATAAAAACATTTTTTTTGCGTACTTATGTATAATACTTCCCATAGAACAACACTTTTCATATTTTCGACTTTCTCAACATTGGATAAACCGATTAAAATAATAGTTTATACAAATGCTCCCTAAAAATCTTAATAAAACTGCATACTCAAATTTTCAAAAAAAAAAAGTTTTTCGATTTTAAAAAAGTAAACAATTTTTTTTTTAATTTAAATTTTATAAAATATCTTTAAAATGGCGTATCAATTTTTTTTCCAGAAATGTTTTCAAAAATTTATATATACAAAAATTATTTATTAAAAAACCGCTCCAACGATTTTTGAAAATTTTTTTTGGTACATCTTATGTATCAAATAAGTCAAATGACATCTTTGGTTTTCCCTCAAACTATAACAATGAAGCAATATAAAAACATTTAATTAAGTGTATTATCCATTTATTTCTACCTTATTATTATTGCATTTTTACGAATTTTTGCGTACGTCACTGAATCCTAAATAAAATGTAGGCCCCCATACATTTATACATTCATATGTGTCTTTAAAAATCACATGAATCTTAAGTATACATATTGCACCTAAATTATAAAGTTATATGCAATGCATATCTTCCTACATTCTTTATTTTCATTATTACATGCACATGTTCACATATTAGGGTTCCATCTATATATGTATAATTATATAATTAAAATCCATAACTTAGATTCAAATATACATTGGCTGGTGAACATGTTTGCCGAATCTGGAAGCATCGAACGAAGATCGTATCATCGAGATCCCAATGTTGGGGTTGAGGATACAATCGTGGCTGTTGCATCGGCAATATAGGCAAATCCAAGTGTTTCGACTCGAAACTCATCGGGCCAAATTGGAGTTAGCAGACGGTCATTACAACGGATACTTCATAATGAGTTAAATTTGTTTCCGTACAAAGTCCAAATTACAAGCAAGTAAAACCCTTAGGATTTTCCTGTTCGCCTTGAATTTTGCCGAAAAATGATTTCAAGAAGAAGAAGAAGACAACACATTGATAAATTGTTTGTTTATGTCTGACGTGGCCCATTTTGACTTAAAGGGCAATGTTAACAAGCAAAATTGCCGTATATAGAGTGAATCTAATCCAGAAATGCTCCATGAGACGGAACTGCTTCCAGAACGAGTCACTGTGTGGTGCGCAGTTTCATCAAGGTGTATTGTCGGGCCATACTTTGAAGAAAACGGTGTAACACAAACTGTCAATGGGGACCGTTATTTAAAGATGTTGAAGGAGTTTTTTTTACCCAGAACTTCGCCGAAGACGCATCCCTTTCAGCAGGATTTGGTTTCAACAAGATGGAGCAAGTGCACACGTAGCCACACAAGTTATGGCGGAGCTCCAAGGAATATTCCCAAACAAATTGATATCCAGAAACAGCACTTTCCGCTGGCCCCCAAGGTCACCTGACCTGACTGCACTGGACTTTTTTTATGGGGTTATGTCAAGCAGGAAGTGTACAAAACAAAACCCAGAAATTTAACTGAATAGAAACAATCAATTAGGACAATAATTGAGGCAATCCCAATTTCAACCCTTCAGGCCGCAATGAACAATTTTCTGATCAGGTGCCGCATATACGTGGATGAGCGTGGAGGTCGTTTTGCTGTCTATCATCTTTAAAAACCATTAGTTATTTAAAATAAAATTTAATTTTTAATCCAATAAAAAAAATTGATGAAATACATCGATTAAAATAAAAGTTATTTAAATTTCGTATTGTAGCACGATTCGTCCGCCACCCTGTATTATAGGTGGTTGCTTTAACGAATGAATTTATTCTATAAAACCATTTTGACACACAATTAAACTTTGGTACGCTATAGTTAAGAACGAATTGACATACAGAACTCGCTAATATGTTGTTTTGTAGATAATTGTACTGTCTATAAGTTGTTCTTAGAACATTTTGAAAAAAATGATGGTTTTGGGAGTTATTGAACAACATAAAATCAATTATTGTTTTTAAGTTGGCAGCATTTCCCTTCCGTTTCCACTCTTAAAACTTGTTTTTTTTAATTGAACATGTTTTTCCAAGCAAAACTAAAAATAAAAAAAATCCCCACTCAAAAACATAAATTTGTTAATTTTTTTTAAAATGTTCTACACCCAATGCTTTCGACCGTTTCTCTCCAAATCTATCAATTGTACGACAAAAAGTTTCTTAATCTTTATTTGTGTAGAATGACATGATCTACAATGTGTACCAAGAACTTTTTTCAAAAAAACCTATTCATTTCGAGTAATTTGGAAAATTACTCCACCCCCCCTCCCCTCTAAACTGTTTTGCCCTGCACGAAATTTAGGGTACTTTTTAGAAAATGCTAAGCATGTAAAAATGAAATTCCACCAAAATTCAGATTTGTCGGAATTTTTTCGAAGTGCATATCTTATTTTCCTGGACTAATAAGTAAGTTTATGATTATTTTGTACGACCCTTAAAGCGTCTGGCTATAAAAACCGCCCACGGAAGGTGTCTGGCAGTAGTGTTTCTACATTTCTAACAATGTTCCATGAAACATACGTAAAAATCAGCCATCAGAATATAATAGAGGTTAGCAACTAAGAATCAATGTAATCTTTCCTACACAGGCCTTAAACCCGCATATGATAACTACACCTAACTAACTAAACCTCAATAGTTCGTCGTACATTTATTTCAATTGAATCGCTTCAATTTGGCCATCCGGATCTATAGAGGGATTAATTACTTCAAGGTCAACTTCGTTGACATATTTGCGAAACTGTGGAACTGTGTGCATCCTACTCTTTAAAACATCTTGCTCGTAAATATATTTTTCCATACGTAGACCATTTCCTGCAAGTTGTGAGTTTGGTAAGTTAAAAGTAATTCACCCATTCTCCTACGCACATTTTGCTTAGGTTAGGTTAGCTAATTGGGCTGACAATTGATGGCGTTATCGTCACACTTAGATCAATGTAGATCCATTTTGTTACCCGGAGTGTTGTCACTCTTTTCCGATATAAACATGTGTTCTCTGAATCAGTGAAGTTATTTGGGGGCATTAACGAAGTTCAATATGATAATTCCTGAAATATTAGAGAGCTCTGCTAAATTATTAAAGAAGTAGCTGTCTAACAGATCTGCCTCTGGTGACAGAGTGCAGAGCAGTGGTAGAGAAAGCGTGAGGTGTCGTCATATGGGGGTGGCCGTGGCGCGATAGTTGTGTGTTCGCCTGTCAACCTCATGGTCACAGGTTCGATCCCTGCCGTAGTCTATGTCCTCTTATTTTTCCATTAAAAACCAATTCTAAAAATAAAATGTCATACAATGAATAAGACACGGAATTTTCTCGGCATTAGTTCAGCCGCCATCCCTGGAGATAAAATCTGAGACAATAACCAACTACAGTCTCAGAATATCGCGCCACACATCTTAACTATCATTCTCTTCCTTAACCTCACGCCTGCGCTGTGTTGAAACATTTAAAGGGTAGTATAATCCCTTGAGCGCGTGTAGATTAAAAAAAAGTAGTTTCATTTTGAATTTATGATATTCTAGCAACTTATGTCCCGTTATTATGCTGAATTGCATAATAACGGGACATATTATGTTGAATTGCATTGCATAATTGCATAATTTGGCTGTCCTCTGCTTATTGAAGCATGGTCATATTTTCGTGGAAGTGTCACAAGTGCCAAGTAGGTTCCACCTTGCGTTGGATGTCTTTAGGATCCTGTCAGAAATGTTCTGCTTAATGTAACAGGGTGGGATATATACCAGCTCTGCTTGACTGACTTCAAGCGCTGATCCCTGTTTTGCCAACTAATCGGCATTTTGCTTACCCGGTATACCGCTGTGTCCCGGAACCAGCAGAGAACATTGTGTTGCGTACCAAGAAATTTTAGCTCTTCACGGCAGCAAGAAAAACATTTCGATTTTATCACAGTGGCCGAAATAGTTTTTATTGAAGCTTGGCTATCTATATAAAAGGTAATGTCTAGCAGTTTTCACTGCCAGGATCTCCGCTTGGAAGATACCACTATAATCTAGGAGCCTAATTGGGTTGTTTAACTCGAGACGTGCCGAGAAAAAGCTTGCACCAACACCAGTGTCCATTTTGAAGGCACCAGTATAGGTTGCTATCGCTGATTAATTGGTGTAGGGTTGGTTGTTCCTCCATTCTTCTCTGCTTGGAATTTCAGTTTGGAATGGTTTATGAAAGTCAAGTTCGGATGTTTTATAGTCTGCAATAATACTATAACCCAGATGTTTCTGAAGAATCTGTGCGTGTCCTATTGTGCTGTTTTTGCAGGTATTAGTCTGGCTTATCATTAAGGCGCTATATGCTGCGGATTCGTGTACGAAAAGATCTAGGGGTTTCAGGTTGAGTATCGCCTCTAACCCTGCGGTTGGCTTGGATCTCATGACCCCCGTAATTCCAACGCTCCTATGTCTGTATTTTTTTTCAGAACTCAAAATAATTTTTGAACTCGGTCCCCAAGATTTTCCAAAAATTCTGTTACAGGAATAGAATGCAATCGTTCCTTTTTTAGCTATTTCCCGAGTATTCTGACTCCAGTTTAGTTTTCTATCTACGATCACACCAAAATACTTGCCTGATCTGAAATTTTCCACTGTATACCGTCAGTTGAAGGCATTCTGAAATTTGGTATTTTCCTTTTGTTTGTAAATAGGACCAATTCAGATTTTAACGGATTAACCACCAGACCACACTTTCTAGTCCATCTGTTAACTTTAGAAAGAGCATATTCGATCTGTTCGCTGATAGTGGTTAAGAATTTACCAGTCGCTAATAACGCAAGGTCGTCAGTATAGGATACTACCTTTACTCCACAGTGTGAGAGTAAGGAGGATTGCGTTCATAACCAGCACCCAGAGGAGTTTTGAGAGAACAGCCCCTGTGGGGTATCCCTAGATGTGGATACTCCCACCTGTATCCCTACCAGTTCGGAGTTAATTTTCCTGTTCTTCAACATGCACATAACCCAATCTGTTATTGAATTATCGGCCTTATTGTCTACAAGAACTGTTCTTACTGCTTCAATATTCATGTTATTGAAAGCTCTTCAATATCAGGAAACGCAGTAAGGGTATACTTTGTCACTCAGTGCCTTCTTAATCGTGCTGACGACGCACAGTGTGGGAAATGACAAATCTAGCGGAACTTAATTTTTTTTTTTTGCTTCAAATATATAATTAAAGTTAGCAATACGATTCATAGAAAACCGGTTTTTAATATGGCGTTCAAATTTTTAATTATCCATATATTAACAAACAGCTGACGGCAAAGCCATAGCTATAAATTCATTGTATTGTATCAAATGAAATAAGAAAATTTGAAATAAATGAATTCATAATTCATTATTAACAAAGAGGTATCTCGCTGAAAGTGAAGTCTTTGTTTATATTCGAACAAATCACTGAGTATTTCTTTGATCTTGCAATTAAGCGTGTGTCTCAGTGATAAAAGTTATAAGTATCAAAGTTTGGAAATTTATTTTTTAGAGTCCTGAGCATCTTGCAAGGCAAGAATTAATGCATAACTTAAAATGAAAACACAAGTTGAGAAGTCTTAATTTTAACCTTTTTTTAAGTTGAGTATCTTTCGTGAAATAATTTTTTTTATAACTGTTAATTCACTATCTATCAAATTGTGTGAAATTTGGCTTTGAATATTTGCGGCACTCAAAAATCTTAATTTAATTTTCAATTATATGCACAGTATGAAAAATCGTGAAATTTTTGAAATTTGGCATCATAATAGAATGCAGAATAGAAATAACGTCATTTATAACTACATAATAGAAAAACACAATGTTGAGGTGGAAGATCAAAGCCTTAGAAGTCTAAAAATTTTTGTTAGCAGTTTAAGCAAAAAAATAGACATAAAATGGAAGAGCAGCTACCGAAGGCTTCCAAGGTTTCTTGCTGCAAATGAAACATGGCTTGAAAGGGAATTATCCCTTCCAGATAAATTGAATAAGTTGCTAGCATCTAAAAGGTCGACAAATCCTAGACCGCGCAGTATAGGACGACCTGCGAAAGATTTTATTGGATGCAATCTCAAAGTAAAAAAACGTAAAGTACAAAATTTACTTAAAGCAATACCATCTGAAGGGCTTATAGTGGCTGCTGAAGTTTCAACTAGGGCAAAGGGGAAGAGAGATGCTGCAAACTTAATTAAAGAACTGGCAACTTCTTCACCATCATGAGCCACTAAGTTAAGAAAACACGGGAATCAGTTGTTTCTCATCCAAGAATGTCCCCTGAACAGGCTTTGTCCCTTATCGTTGATAATAAACTTAGTACTAGAGTGTATATGAATTCAAGGGAAAGTAGCAAAAGTATTGGATGTAATGCCTATCCTCCATACCATCTTGTTCAAAAAGCCAAACATGAACGTTATCCGCCAGATGAAGCCATAACAATTACAGAGATGTCCAATGAGGTTGACCTGCAAGCCTTGCTCGATTTGACAATTAAGAAAATCTGCATTGTTCAAAAAGAAATGTTTAGCCAAATAATTTCACCCTTATCGCTACGTCTCCCAACGAAATGGGGCTGTGACGGAAGTTCGGCTCAAAGCCGTTACAAACAAACCTTAAGTCATTCTGAATATAGTGACGAACATCTTTTCGCCATCACGTTAGTGCTTCTTCGGTTAGTTGACGATTTGAGCGAAAAGTTTACTGGCAAAAGCCCCGTCCGAATTCCACAAGATTTTGCAGGCTAGTTCGATTCGTATATAAAAAAGGAACGAAAGATGTGACTAGAATGGAAACATCACAAATCAAAAGTCAGATTGAAAACCTTATTCCAACTCAATTAAGGATCGAAAACTTCGAAATTGTATGTAATCCCAGCCTTTTTTTGACAATGACTGATGGGAAAGTTTGTAGCACTCTTTCTCAATATGACTCCACCCAAAAGTGTTTTATTTGTGGAGCAAGCCCAAGAGAAATGAATCAAGCTGCAATTGCTCTTCGTGTGCCAGATTAAGAAATGTATTCATTTGGTATTTCTCCCTTACACTCCTGGATCAGGTCTTTTGAATGCATTATCCATATTTCATACAAATTAGAAATTCAAAAATGGCAAGCTAGGACCACCGAAGAAAAGAATTCTGTGGCTAAAAAAAAGAAGATTGTGCAGGAAAAATTCCGATCTGAAATGGGTCTTTTAATTGATATGCCGAAACAAACTTGTGGGAATACTAATGACGGCAATACTGCCCGGAGATTTTTTAGAAACACCCATAAGTCTGCTGAGATCACAGGAATTGATGTTGATTTGATTCACCACTTTAGAGTAATTCTTGAAGCTTTAGCAAGTGACCATGAAATTGACTCTCAAAAGTTTGCAGCATATGCTGAAGAAACAAAACAAATGTATTTGAGAAATTACTCATGGTACTACATGCCTGCCAGTATTCATAAAATACTATACCATGGTGAAAAAATTATTCAGAGCTGTATTCTGCCTTTGGGACAGCTTTCGGAAGAGGCCCAAGAAAGCAGTAACAAGGAATACAGACGTTTTCGGGAGCATTTTAGCCGTACGATTTCTAGGGAGCACACTAATAGGGATGTCTTAAACAGATTTCTACTATCTTCTGACCCCTATCTATCAAGTTTATCTCCAAGCACCTGCTCCTCTCGGAAAGAACAATCCATACCTTATGAAACGAAACAATTATTTAAAGGTAGAGAAATGTCCTTTTCAAGTTCCAATGTATCTGATTACAGTAATAATGACGATGATGATGACGATGCTGTATACGAAATATAAATTATTAAATAAATAAATACATACATAATGATATACACAATTCTCATTTAAAACTACACAAATATTTTAAAGAGGTAAAGTTTTTAAGCTTAGATTAAAGATGTAATATCCGAAACTAATCAAAAATTTATTCATCTATATTTAGAATGGACGTTCATCTTGGAAGTCTAGGTTGTTTATTGAAATATATACATATATAATTGTCTTTAGTTTAAAGCACTTTTCATGAGAGCTGCGCGTATATTTAGTTAAATATTATAATGAATAAAAAGTAGTCAAATTTAACAGTTTGGTCCTACGAACGATGTTTTATATTGTTGTTTACGAAATTACGAAATTATAATAAAATATTCATATTATGTGTTAAATAAGGTAACTAGATCTTTTATTATTATTATTAATGTTTAAAGTTATATTAAAGTTTCCAAAGGTCCCACTTCAGTGCAAAAAGCTGGTATTTTCAGAGCTCCGTTTTTTTTTTAAATTGACAAACTATAAAAATAATTGATGTTTTAAATCATTTTGTAGTTTATTTATTAATGAATACTACACAAAAAAATATCAAAAAGTTTGTTTTTTTGTTCATGTTATTCAATTTTGAAAATGGATCTAACTTAGTAAAAAAATGGGTACTTTCAAAGCTCGGTTAACAAAAAAATTATGATTTATGAATATAATTATATTTAAATTTCATTTCTTAGTAATTTATTATTAATCCTACAAAAAAAATTACGAACATAAATAAAATACAAGCGCTATTAATTTAATTCCGCTAGATTAGCGAAATCACACACTGTGCGACGCTGTTAAGTGATGTTTCTACACTCTTTCCCATTGGGCATTCTGAGCTGGAGATAAATCAGCAAGTTTCAGATTGCCGCAAATATGAAGGTCTTTAGGTCCTTCCAACGTTTTAAGAGTAAACTGATAGGCCTGAATTCTTTTGCTTCTGTATGGCTGGGTTTGTCAGCTTTTGGAATGAAAACCACTTTGACTTCGCGCCATGATAAATGAACTCACCCCCATTTTAAAGCGTTAAGGAATATTTTTTTAAGCAGCAGTATTTGCATTTCGCTCTTCTGTGCCATCATTGGGAAGATGCCGTCAAGGCCAGGGGATTTATAAGGAGAAAAGGAATGGATTGTCCATGTGATCCTTTCATCCGTTATAATATCCGATGGTACTGTGTGTTCCGTGTAGGATTCGGTTTCCGGGTTGCTGTCATTTGACCCGCATCCCGGGAAGTGAGTATTTATCAGGTGCTCAAGAGTCTCATTGCAGGATTCGGTCCAGCACACATTGGGTGTTTTAAGAGATCCCAGATAAATTGAATCTTTGGAAAGAACTTTTCTTAGCCTAGCCGATTCGTTTGTACCTTTGATTTCACTGCAAAAAGTTCTCCATGAGCTTTTTTCGCTCGTTGCGTTTCTGCTTTGAATTTTCGTTGGGTTGTTTTATATACCTCCCAGTCATTATCGTTTCTAGTTCTTTTGGCAGCATTGAAGAGTATGCTCGTTTCTTTTCTCAAGCTACCGAGTTCTACAGTCCACTAGGGTGGTTTCTTTTTTCCTTCCCTATATGTTTCAGTGGAAATCATTTCTCAAATGCGTTATTTAGAATCATATTCAATTTTTGTATGATCACATACTTATCTTTAAAGCACTTTTTGTATCATTTTAATGAATTTGAATGACCAACAACAACTTGAGTGTGCTACCACAAATTTTTTTCTCATAGTATTTTTGGCTGGAATAATAGCTATTTCACGACTTGCCAAGGTCGATCATCAGATTCATTTGCTCTAGTGCTGCTTGTCTACTTTTTCATTTTAATTGAAAAACTTCTTGTGCCTTCATCGTGTATTGAACCATGGCCAAGCTTTGCTGAGAAGCCAATGCACTACGCATCACTCCACCGAGCCCACATGATCAGATCCAACCCAATGCAGTTTTTTCTGTTTATCAATTGCATTGACTAGCGCTTTTATTAGCCACACAAGTTTGTTTTTGTTCATTTGGGTTCTCTCTTATTTTCTCCTTAATCGGTTCTAAGTCAACCTTTTTCGTTGTTCATATAAGGAGAGAAATTTTTAATATGAAATATTTGACACTGCTCATTTTTATTTCCAGCCAAAAATAATATGAGAAAAAACTTGGTGGTAGCACACTCAAGTTTTTGTTGGTTATTCAAAATCATTTAAATGATACAAAAAGTGCCTTAAAAGCAAGTATGTGATCATACAAAAATTGAATATAGAACAAATAAAGATGTTTCAAATCTTTCGTATACATCTCTGATCGACCTTGGCAAGTCGTGAAATAGCTATAATTCCAGCCAAAAATGATATGAGAAAAATTTTGGTTGTAGTACATTCAAGTTGTTGTTGATCATTCAAAATCATTAAAAAGTTATTTAGAATCACCTTGAGTTCTTGAGATGCCTGATCAATATGTTTGGGTTCTTTAATCACAGTGTTATTGAGATATTTCCTTCTTTTCTCTAATTCCCCATTAAAGAGTGACAGTTATATCGATTACTTCTTCCCTTTTCTTAGTAAAAAAAAAATTGGCTCATTGCTCCTATTTGCTACTACTAAATTATGTTCTATAATAAACTAGCGGACCAGGCGAACTTCGTCTCGCCCCAATTTAACGCCTTCAAATAACTGCAGAGCTATAATAAAACACATACTTCAAATTTCAATGTGATTTATTTGAATTTAATAAAAATAAGGAGATAGTGATAAGATAAACAATGTTTTTCGATTTGTTTACTGGCGCAAAAACAAACAACAAAGACCGTTTACCAAGCTATCAACGACGTGCTTTTTCTTCGATGCTAGTATTGCCCTTTCACAAATCCAATCGAGATTTTTATAATTTTTTGCAATGGCGTGGAACACTTTACTTTGGTGATGAGTTTCTCCTTCGGTGTTGTTAACTCCCAAAAATTTGGTGAGAATGATACCAATCTAGTCGAGACATCAACAAGTAATTTGGTATTGCCAAGAGCCAACAGTTGTCTGGAGAATTCAGAAGCCGATGGGTCGTCCTGCAATGACACTCTCATATTTGTGGTCAATTTCAACTTCTTGACATGCCGGCACAAAGACGACGATTTGCAACAGACAATGAAAGCGATCTTGGTCCATTTGTTGCTAGAATCAGCTAAATAACGAATGTCTTGCATGTCCAACCGGTAGCATCGAGAAAGTAAATGCGATTGTGGAATCGTATTCCTAAGCAGCGCGATTAAAGTCTACATATACCACTTTTATTCTTCTAATAACTCGGAATGAGAAACTTTATCCCGAATAGTGTTAAATCTATCAAACCGAAAGAAAATGCATGGTTTGATTCGAGCTGTAAATAGGTTATTAGGGTTAGAGAAGTAAGTTTCCGGAATTACAAAGCCAATCCTACTGAGGAAAACCGGAAAAAGTTTCAACAAGCTAGAAAGACTTGCAATGTTTTCATTCAGAGAACCAAATTTTTGCATGACCACAAATTAAGGCAAAAAATACAACAATGTCCCAAAGGAAGTAAGAATTTTTGGCCATTTGCAAGAAAATATTCGAAATTCAACTTCGTTTTCGGTTCCAACGCTCGTCTTTAATAACACCCCTTTTGTCAGTTCTCGTGAAAAAGCCAATTTACTTGAAGCGCAGTTTGCTGTTAATTCGACTCTGCCAGAAAGTGGTATGACTCCTCTAGTACTTGAGAGCGTAAACGATTTCATGGGACGAATATTCTTTCGCACTCGTGCAGTTGCCAGAGTCCTCAAAGACCTTGATATACACAAATCCGCTGGCCCAGATAGTATCCCTCCCATCGTTCTGAAGAGGTGTTCTTCAACGCTGGCAGAACCACTTCGTAAGCTTTTCCATCTTTCCTATTCTACTGGTCTCTTTCCGAGTGGATGGAAAGCATTTGGCCAGCCCGTCCCTAAAAAAGGCGAATCTTCTCCACGCTCTAGTTACCGTCCAATTGCACTTACGTCCCTTCTTTCCAAGGTCATGGAAACGCTGATTAACTATCAGCTCAAGAAATATCTTGAGGAACGAAAGCTCCTTAATGGCCGGCAGTATTGCTTTCGTAGCAGGTCGACTGGTGATCTGATGGTATATCTCACCGAACAGTGGCACAAATCTTTATATCGTTTTGGAGAAAGTAAGATTATTGCGC
Source organism: Philhelius pedissequus (assembly GCA_910595825.1). NCBI lineage: Eukaryota > Metazoa > Arthropoda > Insecta > Diptera > Syrphidae > Philhelius > Philhelius pedissequus. The sequence goes on along the minus strand of OU343160.1, from coordinate 126,213,393 downwards.
TTGATATTTCAAAAGCATTTGATAGAGTTTGGCATCAAGCTCTCTTATCGAAAATGTGTGCATTTGGTATCGATGAATCTCTTATTCGTTGGATTAGAAATTACCTTTCGAACCGTTCAATACAAGTTGTATTGGATGGTTTCAATTCTGATATTCACAAAATAAAGGCTGGTGTGCCCCAGGGCTCCGTATTGTCTCCGACCCTTTTTCTCAGTTTTATTAATGATCTCTTATCTGGAACTTCTAATCCACTTAATTGTTTTGCTGACGATAGTACTCGCAGCTTTTCATATTCGTTTTCAGATGCACCTCCTTGTTCTTCGGATGTGCAACTGGAACGGCAGCGTATGATAAGCTCATCAAATTCTGATCTTGACAGCATTATTCAATGGGAATTAAAAACTGCATAGAATTTAATGCTTCAAAAACTCAGTGCTGTCTTCTGTCGGTAAAGTAGAATCCGCCTCCCAAGCCGCTTTCCATTAGCGGTGCTTGCATTGAAAAAACCGATCAGCTTTCAGTCCTTGGTATGTGCATCACCGACCACCTTTTGTGGAATGACCACATATTCGATGTCGTCAAAAATACTGCAAGGTGTTTGGACTTTCTTCGAAGATGCAAGAAATTCTTCTCCCCTTCTGATCTGGCTGTAATCTATAAGGCCTTCATTCGTCCAAAACTGGAGTATAACTCTCCCATTTGGGCAGGAGCTCCCAAAACTCAAATCTTTTGGATAGAATTCAAAATAGAGCTCTAAGAATGATTGGCGATAGAACTATAGTGGATACATTTACATCTCTAGAACACCGTCGAAATGTTATAGGTCTCTCATTATTTCATCGCTATTTTTAGAAGCAATGCTCCAGCGAAATAGCCAGTTGCATTCCTCCCCTCAAACTATTCAACCGTAATACTCGCGCTTCCAGGAATGCTCATCAGTATATCCTTGAGCCAAACTTCAGACGTACTGTCAAGTACAGAGAATGTATTTCTTTAGCCGTACAACGCGAATGTGGAATACTTTACCTGTCGGATTTCTACTGCCAAGTCGCGCGAATCACTTTTTAAAAATTCTCCAAACTCCAAATAAAAACCAACTTGGTCAAAAACTTCTAAAATATTATTTAATTCGGACGGCTAGCCGACATTGCTTTATTTACAAAATATGAGAAATTATTATCAACATATGCTTTACAAGTATGGTTAACACGTGTGTATGCATTTTAAAGAATACAGCAACTTTAAACGTAAATCAGCAAACCAAAAACAAACTCTTAAATTTTTGATAATCAATAGAGTAGACAATATGGATTTATTCCCAAACATTTACAAATATCAACAGCTAACACTAAAGCGCTTTTCTTTAGCAATGAATCACAAAGCTCGTACGACAAAATAGAACATTAACTCCATCTCAAAGTTCTTAACCTGGAAATAACCGAAACCTTTCTCATAATAAAACAATCCAACAACACACTCAGAGTGGTTAACAAACGAATACAAGAAAATATAACATCACAAGAACACAAACAATTTATAACTCAACAGCAACGAAATTTCCTAACCATTTGCATGAAAAAAGAAGAAATCCACACACAAAAAATTAATCAACTCAAAGCTGCTCTATGGAAAAAATGAAACATTGAAATGCATAAACAAAAGTTACGTAGAGTTTCCCGTCGAAATCAAATGGCTTCTGTCCTTGGGAAAGAAATTTTCTTTGCCAATTGGCAAAAATACGTTCCCTCTTTTCCAACTCATTGCAGATGGCGAAGAAATCATAAGAACAGACAAAGATGAAATAGACCAAGAAGAAACAAGAGCTAAGTATAGCAATATGCTTCACTCTTTTCAGCGTTACCACCACAACGACGCATTCGACAAATACATCACGAAGGTACACAAAGATGCGGTAAATTCTCTTAAAAAACACAAAAACATCATAATTGTAGCAGCTGATAAAGGCAATGTGACTGTTGCGATGAATATGACGGAATATGAAGACAAGATGACGGAACTACTGTCTGACGGCCTTACATACACGGTCGCAAGAGCCAGCATCCTCACCACTCTACAAAACAAAAATAATGAATTTGTGAAATGGTTGCACACCAACAAGATGATCGATGATAGGTTAAAAGCAATTATGACTACCTACACAGCAGAAATACCTGCAATATATGGTTTACGAAAGATTCACAAACCAAACATGCCTCTCCGGCCGATAACGTCATCGATGAAAGTTCCTTGTTACGAACTTCCAAAGTACCTGGGTAAAATATTACAGTGTGTCACGAAAAAATCTCCTTACTCTGTAAAAAATTCGTTGGAGTTTAAATCCAAAGCAAAAGATTTTGTACTTCAAACATACGATATTTTGGTTTCTTATGACGCTGTTTCTCTTTTTACTAATGTTCCTGTTCAGCTTGCAATCAACATTATTAAAAAGAAATGGGAAATTATAGCTTTAAATACCAAGCTGAGCCAAAACAAATTTATCGAATTATTAAATTTTTGCCTCAAAGATAACAACTACCTGCAATTTAAGGACAATTCGTAAACACACGTACACGAAAGGCCAATGAGAAATCCTCTTTCACCGACGATTGCGGACTTGGTTTTAGATTTTTAACTCGAGGAATGTTTTAAACTAAGCTACAAACCTAAGTTTATACCAAAATACGTTGATGATATCTTTGCGATTATGGGTAGAGAAGAAATTGAATATGTCTCACGATGCTTTAACCAGTTTAATGAAGAAATAAAAATATGCAATGAAGAAAGAAATATAAAAATTTCACCGTAGAGAGGGAAAAAAACAGATCGATAGCGTTCTTGGACGTTAAGGTTTACCGCGAAAATGATCGACTTTCTTTCGACTGGTACCAGAAAGATATGGCATCTGGGAGACTTGTCAATTTCCGATCAATACTCTTAGACAACTGCTTTCCGACAGAAGTTATAAAGAACTTGATACTTCGTCAAAAGCACCAAATTCGTTCTGAAAATAAGTTGGAAGAGAGGAGATGTGCTTATAAGAGCGTCGTTTATGTGCCCAAACTTTCAGAAAATTCCGAAATGGTCGCGAAAAACAACCCGGAAGTCAACTTGGCATAAACCAGACTGTTGCACCCCTATTCACCAACCTGAAGACGAAAACCGACAAAGATCGCCGTTCGGACGTAGTTTATAAAATAAATTGCCAAGGAAAAACGGGTGAATCCACTAGCACCACCAAACAACTCCTTTGGCAAAGAATGGCGAACCACAAGTCAGATATTCGCTCAAAAAAGTTCTGGGATGACGGCACTGGCTTCTCACAGCATTGATACCGGTCACACACCAAATTTCGAGGGAGTGGAGATTCTTGCAACTGAAAAACATACATCTAAACGTTATACACTAGAGACACTGCATATAATTAACAACAAAAATAATATGAACCGCAAACAAGACACACAAAATATATCAGCCGTTTAGATAGATAGATAGATAGATAATTTCTTTATTTAAAAAATATAAATTATTTACATTATTTTTTCTTTAAGAATAAGGACATGGCTATTCTGCCGTCTGCCTGAACGACATTTTATAACAAAATACAGTTTATATATAAAGAAGTTAAATTCAAATAATAAACATAACATAAGTTAATTAACTATAGAAAGTTTAATTTAATAATTTATTAAAGCATCAATAGCGTTTTCAACAATTTTGAGATGATTCAAAAACACAAAAATAGATGTATCAATGATTTGAAACAAAAAATTATATCAATTTTGAAATGATTTGAAACACAAAATAATAATTTATCAATTTTATAATGATTTGAAACATAAAAAATTAGTAAGTATTTAGAAACATTGTTTGAAACTTCAAATTGCAAAAACTGGTTGCAGAGCTATAGAAAACTATTGCGATAATTAAGAGCATGTTTGCAGTATCTATAAGCCGTTGACCATCCAAGATCTCCATTAAGGATTTCATAGAGCCGAGTAGGGGGAAGATAACTCAATTCAAAATGCAGTCGTCGAATCTCTTGAAGTAAAGGACACGTTGCAAAGAAGTGGGTGATGTCTTCTGGTTCTCCTCTATTACATAGCCTACAGATTTGTGTGAGATCAGTTCGATGCGGCATAGCGTTAAGATTCAAGATTTCGACTCGGGCTCTAAATATGTAGCTTATAGCTTCAGAAGAAAACTCGTTGCTGAAATAGCCAGCGATGTTATTTGGTGGTTGAGGTACCTGTATACATTTCTTGACACAGTTGTTGAGGCTCTTGAAATATGTTGTCTGAAAATATTTTCATCAGTTTCGGTGATAACATCATTGAACATATTGTGCCATTTATTCAAATTGGACTCCCTAAAAGATAAATTACTGCCATTTGAAGAAGCTAGCTGGTTCCATTCCTTAAACGGGGAGGCATTTGTTTGCATGAGCCTTGCCATAATGGATTTGTGAAGGCTTCTATCATCCCTCTTCATAACTTTCATTATGTAGTCTGAATTGGTTTTCAGGTTTATAATGTAAAGAGGCGTTAGACCAGACTCCACATATATAGCATAATTGGGCGTTGAAGAAGGCAATCTGAACAAGCGTTTGAAGAAATATCTTTGCACGGCTTCAAACTCGTCCAGTTGTAAATAACCAAAAATTTGGGTACCGTAGCACATGCAGCAGTTCACTGTTGCTTGAAAAACACGATATTTGGATGTATGATCGATTTTTTGGTTAGAGTAGAACTTAGGCCACATTACGTTTAAAGCTAGTTTGGCTTCGTTGCTTTTCTCTTTCACGTGTTTCGAAAAATTCAGATTGTACGAGAGCAAAACTCCAAGATATTTGAAATAATGAACGACCTCGATAGGCGCGTTGTTTAGGGACCAGATTTCCTCCGGGAGCCTTCTTCTCTGACGCGGTTCAAATATCATTATTTTTGTCTTGTTAGAATTGACACATAGACCCCAGAATTCACAAAAGGAATTGAGTTTGTTGATTTGCAGCTGAAGGGTAGATGGATTGTCTGCCAATAAAACCAAATCATCGGCGTAGAGCAAAACCTTGACTTGTATACCGGCAAAGAGTATTCCTCCCGGAAGTACATCACACACGTCATCAATAAACAGGGCGAATAATATCGGGCTTAATATACATCCTTGGGGGACGCCAGTTGTGGTTTCAAACCATTCGGAGAATTTAGCTCCGTCCCACACTGATGCAGTAGATGAGGCAAGAAATTTGAAATAAAACATTAAGAATTTTCGAGAAACTCCTAACGAAGACAATTTGTACATCAAGGCATTTCTATTTACATTGTCAAAGGCTGCTTTGAAATCCACAAAACATGCATATAATTTCTTTTTCTGCTCGATTGATCTCCTGGCAATAGTCGTCAGAGCGAATATATGGTCTTGCGTTGAGAATCCCGATCGAAACCCTGCTTGGAACATGCTGAGTCGGTTGTTGTTCTCAATCCATACCGTCAACCTATCATAAAGAATTGAAGTTATGATCTTTCTTAGCGAGTTGAGAATCGAAATTCCTCTGTAGTTCTCCGGCAGGTGAGAATCTCCTTTTTTAAAGATCGCGAATATAACCGCATTGTTGAAGTTACTTGGAACTAATGAGTCTTCATAAAGTTTGTTGAAATATGCCAGTAGAAGATTTTTAAACGGTTCCGTACTATTCTTGTAGAACTCCATCGGAATACCAGCTATGCCGGGTGCCTTATTATTTTTCATTTTACTCAGAGTTGTTTCGAGCTCAGATAGAGTAATTGGGTTATCCAGTTCGCAGAAAGTGACATTGGGTTGCGCGTAATAGAAAATCTGGTGATTCTTATCAGCCGACAAAAGAGTTTTAAAATGAGCTGCTAGTGTCTCAACTTCGAGGGTAGACACCAGGCTTCTACCACGCCCACCCAGCTCACGAACATTGGTCCAGAAAGTCTTTGGGTTCTTACAGTTTGCTAGTTATTTTGCAATATTGTTAATGTAGTGAACTTTCTTTTTGGCACAAAGTCTTTTGAAATCCTTGTTAATATGAAGGTAAATGTTTTTAAAAATTGAAGCATTTGTGGATCTGAACAGCTTAAGAAAGACAAATGAAAGTTTACGGAGTTTCACACAATCATTATCAAACCACTTGTTTTTTGATGTACAAGCGTGACTTCGGCTGTTGGTACTGTGGGCAAATGGTGCTGAGGCCATGATAACTCTTGCAATATGTTCATCATAATTTTCTGTACTGTTGGATTGAAGCGAGGGAATAGAGCTGATGTTACGGTTTAGTAATGAATTGTATAGAGCGGTACAATTCTCTTTCCACCTCAATTTTAAAAAGTTAGTTGATTGTCTCAGTACATTTTCATCGATAAACTGAACCTTTACCTCAATCGGAAGGTGCGATGAGAAATTCGCCACGCCTACTTCAAAATCTACCGATAGTTTAAGCCATTCAAAAGATATCGCTACAATATCAATAACAGAAAGTCCTTGACCACTTATGAATGTAAACTCTCCCGAAGCGTCATCTTTAGAAGCCCCATTTAACACGGATAGTCCGAAGTTTTCAAAGAATTCCGTAAGCAGCCTTCCATTTCGGTTAGAGGTGTCATCTTTTGAGTTTCTGGTTGGATTGAGAGTGTTTTGCGAGAATGTGTTGAGTACAGAAGGGTTTTGATAGATCCCGATCCTAGCATTTAAGTCTCCAATTATCATCAGCCGTTTACTGTTCCTTAGTTTCTGACAGTAAATATCATAAAACGTAGACTAATCTTCAAATGTGAAGTGTTCAAAATCTGTTTTTAATCTGTTTTTTTTTTGTATATGTCTTAAACAAATTATTGTTCAGTAACTTAAAAAAGTTAAAATCTTAAAATTAAACGTAATGTAAGTATTTTGTTCGTTTACTTATATCCATATGTATAACATTATATCTCTGTTTAATTTTGTAAACAAAGACACCCCTGAAGAAGACGGCAACCATCGTCAAAATGTTGGGAAATAAAATGAAAATTGCTTTCATTTAATCATCCTTACGACCAATAAGGCCCATGAGAATCACACTTTTTAAAAATTCTCCAAAGTCCACATAAAAACCAATTTGGTCAAAGCTTCTAAAATAAATGAAAAGAGAAGGGACTAAATTTATATTGCCGATAGAGAACAAAAAGTACTTAACGTATACCAGCTGCAGACTAATTTAGGAGTTCACCCAATTACTGCTCTAGCTCTCGAAAGTCTTATCATAGAATATAATAACAATATTTAAAAAAAATTTAGGAAATTAAGTTAATAAATGAAGTAAAGCACTAAAAGGTTTGATTGCACCGACACGCAACTCTATATAGATTTAAATTATTAAAACTTTTTTTTTTAGTTTTACTTAAAAAATACAAAATCGGGCCTCGCGTTGGGCGCCACCTGTAAAGTCCCTCGATCTGACATCGAGTAAGACGACAAAATATCAAAAATCTCAACCCCCTAAAATATCCACTCCGTACACTTCCAGTAGGCCCTAGAACGTACAGGGACTCTAAATGTGTCCTGGTAGTAAAATGTATCGTGCCCAATTTTCTTACCGCGTGGCATGCTTGCATGGCAAATGCTTAGCTCGCCGGTGTTATCGCGGTTCTTGTGGCTTGGAAAGTGGACGGCTCGAAAAATTGCAAAAAAAAGAAAGAGAGAGAAAGTAAAAAAAATGCTAAACCCATTTAAAAAATTCTTGAAAATTAAAAGATATGTTCTATGCTTTCAACTTCAAATTAATAAAATAAATACTCTTATTATGTCATAAGTGGTATCCTTCAAAGTGAAATCAACTTCAAGAGAAGCTGCTGTGCCTGTGATTGAGCTTCTTTCAAAACTAATATGGAAAGACGACTTCCGGGCGGTATTTCAGCGAAAACTAAGAAAACAGCTTGAAAACCAGCTAGCCCACAGCGTTTCAAGGAATCCAAGTGTAGAAAATTTAACCAATATGATCAAAAAAGCAGCTCCACAAAGGCAATCCGGAAGGAATGTTTTAGAAAAGAAGCAAACATGATTTGACATCGAATGTTTCAGGGCTAGAAACGAGTCTTTTGCTTTTTTGAATCTAGTGAGAACGACCAACAACTGTTACTTCAAATTGCTGTATGCGCAGGCAAATAAATATTACAAAATACTCTGTAATAAAAAAAAGGAAGAAATGGATCAAAGAAGCATAGATATAATAAACAAAGCAAAATCTTCGTCGTAGTTTTGGAAAGCGGTTAGGCTTGTAAGTGGGAAAAAGAATATATCTGCGCAGTTATCAATATAGAGGAGTTAAAAATACATTTCGCGAATATCCTCAATACAACACAATTATCACCATCGTTTCAGTATGCAGCACCTTACACATTTGACGAATACTTAGATGCTCCTATCTCGCTAGCTGAGGTAGAAATGGGTATAAGGAGATCCAATAATGGGAAAGCACCGGGAGAGGATAGGATACCATTTGAATATTTTAAAAATCTAACACCCCAATTCGTAAACCTTCTAGCCGTCGAGTACAACAGAATTTTTGAGTCAGGTGATGTTCCGAGAGGTTATACAAGAGCAATCATTTTCCCGCTAAACAAGAAAGGAGATCCTGAAGATCCGACTAATTACAGAGGTATTTCATTTCCCAAATAGCCACAAAGATATTTGGGTCAATACTATTCAACTGGTTAAACGAGTGGGTTGAAAGCAAGCGGTCTTATATGAATTCCAAGCGGGTTTCAGGAAAAAACCATTCAACGATAGACCAAATTTTCTCTTTAGTTAATATTAGCGACATCTATAAAAAGAGAGGGGAAAGGCTATATGCCTTTTTTGTAGACTTTCGGGCAGTTTTCGACTCACTTCCCCGGGAAGCTCTATTCTGCAAACTCTACAGATACGGAATCTCTACAAAAATGATAGCTATCATCAGTGTAATCTACAAAAAAAATGTTTCAAGGGTATGGGATGGTAAATTCCTAGCAGTCCAGTTTGATACGTCAATGGGCGTTAAGCAAGGATGCGTTCTCGTACTCTATTTTTTGTTTTATACATAAACGACATTATCGAAACTGTAAAAGGGCGAATTTTTATGAGTGGAAAAAACATACCAAGCTTGATGTTTGCAGATGATTTAGTCTTCCTATCGGAAACTATTAACTGTATGCAGCTAATGATAAACCGACTCGAAAGCTACTGCAAAACCTGGAATTTATCGGTTAATCTTGCCAAGTCAAAAATTATGATTATGAGAAGTGGGGGTGGCTAATATTCGAGAAGTGAAAAGTTGACGTTTGAGGAGGAACGTATTTATTTTATTTTTATTTTGATGGGGGCAATATCCCCATTTATTTGGCTAAATACAAGCTTCATAACTTAACCTACCTTCCAACTATATGAAACTTATAACTAAAAAGAATCGGGTGGACGATTTAACAGGAGGAGTTTTAGCCTGGGAGTGCTGAGGTTGAAGTCGAAACAGTTTTCGTTGAAATAACCCTACGCAGCATATGAGTAATAGGTTCATTGAAGCCATAAGAGGTATGATGAGTAGTGAAGTAGAAGAGGCGAGGGTTTCCTAGGTTACGGGGATTAGTTCTGAAAAAGATAGAGTTGTAGAGGCTTTCACAGTCGACGGAAACTGAGAAGAAACGATGAATGAAGAGAAACTGGGTTATTTCTCTTCGCTCTTGTAGGGAATTAAGGTTAAATATTTGGAGGCGATTTTTTAGGGGGGTAGGATCAAAGGATTATTCCAAGACAGGCCGCGAAGAGGGAATCTTAAAAAAACGGCGTTATATGCTCTCGATTCGAGAGATATGAATTTGTTTATATGGCGACCACACGTGGCAGGCGTATGCAAGTAGCGGGCGGACAAAGATTATGTAGAGTGATCTGGTGACTTAGGGATCGGAGAATTCTTTATTTCATTGTCTCACAAATCCAAGCACTGAGTTGGCCTTTGAAATAAAATGATCGATTCGTGTCAAGAAGTTGAGCTCGCGGTCACATAATATGCCGAGGTCCCGTATCGATTCTACAGTAGCTAACGGTTGATTGTGAAAAAATCGCTCCTGGGTGAACATATGCATTTGCCTGAAAAATTGATTGACATTTGGCAATATTGAGCTCTAAGCAGTTTTTGGTACACCAGATTGAGAAACTGTCGAGATCTAGTTGGATAAGAAGATTCGTGTGAGGAAGAAATTGTCTTGAACAACTTGGTATCGTCGGCGTATAATGAGATATGGGAATGCTTAATGACCAATTCAATATCATTAATTGTGAGAATAAAGAGGAGAGGGCCTAAGTGATTTCCTTGTGGGACCCCGGATGTAGCTAAGAATGAGCTGGAGAAGGCAGATCTGAAACGAACACTGTAATACCGGGTTTCCAGATAAGAAGAAATCCATTTTAAGAAGATAGGTTCAAAGCCGAGCAAGGACAATTTGAAAAGTATGAGTCTATGCGAAATTTTGTCAAAAGCCTTGCTAAAGCCAGTAGAGATAACATCCCTTCCGCTGTCTAGAGCTGACACGGTATACGATACAAATTCAACTAGGTTAGGGATTGTATACCTACATTTGAGAAAGCCGAGTTGTCTAGGGGAAATGAGAGATTTACAACGCAAACTTAAAATTTCGTACAAATTACTTTCAAATATCGTAGGGATATGTGAAAGTTTGGCAATAGGACGATAGTTTATTAATATCGCTTTTAGTACCTTTTTGTAAATTGTGGTTATGAAAAAAGTTTTCCATACCTCAGGAAATTCTCCTTGGGATACTGATAGACTAAAAATATTGGAGGGGGGGGAAAAGAGGGATGTAGAGCATTTTTTTAGGAATATTGCCGGGAGGCCATCAGGGCTAGGAAGATATTCCTATGGGTATGGGTCGACGGTAAGAGGAAGAATTGGGCCTAGAGAGAAATTTGGCAAATAATCGGAATAATCTGAATCAGTAACATAGGAATCGTCGGTAAAAGATTGCTTGAAAAAGGTAGCAATATCTTGCGGATTATTCGAAGGTTCGTTATAAAAAGAAAGAGAGGTACGGTAACCATCGGATTTTCTTTTATAATTGACGAACTGAAAGAACGACTTAGGATTATTTATAAGGTTGGTTTGTGTTTCTATTAAATAGTATTGGTAGAGGGTGTTGTACAGCTCGGAAAAGTGAAGATAAGAACCAAAATAGTTAGAACAGTCATTGGGCGATTGGGTACGAAGGAAAATTGCCCACAACTTGTTTCTCTTGTTATGCCAAGAGCGAAGCTTTCGGTTATACCAAGGTGGGGATGTAGCCGATGTTTTTTGGCGACTTAAGGGTACATGGAGAGAAATAGAATTAAATATTTCCCTATAAAAATTTTTTGTGGCATCTTTCACGATAAGGTTATCAAAATTAAAGGAAACTCTGTTTAGGTATTAAGATCTAGTTGCCTGTCCATATAGTCTGGGATACCACCAGAGGCTTGAATCTGCTAGGCGATCTATAAATAGTAATTCCTGATCTTCTGATAAAACCCATTTAAGATGGCGAAGGTTAAAGTCGCCGAAAAGAAGGATACCATCGTTGGCGTCACATAGAGCTATCATGTGATCAACCGTTTCAATGGCGAGTTTATAGGATTCAATATGCTGTGAAGGCAAAATATAGCAGCATATCACATAAAGTGTCTTGCGAGGTAGTGTTATCTTAATTGAGACATAGTCGAGAATCGAGGAAGACGAGACTGCAATGAGGGATGAGTCTAGTGTTTTTGGATAGCAATTGGGACACCTCGACAAGGACATTCGTCGAAAGGTCGGTTTAGTTCATCGTCCCGATAAACGTTGAAAGAAGGAGGAAACAATTCTTCGTTGTTTATACCAGAGACCAGATTTGTTTTCGTCAGGGCGTAGATTTCAAAGGATAGAACATAGAATTGTTGCCAAATAGTATGAGTTTTTGAAGGATTTTATCATCTGGAAAGGGCAAGGGTTTGTCTTAGATGGGACAATAGAGGTGATGTGTATGACTGGGTTCGAGTTAGGAGCGAAAGTAGTTTTTAAAATTTGTGCGCGTACTTTGAAGGTACGATGTACGTTTGGAGCTGATGTGAGATGCGTAAGTTGTAAGGTCTTTATTAAATGTTGTCGGAGAAATGTTGTAGATTTCATGAAAACGTGCGTAAATGTTTTTCAGGGCTACGGGGTCAGTCGGGAGTCCTTTTTGTATTTGAACCACGACGTTTGTTTTTGTTTTTCCATCAATGCAAACAGAATCAGATTTGTCATGTAGGTAGGCAAGGTATAAACGAACATTGCCGAAAAGTTTTTGATCTCGAAGTCTGGCCATGACACTAAGCCCATCGAGTTCGGTGTTTGTGGGTGAGGGGTCAGTTAATCTGTTATTCAGTTTGACAGGAGGGGGAGTCATTGGGTCCAACATTGGAGCAGGTAATGATATTGAAGTGCAATTCTGGATTACTTTAGATGAGGCAGAATAAGAGATGCTAGAATTTGAAGGATAGATAGTATGAGAGTGGATGAAATTCGGGTATTTGACTGTGCTTGGGGTGTTATTTTTAAAAGGGGCTTTTGGAAGAGGATGGGGTTGGGATAAGAGGTTGAAAGACGCACGTAGTGCAGTAAGTGGGACTTTAGGAAGGGTTGTGCGGGAATAATTGAAAGACATCCGTTTGGCAGGAGGACGCAAAGAAAACTGAGGGGATTTGCGCTTCAAAGAAAAAGAATTGTTTTTAAAATTGTTAATATTAGTGGTGGTTTGAGAATAGTTTGGAAAGATACCCACCTTCATAGTCCAGTTAGGGTCAGAAGTAAGGGATTTATTAAGTGTATTTTGTTTTTTAGGACGAATATTGTCAGGAATTTTGGAATAATTTATGGGGTTGTGATTAATGTAACTATAACTAGTCTTTTTATTTAATGTAATATTCTTTTGATTATCTGTCCATTTTAACATGGTCATATTTCCCATTCGGAAAGGGCATCGTTTCTTACACTTTTAATCGCGAACAGAGTACCGGATTATTAAATTAAAATGCAATTTAAAAAAAACAATGAAAATAAAACACGACGACCGGCAAACTATTTTACAACGATTGGCCAAAAAACAAACAAAGACGAACTGTCAACGTTGGGCGAGAAGCTAAAACGAAGCCAGCAAAAAGTGAAAGTGCAACAGGCAGCAATAAGAAGTGCTGCCACAACGGCTTGTTTCAGCAAGGGGATGGGTTCAGTGAAATTAAATTTGTTTATGATGATAAACAAAGAATAAATGATATATAAAAAGTAAGATTATAAATTGATTTTGTTATACACTACCTCAGGAGCGTAGTATCTGAAAATAAAAAGGGCGCCAGTGATTTTTTTTTTAAATAAAAGGAAATCACAAACCTTTTGGAGCAAAACCGACGGTGAAAGTACGAGTATTTGGAAAAAAAATATGTAAATTAATGATTGCAATTGCATTTTGAAATTATTTATTGATTTTGCTTGGGAAACCTTGCAAATGGAGGGCTTGAACCCAAGATCTTTTCAACAAAGAGAACTAAGGTATATATATAAAAAAAGAAGATGGGCCGTTAAGGCGTTGTCCCGAAAGACAAAACGAAATTTAACAGGTTGCGAGTTCCGCTTTATCGGAAAAGACATTTACGAAATTAAGCAAACACCCAAACGATTAACTATTGATTTTTCTTTATAAAGGAACTGTAAAACACAAACAAAATTCAACACAAGAAAATGACCAATTAAGCAATGCAAATTTTCTTCACTATACTTATCTTTTCTACGGCCAATTCCTCCTTTTCTGGTTTTCTATTATTTCTGCTACTAGCTTTCCACCAATCCCTGCCTGGATTTTTTTTCAAACCCTATTTATCATAAATTTTAACACACTTAAATTTCCTTTTTATATCTCTTTTTATTTTCCTTTCCAAATTAAATTTTGATTTTCGCTTTTTTTTATTCCACAACTGGCTCGTTTCTCAGTTCGCAAATCAGTGACCTTCCAGACTTTTCACAATGCCTGGATAGCCTCTTCCCCAGTGCATTCGGTCAAACAGAAAGCGTGGGTCTCGGTCACGAAACGAACGTAGTTGAGAACCAATCCCCTATCCTACTTGCACTTTTACACCCCAGCTTTTATGCACCGTCATCATTGAACTCGTAAACTCTGGTATGACTTCCAGAGGGCGGCAATTCATTGGATGCATCCAGCCACCTATTTTCACCCACACGAATTTTTGCTTTTAGGGAAAGTTTAAGAAAATCAAAATGAAACTTTTTTATACCACGAAGATTTTTCCCCCTCGAAGATAGAAATATATTATAGAACGAATAATTTTAATTTTGTTGGAAAGCTAATATCCATTATCAAAGTTAAAAGTGCGAAAGTAGAGTTTGGCAGTATTTTCCTATCTCAATAATTTACCTTTCATTGTTTGGATTTTGCGCAGATTTTGGCGAATACGGACTAGCACTTAACGTTCCATCTTTTATAACTAATAGTTAAATAAGAATATAAGATGGGTTGTGCACACAGCCATTCTCAAAATGAGTAACATCAGCATCAGAGACCACCTGTTATCCGTGCTTCTTTTGGAAGTCGAACAATCATTAGGAGCGTTCGAGGACCACCTGTCGCCCGCGCATTGTACAAATAGTTTGGAACAGACCACCTGTCTGATAAATACGATGAAGTGGATCACCCATCCACTTAAGTGTTAACCTTGGTAATTTCGACATTTTCACTTTACTGAGGGAAATAACCAATGGCTGATAGACCATGGCTGCCCTCTCTCGCTCTCAGTAAGCTGAACGAAACACCTGTAAAAATAATATGGAGAAAAAGGAAAAGGGAACTTAAAGAATAGTTTTTGTTGCGGTGAATTTTACTGTGACACGTTGTGAAAGCAAAATAGCCATTGGAATTTCACTGGAATGTTTATTTTGAAGCAACTGTGTTGTCTGTCGCGAGGTGTTGAGATCTTCTGACAATCAGTTACGGTTATGGAAAATGTCTTACTAAAAAGTTTGCATATCCAGGGAGTATCAGCATACACGGGAGCGTTTCTGATTAAGAATGTCACAATGTTTAGCTTTTTTAATCTGTTATTCCATTCAGATATGGTCCATGTTGTTCCGATAAATGGTAGGCGATTGCGCTGGAATTGAGTCGGCCGAAAGTGTTGGTAATACGCAAGCAGGTGGGGGCAATGATGGCGTTGCAATAGGTGCTGCAGCAATTATGTCGGATAAAGATGTTAGTTGTTGGCAAGTAGTTGAAGGGTGTGGTGGCGCCGCAGTTATGGTAAGTGGGAATTGAGTGCAAGGTAAAGATGCTGATGGAGTTTCCATAGCTGCTAAGAGAGCTGGTGTGGAAATTGGTAGAGTTGAGCTAGAGCTTACATCCAAAATTTCAGCCATCAATGATGTATTATATAACGAAGCCGTAGGTTGGAGGTGACATTTAAGATCAGAACGAAGGAGGCTTATGTTTTCTTTAATGTGTTCAAAGGAGTTGAAATCAAAATATGAACGTAACATTTAATTAATTTTTCAGTGATGCCTACCGTTTTAAAAGGGATTTATTACTTAAATCGTTACTAACCAATCCCATTATTACATTAATTTGTTTGTAGATAGCAGACAGTTTAAGTGCTTTATATTTATTCCAACACTGAAAGGTGTTATTTAGGTCATCGGATAATTTAACTAAAAAGTCATCCATTTTCGGCAAATAACTCATAACACCACTATGAGAAGCTTTGTTGTCGACGAGAATGGCATTGCAGGAGTCGCTATGGTGTTTATTGATGTCGTGTTTTAATTCAGCGTAAATGATATCAGGCATAAACCTAAAAAAGCATCTTCAATACAAGTTATCTGCGGCTAAACGAGCTATGTGTTCTGTATGGAGAAGTTGTATTGATAAGCATTTCACATGCATCAAAGTTTCAAGTCGAACAGCTGCACTATCAATTCTTTTTTATGGACCCCAAGTATGGGGATATCTTTCCTTAGAGACTGTGGTAAAATTTCTTCGTTTTTTATTCGAACTACCTTCAAGCTGCCTAGTAATTCTTCAAATTATATGTTATACTTAGAAACTGGTATAGCACGGCTATTTTTGGATACGCTGAAAATGCACTTCGATTACGAGAGCAATGACGATGGGAGAAGAAAGGCTTCCAAGACTGGTTCTCATGCAGTTAATACATTCTCGGCGGAACTTGCGTTACTGAGTGGAAAAAATTGGCCAACGAATCTTCAACAAAATTTGCAGTATCAATCAACGATAGTAATGAAACCCTGAAGTTAATATTCAACAATTTGCTAAGTAAGGTTGGAAATATGATGTATGTTGAGTTCACTATGGAAGCTGATTCGTCACAATACAGAACCTACTACAGTAAACTGAGTTAGTTTTTAAATACCAACACTTATTTCCAGTACAAAAGTCAACAGTGGTTCAGATTATATTCCGCATCGCCCAGAATTACCATTACTGTGCGAACTATGCAATTTGAATCTGCGCGAAGATGTAATCTTTCCAATACTCAAGGAATTTCGAAGGCTTTTTTTTGCACTCTTAGCTTAGATGAAGTGATCAATATTTTTGAATGAAGAGCTAGGTTGGGATCTTTTAGTTGGGTATATTCCATTACATAAAGCAACTTAAACAAGAAAATTTGTAAATTTTGTTTTGAAATAACAATAATGTAAAAAGAAGTATGTATTTACAAAAAAATATTAATATAATGTTAGCTTTTTTCTGTTTTTGAAAATGTATAAATTAAATTCGAATGTCATTCTGGTAGACGGCCTTCTGCCAAACCATAAAATACTTACCCTCAGTTTCACAGTGCGAGTTTAAGATTAAGATCAACTGAACCTTAAACTGAGTTTAAATTTTTGGTTTAATTCGTCCGGTTTCACAGTGAAATCCAATCTTCAGACCAGTTTAACTACATTTTATGGAAAATAGTTGGCAGCAATTTTCTTGACTCGTCCTCCATTTCTCTCTCTGACACAAGAAGCACGCGAAACAACGAGAATAATAAAGAAAATAGTATTAAAAATCACTATAACAACTCGATAACATTTGACTACACAATTTTGTTTTGTATTTTCTGAAAAAAAAACAATACAGACGCTGAACTGAAGTTTAAACGGCAGAATAATCTCGGTTAACTTAAACTACAAATTGAACTCAGTTGAAGGTTTAAACGATACTGTGAAACCGAATAAATTGTTGATCTGAAGCTTAAGCCAAAAAAGGAGTTTAAACTCGTACTGTGAAATTAGGGGTACATGTTTTATATGTGGGAATGCTGATCGGTGTATGTTAGTATGTATGGGTTGGTACTGGATGAAACTGGTGTATTTTATTGGTCGTATGTATTTGGTGTTGTATGTTGGCTTTTGTTAATGTCATTGTTAGATAGTTTTTGAACGAGTTTTTTTTTGTACGTATGAGTGGATTTTTAATTGTGTTTTCGAACGTATGGATGATCTGAATGTTGAACGCTTGGTATACTAAAATGTTGAAAATGTGTAGAGAGGAAAAATATTCAGGTGGAAACTTTTTTGGCGGGGTGTTTTTTCCTGCAAGTCAGTTTTCTTTTTCTTTGTAGTGCTTGGGCGTGTGTTGAGCCTTATACTTTCAAAGCACGGTGTGGAATAGCGTGGTGTGGCAACAAAAAAAACGCACTTTACATCGATTAACTGCTTGGTTGATTAATGGGTTCTTGATTTTCTTCTTCTCTTTTTTTCGTTTTCACGCAAACTATTAATCGAACTTTTATTGAATTTTATAAATTTGTGGTTATTAGAGAAGTGGCTTGTATCTACTATATTCTTTTACCTATGAACAAAATCTCGTCTTTTCATTTATGTATAATGTATATTATTTGCATACCGAAATTATAGATAATATTTTTGTTTGTATTATGAAAACCTTAAAAAAAGCTTTGAATAAAAAACTGTTCTTTTACCACTCGATACTTTTGTTATTTAATTTACCACGTCTTACAGGTTTAAGAAAAAACACCAAAATGACCTATTTTTGAGTAAGACACAGGTACTTATACCATCGGCTCCTGTACGACGATTCCTTCACATATATAAAAAAAAAATAAACATGGACGACAAATTTCAGTTTCCGATTTCATTTTCTCAACGAAATTGGATCCGAAAAAAACAAATTTTATATCAAAATTTATTTACATTTTTTTCAAAAATAGGTGTAATATTTCAAAAATATTTTAGTTGAAATCCATCGATTTTAAGAAATTTTAACTTTATACTTTGAGTGTAAAGGTAAGTTTTTTTCAACATGTAATTTCGAATTCCGAACTCGAATGGTTTTTGATGCTTCCATTTTCTTTACCTACTGGCTTTCACAGCGAATTTTATTTGTGTTTAACAAATTTCAAGGTGTCTCTTTGGTTGATGGGTAGGGATACTGATCCTATCCCAGTCCTTCTCAGTTCGAGCTCTAGTGCGCGTGCCAATCTTTTTGTATGGCAATAAACTAAATAGTAATTAAATTAAAGAGTAATTTCTTGTTAAAAAAAATAAATTTTAAGTAAATTTTAAAAATAAACCAACATTATTAAAATTTTTAAAAATGTAATGATTACAACAAAAAGAAGAAATGAATTTAGAGAGTCTTGAAGCTGGTGGTTAAGATGACAGGTTTCTGACAACATTCTGGTTCTGTTCGCTATGATTGACTTCAGCAGACGACTTCGCAGATTTAATTTTATCTGTTTGTTTGGGTTTTTCGATCCATTCTATGTGGGGGAACGAATGTTGTTTTTTTTGCAGTGATGACAGTTCCTTTTGCTAAAGCATTGTAGCTGTTTGTTGTGTCTCAAACAATTTAAGCAAAGGTAAGCCCGCCTGCACTGTGCCAATTTTGCTTTTGCAGATAGTTTTAAAAATTTCGGGCATGCGTAAATCGTATGTTCCCCTTTGCATATGGGACACTGTATAATTTTCGTATCAATCGCGAAATTACGCACTGTGGACTTTGATTCTTCAAGTCTACGCTGTCTTTTGTTTGGTGATATTACTTCTAGAGCCTGGTTACGTCTTTCGAGAAAGTCAAGCAGAGTCTTAATATTGGGCATTTTCTTTGGATCTTCTTTACTAAAGATGCTGGGGGGTGTTGATATGTCTGGGCTTAAGTATTTTCTCAAGATGCATTGAAACAATCTTCATCTCGTTGTTGTATCTGCCCTTTAAAATTTCCCAAGCACTGTTCTTGTTTTCACTCGAGAACGTTAGGTGCTTTACCAGCTGCAATGGTTCTCCTTCTAGATGGGTTTTAAGTACTCCATCTTTTCCTTCGTGCTCAGAGATGGTTTTGAGTGGATAATATTGTTGAAGAGGTCGTAGAATTGTTGCCATTCCAAATAATCACCTTTGAAAGCTGGAATTTTTAGCTTCAAAAGCATGGACTCGTTCTTCTGTTCTTTTATCTTATAATTAGTACTCGATACTTTCGATGCCATTGTATGCAGAAACCTGGCAACATCCTGCTTAATGCTTTTGTAGTCGTTTTATTTGACAGGGGATTCTTCATGCAGTTCAGTCAGGTTCCGCACTTGTTCTAGCAGGATTTTTTGTTGGTATTCGTAACCTTCCTTGGAGTAATCTTCCAACGTCTCTTCAAACTCCACCAAGTTGTCTACAATAGTTGTCATTTTCATCTTCAACTCAGTTAGCCGTTGACTTTGAATTTGGCTTTCTCTATCGGTGAGCTTTCCGATCGTTTCAATTTGCTTCGGCAGTTCTTCGCCAGGTGGAATAATATTTTCCAATTTTGTTTAAAACTCCACGTACAGCTATTTTACTTTGTTGTATGTATGTGCTGCACAACTGCCTAGAATTTTTTATTTTTTGTTTGCTCGTATTTCGTTTTGAGTATCACTAAACCAATGTCTGAAGCCTTTGTTACGCGTATACACTCACTTTTTAATATATTTAAAAAAAAAAAAGTAAAGCAATGTTTTGAAGCCTTTGTTACGCTTTAAATGTTTAAAGGACCAACGTTTGGTGGACGCTTTAAATTAATTCAATGACCCCTTACCACTGGTTGGGGGAAGTCAATAAAAAATAAAATGCACTACTGGATCGCACGAAATTGCTCCTATGTTCGATCACATCCTATGCAAAAGATTTTTTCTAACAAAAATTGGTTTGACAAACTTATATATTTAATAATATAAATAACAAAAGATTAAATCGGCTTAATCAAAGAAAATAAAAAAAAATAATTCAAAATGCTGAAATAAATACTTAAACTAATTTGAGCTAAAAAAAAGTACGGCATTTTGTTTCTTGAATAAATTTGAATTAATGAGAAAAAAATTTAAAAAATCTGTGGAGTGATTTTTGAGAAAAAAAAATAAATTTTTTTAAACTTTTTGAAAACATTTTTCAAAAAAACTCAAAAACGCCAATTCATAGGTATTCAGCAAATGCATATATAATTATTTTAATTTTTTTTAAATGCTTTTAAAAATACAAAAAAATATTAATTTAAAATTTTGGTACGCAGTATAAAAAACCTATATATGTATGAAATTTCGAAAGAATAAGTTGAGCCATTTATGAGCATTTATGAGATAGTCGAAAGCAAAAAAAACGTCCTATGGAAAGTGCCGTTATATTTAATTTTTTTTAATCCATATGATCGGTCGTACTTTAAAAGCTGCACTGATTTTTTTTCATCAAAATCGTTATAGCGGTTTCCGAGAAAAATTTGCTTTAACTTGACGGTTATATGGCACGTACCGTTAGTTTTTGAGCTAAAAAATATATTTCAATTTCCCCCTGTATAATATCTAAAAAACTCTATATACAAAGTTTGAAGCAATTCGGCCCACGCGTTTGGGTTGTAGGTGTCATACATACAGACAGACTGACAGCCAGACGGACAGAGAGACTGACAGGCATACAGACGGACAGAATTTTTAAACCATCTTTTTTCGTCTTTGCTATTATCGTAATGTCATGTTTGATTG
This sequence comes from Philhelius pedissequus, assembly GCA_910595825.1. Taxonomy (NCBI): domain Eukaryota; kingdom Metazoa; phylum Arthropoda; class Insecta; order Diptera; family Syrphidae; genus Philhelius; species Philhelius pedissequus. The sequence continues at coordinate 126,192,333 of OU343160.1, read as the reverse complement.
TTATCTCAAGACTTTTTTTCGACGAATGCAGTACCTTATAGTACCTATAATCGCAAGTAACAAAGCGTATGATTTACCGTTTAACTGCAATGGTACGGGAGGTAGCGTTGAGTTTTTGGGAGTCATTTTACACCGAATAATTCTTATCAGAATTTATTGATATGTGCTAAATAATCATAAAAATGCGCGTCAGCCGCCGCGCCCGCGGTGGAGCTAGGTGTAAAGGCTGGTCAAAGTGGTACAAATTTTTTTCCAAAAATTCATTTTACACCGCACCAAAATTTGAGGGATGGTCATTTATGTTCTAACTAATATAAAAATTGCTGTCAGCCGCATGGATGGCGGTGGAAAGACCGTCAACCCGCCCCTAAACTTTTAAAAAAAATTTTTAAAAAAGTAATTTTACACCGAATGAATTGTTTACCGATGAATCTTCAACCTTTCAAGATAATAAAACAAACCGTCAGCCGCCCGCTTAGCGGTGGAAAGACCGTCAGGCGACGTCATCAACATAACGCGCACCCAGTTGATCTGAATGTTACTCAGTCACTTAGTCACTTTAAATGATAAACTGGCGCATTTTAACCAGGCAAAAATTCGGCTGATGGCTAATTTTTATTTGTTAATGCGCAAACAACCTGAAAATTACAATTTTCATTGGTGAAATATTAGTTTCATATTAATTTCGTCACTTCTTGTCGTAGATAACTGAATTAGTTAAGTAAACGGAACTCTAAAAAGAAGATAGTTACACTAAAAAAAAACGGATAGTTGTAAATGTTTGACATGTTGGTATTACTGGTATGAATAAAAAAAATAAATTACCCAACCACGTCCCTCCGCCCTTTACTATCCTCCAAAAACCAATCGCATAGAACAACAAAAATTATCAACCTTTTTCAAGTTTTTTTCAAAAACTCAAAATAGCTTTAAACGGCCTTTAGCCCAACAAAAATTGGCGTTTCGTCCCGGCGATCTCAGGTGGACTCATCAGTTGACTAGTGATGACATTTGTCAATACGCAATTTTTGCCAAGTTCAGTTTATCTTGCATAGATTTCGTGAAGAACATCTAGTGTGAAATATATCCAACAAGACCGTGGCCTGGCGTTATTTATTTTATTATTACAGTAGCTTATGGAATTTGTATTATTAAAAATTTAATGGAGTTTTAGCAAATTTAGACATATTGCTAATTACAAGCATAGTTTTTGAATTATCAGTGGAAAAAAGTCGAGAAAACAGGTTTAAAAAAAAAATTGGAAAATTTTGCCTTTTTTCAGCTGGCTCTAGCGACCAAATAGGTTAACCAACAAAATTGATTAAGGGATGAATACTGTAGGAAATTTAGTTTACTTTATTTTTGTAGTAAATAATTAATGCCAAAAATGTACAATTTTTGAGTCTTTGACATTGGATTTCGGAGGGGGCGTGGTTGTGTAATTTTTTTATCTGTACCAGTAATACCAAACAACGTGTCAAAAATGTACGACTATCCGGCTTTTTTTAGGGTAACTATCTTCTTTTCAGAGCTCCGCTCCGTTAACTTAAATAATTCAGTTATCTCCGACAAGAATATGAAACTAATATTATACCGATGAAAATATAAATTTGCATGTTGTTTACTTATTTAAAAAAAAAATTAGCCATCAGCCGAATGTGTGTGTGGTTAAAATGTGTTAGTTTATCGTTTAAAGTGACTGAGTAACATTCAGATCAACTGGGCGCGCGTCATGTTGATGACTTCGGCTGACGGTCTCTCCACCGTCATACGGGCGGCTGACGGTTTGTTTTATTATTTTGAAAGGTTGAAGATTCATCTGTAAAAAATTCATTCGGTGTAAAATTCCTTTTTTTTTTAATTTTTTTTACAAGTTTTGGTATGTTGTATGCAGCTTGCTGATCATGGTGCTATTCTGTCATTGTAACAACATTGTTTTTGACAAAATAACATTCAATTTGTTTTGAAATATGTTAAACAAATATTTTTATAAGCAAATGAATAAATTAATAAAGATTTTAGGAATAATTTAAACCGAAACACAACAAATAGAAAAAAACACTTATAGCACAGTTGAGTTCCTAAAGAAGATAAAGATCCAATAAATCGTTGCCCCTGAAGAAGTTGACAAAAATCAGCGAAACGTGGGGAGAAAATATGGAATTGGTTTAATAGCCGTATTTTATTTTCCCCGTGATCCAGATCAGGTCATCTATTTATTTGCGTTACAACAACAAAAGGATTTAGTTTTGTTCTTGTAACGCTAATAAATAGATGATCTGATCTGGATCACGGGGAAAATAAAATACGGCTAATATTATCATATCCTTTAGAAAGTTTTCGAACTATTCAAAATTATTCATCCACTTAGTAATTCAAAAATCGCGATATAAAATGAGATTCATATCAACAAACTTAGCAGAAAGCGTTACGTTATCAGAGAAAGCATTGAAACTAAGATTGTATTTATTTTGCGTAGAGGAGAATGAGACGGAAGGTGGTTGCTTTCCTTACGATGATGTTGAAAGAATACAAGATTATAGATTAAATAGAGATTAAAAATGAATATGAGATAAAAGCGAAAAAAGTTTGAAATCGAAAATTTTGGATTTTTTTTTGAAATTGTACATATATTTCGTTTTTTATGAAATAGTTAAAAAATGTGCTGTGCTGTTTGTATGTGTAATAATAAAAACAACACTTTAAGAACAGAAGATGAGTCATACCACAGTTTCCCAAAAGATCCTGACCTGCTGAAAATTTGGAATAATTTTTGTAAACGAAAGGATGATTTTACTGTAAAAGGATGATTTTACTGAATTGGGTAAGTGCATTTGAGTTGCTTTAAAATAAGTAAATAAAAAATATATTCTATCTTCATAGGCTGCACGGATAAAAAACGCACTCGCCTTAAACCTGGTTCCATACCAACAGTGTACAAAGCAACGGGAAACGCTGATTTATCTGGCCGGGTAACTAGAGTTTTGGCCAGGGATAATAAAAAAGTAGTGGAAACCCTTTTAGACGCAAGTCTATCCCCAAGAAATGGTTCATGCATATGGTCTTGCTCTCGACACCCAAAACAAAATCCTTGATGAAATGTCGGAGCTGATGTCAAGCATGAAAGTAATTGGGAAAACTACCGTATTTCCATCTCAAAAAGGTTGAATTTATTTATCATTAATTAATTGTTGAAAATAAACACACAACTAATTTCTTAGAAATTATTCAATCCAATATGGCAATACAGCTTTTATTCAAAGACTTGGTAAGCCGATTTGGATTCATGTATGTGTTGTCGTACAGATTGAAGCAGAACGTACTAGAAAACACATTTGGTGGTGTCACGTGGCAAGTGAGGCCTCCATGATCATCCTGATCAAGAAGAAATCCTTCAACGGAGAAGACTTAGTAATTTGTCCAGGCCACCAAACAAGTCTAATTGAATTGGCCAAAGACATTGACTTTTTCTCCGAGCGACGATGTATCTTAGATTAAGAACACTTAACAGAACAATTATTGTAGATAATGCAAAAAACGTAAATACAACAAAATTACAACATAATTAAAATATTTTCCTTTTATTTAATGCACAAATATCTTCACAAATTGTAATGTTTTGTTTAATTTAAGTTAAATCTTCGATATCCATTTCGCACCCCGACTTCCTTGATTCTTGGTTTTTTCGCAACTATTTTAATTAATTTAAATTCAATTAAAATAAATTAAATTCAACAATATTCAATTATGTAAACAAATTGTACGTTTATATTATTCGCGCAAGAAAAATCCATTAAACAACATCGGACAAACAATTTCTTTAGCTGTCAGATTTTTTAATCTCGGGGACGTCATCAAAATAAGAAAATGAAGTGTCGTTATATTGTTTTCTTTGATTCATGGTCTCAACCTATAACAATTTTGGAAGGTTCAACCGATACTTCAACTATTTGCATAAAAAAGCAACTTATTAGTAACATAAGCAACTTGTCTTCACCACATATAATGTCCACAAACACATATTTAATTGAACTACCAGCGCCTGAAAGAATTTTGCATTTTATCCCTTCTCGTACAATAATCGCCACCCCACCATCTATTCGTCCCTTACATTAACCTTAGCATCAACAAATATGTACAACCTGAACAAAAAAAATAGAACACGCACCACGAGATAAACGAAGAGAGAGCGTGAGCGAAAAGTGAAAGTCAACTCTTATAGTGCTCTGATTTTGTTTTAAAATCATTATTTAAGCTAATTTTGAAAAGAAAACGTTTAACCACCGGAAGTTGTCCTAAGGCAGGGTAGTTAAAGACTTTTTAATATACCGCGGAAAGTGGCCAATTATTTTGGGTATAACATATATGTATATGAAGCCGAAGAGAAAATCGGAGGAAACATCTCCTAACAATTCGCTAAATAGCAAAAAATCTACACCACTACGAGATTACTTACTGCCTAAAAACTCCATCAGTATGGGACAACCAATTCCTCAATCGAATGATTTAAAATCCATTGTTGACGGTTGTCTGAGCATTTAAAAAATATCGCAACAAAAGATCACGTCTTAGCTGTCTCTGTTGAAATACATCTCTTACGGTCCCAAAAAAAGCACCTTACGGAACGAATAGCTGTCGTCGAGAATTACTGCGAGGCTCTTGAGAGACAACTTGAAATTTTGCATTAGCAATCACATGAAAATATGGTTATATTGCATTTACCCCCAGATGAAAAGACAGGCATGAATGAAATAGTAAAAAAAAACTTTTCTTAGACTTCTGAATCTAGATAAAAATGCAGACCTATCATTTGATAAGACACAAGAGTTTAGTAATCGACACAACAACAAAACAACTATGGTGCTTAAGTTCAAAAACAAAAATACCGCACGAAAAATTATCGAAGCCGCGCCGAAGCTTAAGAATTCTGGAATCGTCGTACATCGAGAACAGTCTTTATTATTTCGAAAAAAGAGGAGAACACTAAACAATATTAGGAGAATACTTTTGGAAAAGAATCTGTTAAAATTTTAATCAGAGGATCGAACTTAATAGCAGATTTTTCATTTTCATATAACTCGATAAGAGGATTGAATATAACAACAAGTGATGAACTGTCATTTATGAATTCGTCTTTTGAAAAGGAAGCAATGCGCTTTTTTGACATCAACATCAGGATTCACAATAACGACTGTAATAATTTCAACGAGCCCTCTGGGAGTCAGCATGTAACATTGACAACTTGGTACTGGCCCCAACTTTAACCGCCATCATCACTTAAAATTGGATAGAGTTGCTGTCTGCCATTTAATTAATTTCAATTTAAATATTTTTGGCTATAATGTTACAGAGCTAAAAAACAAATTACTAATGCCACAATTTTTTAAATAAATTTTTAATTATGATATTTTTATATTATTACAAACATTTCGTTGACCGAGAATTGTTTTGTTGTACACGCCAATTTTACGAATTTGGGAAATCGCCTTTAAAAGTTTGCGTCCATATAAAAAAACCAGATCGCTGAAGTTTTTTTTTTATTTTTAATATAATACTGTGTAAAATATCTTATTTTGTTTATTGTTATCAAAACTGTCCTATCTGTTTTAGTCTCCAATTATAAAGGTTTTTACCAAAAATGAGATTGTCATATACGCCACCAAAATCAGCAGTTGTTTCCATCCCATACGCGTACGAAAAAACGGAACGCTTGTACGGCATTCCAATATTCAAGTATAAAATATAATCCCATACGAATCGGTATGAGAACCAATTATAAAAAGCAACTCTCAATGTTTACAGTCTTTTTATTTATTTAATAGGCGTAAGAATAAAAAGCAGTCTTTTCTTGGTAAGTCAGTCTTACAAAAAGTTAATTAAAAAAAAAACAAAGTATACAAAGTATCAAAATAACAAAAAAAAGTCATCCTATACAATGAAAGTATATATAAAATTAAATAATATTTTGTTTAATTAAAGTGCAGTCATTTATGACCATTAAGTCAAAAAGACTACAAATAATTGAAGAATACTTCAGGTTAAAATAAAATCAGAATTGATTTATTTTTCTTCTTTCTTTTATTTTGTATAAGGCTTCATAATAGGCCTGGTCTTTCTTAGGCATAAAAATAAAGAGACTTAAGGACGTTTATTTTCTCTTTTGATATGGGCTTAGAGAAGCTAGCGACTCGAAGGGATAGGGTGAACAAATTTACTGGAGTTGGCATACTAGTTTTGCTTGCTTTCTATACTATTGAGGCACTTCGATATTGCAATTCCCTACCTCTCGTTTTGTAACTTAGTACAAATAAATAGTTTTTTTTTAATTTAAGAAATTTTATTTTAGTGAACGGAATGACTGCGAAATTTAACTGGCCTGCTCTAGCCGAAATTGCTTTAAACTCAATTGGCAGCTTTTGAATTATTTTTAAAGTTACATTTTTAAAATGCATAGTTTTAAGATATCGTAAAAGCGAAAACTGACTAAATAATTCCAGATTTCGAAGGTAACTGTCGATCGAGCTTTGAACGCAGTCAACTTCCAGAATCAACGAATGTCCAGGCTCAGGAAATTTTAGTTTTACCTTATTTTTGTTTTGAGGGACACAGGAATCACTCCAAAGAGTCAGAGCTTTGATGAATGGGTTGAAACAGGAGTCACTCCAAAGAGTCAGAGCTTTGATGAATGGGTTATCATATAATATTTGGTTCAAAATTTTAAAAATCGAGCTGGCAATGTCGTCACTAGAACGGCACTGTGCATGCCACTGTCTTCATCATAAAAGTAAAACAAAAACAAATTAGTAAAAACACATGGCCTTGTCACTATCTAAATTACATTTCACAATAAATAAAAATAAAAAAAAAACAATAACAAACAATATAAACTTACCAAAATCGTTTTCAGATTCCATATTTCCCGCAAATTCAGCTTCGTTTGGAACTCTTTCATCAATAATTTGAATGTACAGTTTGTGCCTATTTATTGTCTACTTTAAAAAAAATAACAGTATCCTTATGTTATGTACTTACGAAAGTATATCCTTCGAAATATTGCTCACCAGTGAATCCAATGCAAACGAGAGACAGACACGACTTTACTCAACGAGATTTTGTAGACTCCTTTTTTTTCGATCGTTCTTGTATTTATACTTTTTGCATAGCCAGTTGAAATCTGTATACACGTACGACAAAATAAACCGTAATAATTTTTTTTCATTTGTGTTGTATGTGTACGACAAAACAATATTAAAGAAAAAAATAGGGGCAAAATACATGGAATTTTTGTCGTATATGCCAAAAACTGGCGCATACGTCAAACCAAAATTAAAGGTATGCTTTTTTTGTGTATACACGACAAAATGCATACTATTATCTCAGCAATCTGATATTTATAGAAGAAAACTTAATGAGCATTCAGTGAATCTCCCAACACAAAGTACGACCACAATAGATGAAATAACAAATTTTGTTTTTCGAATGATTAGGCAATAAGCCGTCTCAAAAGTAGTAGCCTTATAAGTCAAGTTGGTATGACGAAGATTGTAAAAGAAGTATTTTTTGAGAAAAACAGCATCGGGACTTCTTGAAAGTCATAATTCTAAGGATTTTTGGTTCAATGTGGGCATTTTAAGTTTCCGCAACAAATCGCCTGCGTCTCCGATTGGAGTTGAAAGTCTTGCCCTGTACTTTAAAATCTTTTGTTACCAGACACATCTCAAATATTAAGGAATTGGATGCACCATTCTCAATGTCCGAATTTCTATCTGCACTAAACAAAATGAAAAATAATAAAGCTTCTTACTTAGATGGTATTCCATCTGAGTTCTACATAAATGCTACTTCACAGTTCTTGGAATATATTTTGGTGCTTTTCAATAAAAAGTTTAATGAGGAGGATTTCCCAGATAGTTTCCGGACTTCTTCTATTTCTGCAATTTTTCAAAAAGTTGATCCTAATCTATCTGAAAACTATAAGCGGATTTCTGTTCTTTTTTCCTTGCGCAAGCTATTCACGCAGATCTTGTATTTCAGAGTTGTGAGTTGAACAAAATAACAAAATTAGCTGTTTTCAGTCTGGATTCCGAGCTAATTTGTCAACAATAGACTATGCATTCTTCGCTCTTTTCAAATCAGCCTTTGAAACAATAAATAGAAGATGGCTACTATTCAAACTCGTAGTCATTGGGCTCTCGACAAAATTTATAAGAATTTATGAGCAGCTTCTCTCAAATACGATTGCTGTGGTTTCAAATGGAAGCCAAACTTCGAATCAGTTAAGGTCTGACACAGGGATGCATTTAGATCCCGTTGGTAATTGCCCTCTTTATAAATGACGTAGAAGATCATATCCCAGGTGGTGTTTTGTTCGGCAATCTACATATAAAAGTTTGCTCTATGCAGATGACCTTGTTATTTTAACTCAGAATCCTGTTACACTTCAACTTCAGATTAACAAATTGAAACAGTTTTGTGATTTGTGGGACCTCAAATTCAATACTGCAAATTCAAAGATTATGGTTTTTAGATCACAGTCTCGTAGCGCTATAAATAACCGTCCTGGGTCCATCAGAGATTCAAATATAGAAGTGGTAAAAGAGTTTAAAAACTTAGGCTTGACAATAACACAACTTAAATCTTCGAGCCCATATAAAAGACAAATTGCGTTTAGCTAAAGCAGCAATCAACTGTATTTGGCGAAATTTTTTCAATAACAAACTAATAGATCCGCTTTCTAAGCTTAAAATATTTGATGCAACCATTAAATACTGTTTTTGCTACAGCAATGAAGTTTGTGGGTACAGGCAATTGGAAGAAATTGAATCTATTCAAAGATATTTTTTCAAGCGTATCTTAAAGCTCTTATCCAACACACCTAATTATGCTATTCACGTTGAATCAGGTTTGCCTCCATTGTTTCTAAGAAATTTAGAAGCAAGTGCAGACTATATCCCTTAATTCATGCAAAGACCAACTGACAATTTGCAAAAAAAGAATTTTGTTGGTGTTTTTGAGATGTCGATATATCCCTTTTTAATAGTGGCATGAGTTGGCCTTGACCCACAACTTTCCTTTGAACCTTTCTGTTGATAATTTAGAGTCGTCGAAGGGAGATCTTCACGAATGCATTTCCGTCATAGATGATCAAATATTCAAGATATTTATTGATCGGACAAAGGAGGCTTTATCGAGAACAACGTATAGTAAACTTAACCTCAGTTTTATTAGAGTTGCTATTCCAGGAAGTCCAAGTATAATAATAAAATAAGCTTTTTAAGAAACAAAATAAGATGTTTATTTAACAAGGAAAGTTGATCGATTTTTAAAATAAATTAAGTTACAGATATCAAACTTGATATTAAATGATATTATGAATAATGTTTTTAGCTTTAAAAACAAAAGTGTTTTTAAAATAAAGTATATATGTATATTCATGTATATATATACTCATGTTTGGGGGAAGACAACTTTCGAGATGTGTTTACTGTAATGAGATGAGTCTGATATTTAAAGCTCGCACGAAAATGCTAGAGCTGAATTACTGCCCCACAGGTCCGATATTAATCCAATCTGCAACTTGTTTAACCAGAATGAAGTCGAAAACATACATAACTTCATGGCAATCTGCCCAATCTTGCAGGAAATCCGAAGATTGATAGATATATAGATTCATTTATTATTTCACAATTTTGTTTGTTTTTTTGTTATTAAATTATAATGAAGTAAAGACAATGGTTTTGCCTTCCGTCTGTCTGCCCCATTTCGGCGTCATCAAATAGAATTAAGTAAGATATAATATACTTGTATTTATTGATACGGTTAAGAGGGCATGCTAAATTTAATAGATATGTACTTGCATAATTTAATCACTGGAATTCATTAAAAGTTAGCAATCTATAGTTTTTAACTGTTTTCAAGTACTTGTACAAAGTTTCCCAATCTGCCCCATTCAAAATATTTTTTAACTGTTCCATATTTAATGAAGGGCTACCAAAATGCGACCGTCTGAATTCTTTATATATAGGACAAACCGCTAGAAAATGAAAGCAATCCTCTTTTGCTTTAAGGTTGCAAACTGTGCAAAAGTCAGTGTTAGGCTTGGTATATGGTGAACTATTTAAGAAATAAAAGTAAATATAAAATAAAAGATTTTTAAATTTTAATTAGATATTTAATTCATAAATAAAACTTAGTTTTTTAATCACAACTTTCTTAATTAATTTGCAACGCGTTTCGGAATTATCCATCATCGGGCTGTTGGCAACTTTGTTTAAATTTTTATTATTTGTTTATTTGGTTGTCATCTTCCTTTTTTTGTGTTATCTTCTTCTTTGTTGATTTATGTATTATTAATTGCAGTATCATATAGTGCATTTCTTTTAAATATTAATTTGTCATTGATTATGTTGTCTTCCTCTAGTTTATGCGATTTGTAAACGGTGATTTTTTAAGAGCTTGGTTTTTGAAAATTCAAAAAAACACAGAAACTTGTAAAAAGTGAATGAATATATATTTGGATCGATAAATCAATTTCTGCCATTTACTTTTTAAAAATAATTTCACTTAAATGTTGCCCGCGGCTACGCTTCAGGTGGTCCATTCTGAAGGTCCAATTTTGGCAAACTTTTTTACACATTTCGGCCGGAATCTCACCAATGACGCGTTCAATGTTGGCTTCCAAGGCAGCAATCGTGTTTGGCTTGTCCCCATAGACAAAAGACTTAACATAGCCCCACAAAAAATAGTCTAAGGGGGTCAAATCACATGATCTTGGTGGCCAATTGACTGCGCCAAAATGTGAGATCAACTGCTCACCAAATTCGCCTCTCAATTGATGCATGGTTTCGCGTGCAGTGTGGCATGTGGCACCGTCCTGTTGGAACCACATGTCGACCGAGTTCAATTCTTGCATTTTCGGCAAAAAAAAATCTGTTATCATCGAACGGTACCTTTCTCCATTGACCGTAACCCTGCGGCCTTCATCGTCCTTGAAGAAGTACGGCCCAATGATGCCGCCTGCCCATAAACCGCACCAAAAAGTGCATTTTTCGGGATGCATTGGTAGCTGCTGAATTGCCTCTGGCTGCTCTTCACTCCAAATACGGTAATTCTGCTTATTCACGTATCCATTTAGCCAAAAATGAGCCTCGTCGCTGAAGACAATTTTGCGATAAAAAAACGGATCCTCATCCAACTTTTCTAAGGCCCATTCACCGAAAATTCTACGTTGTGGTAGGTCGCCTGGCTCCAATTCTTGCACCAGCTGTATTTTGTATGGCTTTAAACCAAGATCTTTGCGTAAAATCTTCCAGGTGGTCGAATAACACAAACCCAATTGCTGCGATCGGCGCCGAATGGACATATCGCGATCTTCAGCAACACTGGCGGATGCAGCAGCAATATTCTCTTCGGTACGCACTCTACGGATACGATTTGGTGGATTAATGTCCAATAAAGTGAAACTGGTGCGAAATTTGGTCACAATGAGCTGAATAGCCTGCTCGGTGGGTCGATTATGACGACCATAAAACGGACGTAGCTTGCGAAACACATTTTTCACAGAGCACGAATTTTGATAATAAATTTCAATAATTTGCAAACGTTGTTCAGGCGTAAGTCTATTCATGATGAAATGGCAAACTGAATATAAATGTCAAATTTTCGTGGAATTTGTTATGTGTGATCTGTCAAAAATATAAACGTCAAAAACCAAGTAGCAAAAAAATCACCCGTTATATCTCATATTCTTCGAGTGCGTCCATGAGTTTACCTTTTCTACAACGGTGTAGGGGGGTCAAATTAATTTCGAAGTTTGTGTAGGTATGGTTTGTCTCTATCAGGTGTATTGCAAAATTAGATGTGGAGTTAGGTTTAGGTTTGTGTTCGTTGAACCTTTCTACAAATGATCGCCCTGTTTGACCAATATAGTATTTGTTGCAATTGCTACACTTTAATTTGTATACACCTGTATTTATTTTTATGTCATTTTGGTTTTTGGCTGTAAATGTTTTGATATATGGTTTTTTGTTTTGAATGATATTTTAATATTTTGTTTTTTTAAGAGAGTTTTTAATTATTTGTGGTAGTAAATTTGTATATTCTACGGAAATGTATATGGGTGTTTCTATTTGAATATTGTTGCAGTTATTTGTATTGTTTTTGTTTATTTTCTGTTTCTTTTTATTTATAAGTTCGTCGATCATTTCGATTTTATATCCGTTTGCTCTCGCTATATGTTTTATTGTGTTAACTTCATCTTCATAATCTGCATTCATCATAGGGATTGTTAATAATCTATTAACAAATGCGTTGTAGGCTGCTGTTTTTTGTGTTTGTGGGTGGTGTGAATCAATATGGATATTGGTGTCAGTGGTGGTTGGTTTTCTGTATACTTTATAGATGAGCTTGTTGTTGTTCTTTTTTATGTTTAGGTCTAAGAAATTTATTTGAAAATAAGAATATATTTCAGCAGTGAATTTAATTTTAGCGTTTAAGTTATTTTCACATTACGTCTATTTGTCTAAATGTACCATCTATGATGATAAATGTGTCATCAACATATCTGGAGTATGTGATGATTTTTGGGAAAAGTGCATTAAGAGGAGACAGTATGTATTGGTTTTCAAAGTGGTTTAGGTAGAATTCTGCGATTAAGCCGCTTAAGGGTGAACCCATTGCTAGGCCTTCATGTTGTACGTAGTATTTGTTGTTAAATGTAAAGTAATTTTGTTGCAATATTAATTTTAGTAGTGTTATTAGTTCGTCTATTTGATTTGTATTTAAGGTGGCTGTGAATTTAAGATTATTTTCTATGATTGTTATTGTTTCATTTACAGGTATATTGGTATACATGTTAGTGGCGTCAAAAGAAATCATTTTGTAATTAGGTAATATGTTTATGTTTTTTAGTTTGGTTATTAGTTGTTGATAATTGTTACTGCTATGGTTTTTATGAAAGATGGTGTTAATTTTAATTAATTTTTGTAATGATTTAGCGACTTTATAACTTGGTGTAGTTGTGTAATTAATGAGTGGTCTGATGGGTGTTCCTTCTTTGTGGATTTTGGGCAAACCAGTGAAATGTGGTGCAGTTGGTTTTGTTTGTTTTAGTTTAAGTTTGGTTTAATTTGTGAATAAATTATTACATTTGTTTATTGCACTGTTTATGTTTTTTGTGTATGTTTTTGTGGGGTCTTTAAATATTTCTTTTATATTGTTTTCATTTAGGAATATGTGTGTTTTGTCAGTGTATTCTTTTTTGTCCATAATAACAACTGTATTGCCTTTGTCTGCCTTCGTGATGAATGCATTATTAACTTCTAATTTTTGTTTTATATTTTTTATTTCGATTAAGTTCTTTTTCGAATTATTTGTATGTTTATTAAGTTTATTATGGTTTTTTAATACAGTTTTCAGTTTTTTATTTATTTCGATTCTGGTTTCGTTTAGCATTTCGTAAGTGGGTAGTAATTTTATAGCAGCTTCTGCGTTTGTTATTTCACGGACCAAATTATTTTTGTTGTTTATGGGTAAATTAAATTTTAGTCCTTGTTCAATAGATTTGTTTCGGTTTCTGTAAATTGAATTTGAGTGTTATTGACGAGTCTAGGGTAGAATTTTGTTTTTTTGATAGTTTTTGTAGTTTTAGTTTTTGACTTTTAGATATTTTATAAATTATGATTTGTATTTGTTGATTTATTCGTTCGGTGACGAGGTTAGCGACTATGGGATGTAAACTGTTGTGTATATTTAGGCGAAGTTTGTACATTTCTGGGTTTAATTTAATTTTTTTGGAATATAGTCGTTTTATTTCTTCTTTGATCCACATTATTTGAGCAGCAAGTCGAGTTTTAATGGCTGCATTGGAAGAATTTTTGATGTTAATTTGTGCGTATTTGAGTGATGTTCATTTTAAGGCACTTTTTTTGTTAAACTTGGTGTTAATTGTTGCTTTTGATATTTCTAGTTTGGTGTTTTTATATTTTAAGACGATTTTGGATTGTTCGGCTGTGAAATTCATTATAGTGTTTTCGTCTCCAGTTGTGTTGGTATATAAGAAATAAAAGTAAATATAAAATAAAAGATTTTTAAATTTTAATTAGATATTTAATTCATAAATAAAACTTAGTTTTTTAATCACAACTTTCTTAATTAATTTGCTACGCGTTTCGGAATTATCATTCCATCATCGGGCTGTTGGCAACTTTTTTTACAGCCAAAAACCAAAAATGACATAAAAACAAACACAGGTGTGTACAAATTAAAGTGTAGCGATTGCAACAAATACTACACTGATCAAACAGGGCGATCATTTATAGAAAGGTTCAACGAACACAAACCTAAACCTAACTCCACATCTAATTTCGCAATACACCTGATAGAGACAAACCATACCTACACAAACTTCGAAATTAATTTGACCCCCCTACACCGTTGTAAAAAAGGTAAACTCATGGACGCACTCGAAGAATCTGAGATATACAAATCGCATAAACTAGAGGAAGACAACATATTCAATGACAAATTATTAAAAGAAATGCACTATATGATACTGCAATTATTAATACATAAATCAACAAAGAAGAAGATAACACAAAAAAAAAGGAAGATGACAACCAAATAAACAAAAAATAAAAATTTAAACAAAGTTGCCAACAGCCCGATGATGGAATGATAATTCCAAAACGCGTAGCAAATTAATTAAGAAAGTTGTGATTAAAAAACTAAGTCTTATTTATGAATTAAATATCGGATTAAAATTTAAAAATCTTTTATTTTATATTTACTTTTATTCCTTATATACCAACACAACTGGAGACGAAAACACCATAATGAATGAACTATTTAAATTGATGAAATCGCCCCTTGCTCTGCAAATTAAAGAAATCGCTTCTACGCCCAAATCATCTCTAAAGTAGTTGTTGGTTGCTAGATTATAATTGAGTTGTTTATATATTACTCTATTGATAGAAGAGGTTGCTTGCTGGGTACTGTCATTTCGTGGAAAAGTATCTACCACCTCTATTAAACCATATATCTGTTTTTTTTTTTAAAGCAAATCTATCGTCATATGGTATGGTTAATTCTAAGTCGTGTTTTTCGGCCAGTTTAATCCAAGTCATCCAGTTTAATTTAAGTCAATTTTATCCTCGAGAACGTATTTTGTAAGTATGTAGGGTATTCTCGTGGGTGGATAACTTAATACTTTAATGACGTAGACAAAATGTAGCCTTAAAGTGTGAACAAAATGGGTTGGTAGACCTCTTTCCAGGAGTACAACGTACGAGTAGTTAGGTGTGGTCCTAGTTAGTTTAAGGAGTTTTTAATGGAAAACCGTTGGAGTTTCTCAACGTCTTCATAGGTCCTATATCCCCAAGATTGGCAACTATAGCACAATGCGCAGCGCAATACTCTTTCGTATACTCTGTACTTTGCAGACAGCAGTATGTTTTTATTATTTATTATATTTTTCTAAGAAGCATTAATTAGGCGTTTTGCTGCGGCTAGTTCTTTTTTCTAAATGCGTATCTGGCTTCATATTTGCCCTTAAAAGAATTCCCAAGTATTTATACTTGAATTTCAACCATCTGTCCATCAAGGAAACACTTCTCGTTTGAACCAAGCTTCAATTTCCTCTCTTGTACGATCGAAATTTTGGATTTCTCTAGATGGACAGTAAGATTCCACATTTTGTAGTAATCACTCAGTTTATCAATCATCTGCTGCATGCTGTATAATAATTAGTAGAATCTATATGTTTATCATATTAAGTTTCATTATAACTAGGTTAGCTTCTTCAATAAATCTTGCTTTTACGGTTCCCTTTTTCAGACCATACAAGCATACACCACTCGCCCTTCCATAGTTTTTCATTTGTAGAGTAGGCACCCAAAATAGTTCAAACTCCGGAAAGTATCTAATATATTTTTCATATGCTATCACCCATGCTCCACACGCGTCATCTTCGATGTCACAACATTGTATTTAATCTTAATGCCGTCTGCCCAACACTTATAGAAGTTATAAATAATAATATTAATAATAATGTGAAAAATTTAAGTATTTATAGAATTCTGTCTTACAACATAGCAGGACTTAGCAATAAGTGCATTTTTAACGACTTATAGTTTTTTTAATAACTTTGAAATAATTTTCTTGTACGAAACATATTTAATGGATAGTAACTTAGCTAATTATGAAAACAAGTTCAATAACTTCGAACTTCGAATTCTACCAGCAACAAGAATACATTCGAGAGGAAGACCAAGTGGAGGGTGTATTTTCGGGTATAAAAAAGATCTGGATGACATGAGATGCGAGTTTATACGGAATGGAGTAGTGATGTGCTTGGATTTAAGGATTTCTGACGAGAGGTTTCGTATAATACCAACATATGTCAACTGTAATCACTGGGATTCCGATTTTGAAAAAAACTAAGATAATGTCTGACTTGTGGAGATGTACTAACTGTAATGGTTGTTGTTGACTTAAACGCACGAATAGGTAATGAAAGAGGTGCGAAGAATGAAAGAATGGGGCGATTTAGGCAATCGAAAGACACAATCAAAAATGCAAGAGGAATTAAATTGCTTGACCTATGTAACTCATTTCGTCTTCGTATTATGAATGGTACAAGCGAAGGAGATAATCTTGGAGAATTTACATTTGTCGGTAAACTAGGAAGTTCGGTCATAGATTATAGTTTACAAGGTGGTGATTGGAGTTCACTTGTTACAAATTTTGAAGGTGAGAAAAGCCATTCTCAGATCATGTCTGTTATTATCTCATTTACCAACGGGCAAGAAGAAAAAGGAATAAGTCTAGACCTACAACTTCTACCTAAGCTGCACTGGATTAATGCAATTGCACCAAAATACAGCACCCAGCTGGATGCACTTCTCCTGACTGAAGTAAACGATATAAGTCTGAACGGAATCGAAAAATGTATTAAAGAAGCACATCAAAAACCGAACAACTTTCGACAAAGAACACGGCATTTAGAGAACCATGGTTTGATAAGGAATGCATGCAGGCAATAAGCCTATCTTACGCGTGGCTTAATGCGTTTAGGCGATCCAATACGAGCTTTTCAAAAAACCTATGTGTGGAAAATAATCGGAAATATAAAAGACTCTGTCGGAAAAAGAAAAAGGATTATTATGTAGACCAAGCAATTTTCGGAACCTGGCTCGAAAACTAAATGGTACGAAATATGTCATCAGCGATGGACTTGATTCAAACAGGCTGCAAATACATTTTCAACAATTGCTGAATCCAGAATCTACAAATGCGTTTATGACCCATTACGTCCAAACGGGTTTCCAATATAATATCCTGGATATATCAATAACACTTGAAGAAGTATGGGTTTCAATAAGAGTTCCAAAAGATGGAAAGGCTGCAGGTTCTGATGGAATACCAGCGGAATTCTATAAATATGGAACACAACAACTGGTGGTGGTGGTGTCGTTCTTGTTGTTGTTGCTCTTGATGTTGCTACTGCTGTTATTGTTGTTACAATCTGAAGATTGTATTTTAGTAGAAAAGTAGCGTTCTCTCTCGTTTGATGAATGTCTAAGTGTTCTGAATGAAGAGGATGGGTGGCAGTTGCTTATACAGTTTTTCGTGTAGAAATATTTATGCAAATTTATTTTAGAATAAATTTGATATAATTTAGTTTAAGCTGAACTAAAAGCTTAATTTTCGATTGATATTGCAAGTCTTCAAATTTGCTTTAACTACTACGCTATGTTTTTCTTTTGTTTAAGCTAAGCTGAAAGGCCTTTAATAAAATTTTGGTGTTCACTTAACAAAAATCTTTTGTTTGAAATTTGTGTATACAATTTTGTATATATTTCTGAGTTATTTCTTCATAACTAATTTGCTTTTTTTGGTTCAATATTATCTTTATTATTTTCTGTTTTTTTTTTTAACTTTTTCTCACATTGTTATATCTTATAGACATATATATCTATCCGACAGACTGCTAATAGCCATGCTTTTAAATCTCGTTATTATAACTCTAAGTGTGTATAGTTTTATTGAAAAAAGAATAAAGATAAATAATAATAATAATAAATATATATCTGAACTCATCAATCTTCAGCAACAGACTTTATGGACTTATATGACATATTTTAAGACCGTTACTCTGATTAGTAAAAACCTTAACCAATGAAAGCAGAACATCATTACTGTAATCATACCTGGAACCGTTATTAAAAACTCTTGTATTCATTATTATTTAAAGTTCTAGCTATTTTCACTTAGAAGCTAAATTAAACCTGATTTTTAATAAAAACTTGGAAAAAAAGTGAACAAGAAGGAGAAATAAACATGTATTAAAAAAGAAAATAATAAAACTAAACAAAATAGCGAAAAACAATATTGAATTATTTATCGAATTTAAATTATTCTAATATTATTATAAAAATGATAATTACAGGAAATAAAAACAAAAATTAAAAATGAGAAAACAAACATATCGAAATAAAAGTGTTTACTCCAGTCAAGTTTTCGATGCTTTCTATCAGTTATGCGTCATCATATATCTGACGTTAAATATAAACAAGACCACGAATAGTAAAAACAGATAACAACTTTCATTTGTTTTGACTTCGGTTTTCAGCAAAATTTAGTTTTTTTTGTCAAACACTCGCGAAGAAGGATTGGTGTTTCCTTTGATTTATTAAATCCCAAATCATCTTGACTAAGTTGTTTTTTATTCAGGTCGTTGCTGTGGTTAGATATCGATTTCAAAATGGAAATTTTAACGTACCGAGATTGAAATTTTATTAGGATCGCGGAGTTCTTGGTTATATTGTTTTTGTGTATGGTTTAATTTCGCGAGTTTTTCATAAGAGAAAATTAGAGGAAACATCTCCTAACAAATCCCCAAATAGCAAAACATCTACACCACTAAGAGATTACTTAATGCCTAAAAACTCCATTGGTATGGCACAACCAATTCCTCAATCGAATGTTTTAAAATCCATTGTTGACGGTTGTCTGGCTGAGCATTTAAAAAATATGGCCACAAAGGATGACGTCTTAGCTGTCTCTGTTGAAATACAGCTCTTACGGTCCCAAAACAAACACCTTACGGAACGCTAGCTGTCGTCGAGAATTAGTGCGCTCTTGAGAGACAACTCGAAATTTTGCATCAACAATCACATGAAAATACGGTTATATTGCATTTACCCCCAGATGAGAAGACAGGCATGAATGAACTAGCAAAATAAATTGTCTTAGACTTCTAAATCTAGATGAAAATGTAGAGCTATCATTTGATAAGACACAAGAGTTTATTAATCGCCACAACAACAAAACAACTATGGTGCTTAACTCAAACAACAAGAATACCGCACAAAAAATTATCGCACCCGAGTTATGTATAAGACACACTCTACCCCATCAATTTTAGATATCCGGTTAACGGATACCTTCAATACTATTTCAAATCTTTCGTAATCATTGTTCCCACAAAACATGTTGCAGTTTGCACATTCCTTCACGGAGCAGACAATGTAACATGAATACACTAGTTAAATTAGGTAAGTCATTTGGCTTACAAAAGACTTCATGATTATTCTATTGAAGGGTATCTTGAAAGATTTCCAAATTGAGTTCATTTTTATAATCGGTCGTGTGAAGACGTGATTTTCTGTTCGGTAAAAAATGTATGTCAAATAAAGTGTTAATTATCTCTAAAGAGAAAATTGTTTTGTTCTTAAAAACTTCTCGCGAAGGGAGATAAACATAAATGGCGCAGTCGGTAGGATTGCATTGAAACATAAATTTGCAGTCCAGTGATACGAATCTCCAAATAAAATCGAAAAAGATTAATGATTTAGTGACAGTATTTAATCAAGCCAGTGATACGAATCTCCAAATAAAATCGATAAAGATTAATGATTCAGTGATAGTATTTGAATAGATAAGAACTGAAGCTGAAATAAAGAAAGTGTGGGTGTTAATGTTAACAAGAAGCAAAAAACTACATAAATTCGACATCAGCAGAAATCTAAAAGACATCGAGATGGAAGAACAGCACAATGAACTCCAACAACAACTAAGATTACGTGAACAACAACTAGAGCAACTGAATAATGCATTCCAGGCTCTTCAAGCAAGAGAAGTAGCTAGGCTAGACCGAGAGAGAGTATTACGTGAGATTACGCATATGGCAACCTTTACTGGAACCAGTGATGTCACTATAAATAGTTTTGTGAAAAATGTAGAATACTACATTGCGGACGTAACCAGTACATCTTTAAAAAAATATATGATTAGAACAATATACAACGATCGGATACAAGGCAGAGCCAAGCAGATACTTATCAACATACCAGACCCGGAGAATTGGGAGGATATAAAGAGGCAACTGAAACTACATTACAGACCAGATGTGGAGCCCAGCGAAATATACAGAACCATCCACAACTTAAAAGTAAACACTGTAAGTGAATTATTATTAGAAACACAAATGTGATGAATTAAAAGAATATTATAAAGGTGATAGAGCCCTTGATCTAAGTACTGTATATACAATGTTAGTTAATATAATCAAAGACATGTGTCAAGGAATTTTGCTTGATAAGATTTATGAAGAAAAAGATTTAAATAAAATTTTTGAAATAATGATAAAACGAAGATTCGAAGATAGTTGTATTAGGGATGAGTTTAAGAAAAATAGTGCAAATAAAATGGTTAATCGATCAAGTAGAAATCAAAGAGGTTCAGGTCAAATTAATAATTTTCATAGTGATAGACGCATACAACATAACCCAGAAAATTATAATAGTTATGGAAATTCGGGCCAAAATCGCCGCGAACAGAATTTTCTACAATATAATAATTTAAGTTATTCTGGAAACCAAAATTGTAGACGACAAAATGATAATTCAGGGCAATTTAGAAACCAATATTATAATAATTTAGGTCAGACTAGGAGCCAAAATAATAATAATTATTATCAAAGTAATAATAATTCAAATAGAAGAAATTCTGGAAACTATTATAGTCAGAGTAGAAGAAATTCAGGTAATTTCTATAATTCTAATAATTTCGGAAATTCAGGACAAATTCGATCTCAACAACAAAATAGAAATACAGTTAATAATACTAATTCTTATTCTGGTCAACAAGAACCAATGGAGGTAGAAAATATAGAAAAAGAGGCAGAGGTCGAAAATGAGATTAATAATGTTGAGTTTTTTATCAATTAGCCTCGGAAGATTTACCAACAATAGAAATCACTATAAATAAGAAAAAATATTTAGCTCTTATTGACACAGGGTCCACCCTTAGTATTATTGATGAAAAAATTAAAGATTTTAAAATAGTTAAAATAAAACCAATACGTTTTACCACAGTAAATGGTAATGATGCCATTGAATACGAAGCACATACACCAACACCCGACGAGCTAAAGTTGCCTAAAGGAACTTGTGTTAGATGGAAAGTTAAAAATTTACCAAATAGACGTTATCAATTTATAATTGGTATTGATATACTTAACAAACTAAATACCCTAATAGATTTAGAATCAGGCATCATATCACTTAATGAACAGGTTATACAATTATTAGGGAAACCATACAGTTATGATGAAATATATACACTAGACACAATAAACAAAGGTAACATAATTGATAAACTTAAACTTGATTACTTAAACAAAGAAGAGTATATAGCTATAACCAGAATTATACATAGATTTACAAATTTATTTTTTCAAGAAGGAGACAGGCTAACAAGTACTCCAGTCATAAAACATGAAATAAAGACTACTACAGATTCTCAAGTAAATGCAAAATTATATCGTTATCCTCCAAAACATGAGGAAGAAGTTAGAAAACAAATAGCTGAAATGGAAGCCCAGGGAATAATACGAAAAAGTAGATCCAAATATTCAAGTCCTTTGATAGTTGTCCCTAAAAAGAACGACAACTCAGGGGTCCAAAAGTTTCGTATAGTTATAGACTATAGGAAACTGAATGAAATTACTATCGATGACAAACAACCACTTCCTAATATGGACGCCATATTAGACAAGATGGGCAGGTCAAATTATTTTACAACAATAGATTTAGCTAAAGGTTATTACCAAATTTTAGTTAAAGAGGAAGACATTGAAAAGACAGCTTTTGTTACAGCAAGAGGTTTATATGAGTTTGTTAGAATGCCTTTCGGCTTAAAGAATGCCCCAGCGACATTCCAAAGGCTAATGAATGAAATCTTAAGAGATCTTATAAACATTTCATGTGTAGTATATCAAGACGATATACTTATATTTAGCACTTCACTTGAAGAACACATACAAGCTATAACCGCAATATTTAAAATACTTGAAAATACGGAACTAAAAATTCAAATAGATAAGTGCAGTTTTATGAGAAAAGAAACCCAGTTTTTGGGTCATGTTCTTACTCAGGATGGATTTAAACCAAATCCTGATAAGATTAAAGTAATTCAAAATCTTAAATTACCTCAAACACAAAAACAAATAAAGAGTTTTTTAGGTCTCAGTGGATTTTATAGAAAATTCATAAAAGACTACGCTAAAATTACACAGCCTATGACAAAGTATCTCAAGAAAATACCAAGCTTAAGACTACAGATCCGAATTATGTAGCAGCTTTTAAGAAACTTAAAAGCCTTATAAGCTCTCACCCAATTTTAAGATTCCCAGATTTTAAGAAACAATTTCAATTGACAACCGATGCATCGAAATATGCATTAGGAGCAGTTTTGTCTCAAGAAGGACATCCGATCTGCTTTGCCTCCAGAACGTTGAACAAGCATAAAATCAATTACTCTGCCACTGACAAAGAATTTTTGGCTATTATGTGGTCAATCAGTTATTTTCGACCGTATTTGTACGATAATAAATTTAAAATTTTTACGGATCATCAACCAATTAAATATTTACATGCTAAATACAAGGGAAAAGATATGTCGGCAAGACATCAAAGATGGCTCCTAAAGCTAGGGGAGTATCATTTCGAAATCGAGTATTTAAAAGGTAAAGAAAACAGAGTAGCAGATTTCTTAAGTAGGATCGAAGTTAACGAGGACGTTAAATCTGAAAAAGGGGGGTATAGTATGTGTAATAACTTTTCAAAAATTTATGAGGACGAGGTCTCAAAAATTGGTTTATTATTTAATTTAGAAAATGATGAAAATGACACAACCAACGCCACAATTCACTCAGCAGATGAAGAATTATTAGATCACATTCCGATTAAGGAAGAAATTGTGAACAAATATAAGACACAAATAATTCTTACAAATAACAAAGTTCAGGAAATAGAAATAGTTCATGGTAAAAGAATAATATACATTGCAGAATATGATTTCGAAAATTTAAATGACATATTGCGAAGATTTATTAAAAAAGGATTAACAGGTATATATTCAGAACTAAGCGATAGTAAGTATAATATAGTTCAAGAAAAGTTGAGAGAACTATTTTCTAATGACAATCAAATAAAATTTATAAAATGTTCATACAGAGCAAGAGACATTAAATTAGAGACAAAGGCAGTGACACAAATTTCACTCTACCACGTTAAAGAAAGCATGCACTCAGGCATACAAGAAACGTTTAGTGGTATGAAGAATAAAATCTATTATCCAAAACTGCTTGAACTAATACAAATTATAATTAATCAATGTGAAGTTTGTCAGCAGGTTAAATACGATAGAAAACCCTTAAGACCAAAGCTAAATCTTACAGAAACACCTTCAGATCTAAATGAGATCTTACACATAGACACATTCGTTATTCTTAGATGCAGTTTTTTGACGATAATTGACAAATTTTCCAAATTCGGATTTGCTTATTATCTATCAGATAGAAATCATATAACGATAGTAGAAGAACTAGAGAGTCATTTTGCAAAAGCAGGAAAACCTAAAAAGATAGTTGCAGATAATGAATTTAATTCAATTCATATAAAAGAATTTCTACAAAATGAAAATATTGATATTCATTTTACCAAATCAAATTCACTACCGGAAATTCGGATGTTGAAAGGTTTCATAGCAGCTTGCTAGAAAAGTGTAGAATTTTAAAATTAAATGCTGTAAATGTATCAGTTAAAAGGTTAATGCAACAAGCAATTAGAAATTATAATGAAAGAATTCATTCGACAATTAAAACAAGTCCAGCTATAGTAGAATTTCACAAGGTAGAATTTGATAAGATTAGAAGTAATTTACAAACTGTTAAGAAAAATATTGAAAAGGTAAATAAAAAAAGGGAAAATTATAACGAAACAAGATCAACAGGATTTATAAGGAATTATAAAGCAGTTAGACATAAGCATCAGCCTAGATTTAGGAAGAGTAAACTTTCTGATATACATGTAACTAATATAAAACGACAACCGAAATTTTCAGCTCTTCATGACAATATTCCTATTATTGCTGTTAACACTAGCTGAAGGAAAACTCAATATAGACGAAATAAAGGAACAAAACGGATTCACAGAAATAAAACTAAATGACGCTGACATGATTACGAAAACAGACATAATTGTACATGTAGTAGACCCGTTCGAAATTATTAACATACTAGACAGTATTGGATTAAATTTAAAAGGATTGGACACAGAACACCAAGAAATGATACAAACTGAACTTAGACATCTTAAAATCAGAGTACAAACATTAATACAAAAGGACAAATGACATAAAAGAGGACTGGTTAATATTGTAGGTAGTGCATCCAAATGGTTGTTCGGAACCATGGATGAGGAAGACAGGTTAAATATTGAAAACCATTTTAGGAACATTGAAATCAATAATCACAATGCTATAGGAAATATTAATCAACAGGTTATTATAAATGATCATTCTAATAAAACATTCCAACAGTTAAAAACAGTTTTAAAAAAAGATAGAGCTGTTATTCTAAATCAATTAAATAGTGTATCAAACAGTGTAATGCAAAGAAATTTATTTTATGACCAATATTTCAAATTACAAATTGTAAAAGAAAAAATTGATAATATACAAAGCAATATAGATTCAACTAGATATGGACATATAAATCCAAACATGTTTACTGATTTAGAAATTAAAAAATATGAAATTGATTTAAATAAAATGAAATATATTAAAATGGGAGTAATTAAATTTAGAGAAAATTTGTTATTATTTGCCATAAAAATTCCCAAAGATTTTGTAAAAATTCAACTTAAAATAATTTTACCAATTCCAAATATTCTGAAAGAAGAAATTGATAGTCCTAAAGAAATAGTATTTAAGTATAATAATGTAACATACAAATATGAAGAATATAAATATTTAAATGAACTACAAATAAGTAAACACTGTGTATACCAAGAAAATTGTAAACTTGTTAAGAATAATTTAACCGAAATTTTTACTATTGATGATGAAACCATAATTATAAAAATGCTAATAATATTAACATAACACAAAATTGTGATGAAAGAAATTTAAATTTAACAGGTAATCTGTTAATTCATTTTAATAATTGTGACTTAAGAATTTTAGACCATTATTGGACAAATGTAAAGGAAATTTTTCAAGATCGTTTTTATTACCCAATGAACAAAAGTTTTACAAATTTTAGTAGCAAAATAACTTTAGAAGATATTGTATTTGAAAACGAAAATAACATTAAAAAAATTGAAGAATTACAGTATCATAAGAATATATCTTATGGAATTAACTTTACGTTTATTATTTTATTAATTGTTTTAGTTATTTTCAGTTTTATTTTGCAAAAGAAAATTAAAGTAAAAATAAATAATAAAATTCAGGAGAATTTTAAACTAAAAGGGGGAGAAGTTATGTATAAGACACACTCTACCCCATCAATTTTAGACATCCGGTTAACGGATAACTTCAATGCTATTTCAAATCGTTCGTAATCATTGTTCCCACAAAACATATTGTAGTTTGCACATTCCTTCACGGAGCAGACAATGTAACATGAATACACTAGTTAAATTAGGTAAGTCATTTGGCTTACAAAAGACTTAATGATTATTTTATTGAAGGGTATTTTGAAAGATTTCGAAATTGAGTTCATTTTTATAATCGGTCGTGTGAAGACGTGACTTTCTGTAAAGAGAAAATTGTTTTTTTTTTTTTAAACTTCTCGCGAAGGGAGATAAACATAAATCCCGCGCCGAAGCTTAAGAACTCTGGAATCGTCGTACATCGAGAACAGTCTTTATTATTTCGAAAAAAGAGGAGAACAATAAACGATATTAGGAGAAAACTTTTGGAAAAGAATGTGTTAAAATTTTAACCAGAGGATCGAAACTGAATAGCAGATTTTTCATTTTCACATAACTCGCTAAGAGAATTGAAAATAACAACAAGTGATGAACTGTCATTTGTCAAATCGACTTTTGGAGAGGAAGCAATGTGCTTTTTTGACATCAACATCAGGATTCACAATAACAACTGTCATAATTTCAACGAGCCCTCTGGGAGTCAGCACAACTTGGTTCTGGTTCCTACTTAAACCGCCATTATCATTTAAAATAGGATAGAGTTGCCTTTTGCCATTTAATTAATTTCAATTTAAATATTTTTTGCTATAATGTTACAGGACTAAAAAACAAATTACTAATGCCAGATTTTTTTAAATTAATTTTTAATTATGATATTTTTATATTATTAGAAACATTTGTTGAAGAGGGTAAGGATTTGCAATATCTGAATTATTTTGAAGGTTTTAACTTAAGATGGATACCAGCTATTAGAAATAATAGACTCTGTCGAGCAAGTGGTGGAACACTTTGTGGAATCAAAAACAACATTATGAACAAAAATATTCCTTTTAAAACTTGCGAAAACAAAGTCATAATAGATTTTATCATAAACTTGAAACAATTCATAATAGTCCCTATTTACCTCAATTTTAGTGGATGGAGTTCCTATTTTGAAGAATTTCGAAAGTTTTTGTCAAGTCAAAATAATGAATAATGAGATTTAAACAGTCGGATAGCAGGGTTCTAAAACTCTCTGTGTATAAACAACGGGCGATTTTCTTTCGAGAGAAGCTCTCTAGACGAATGCATAAATGCAAACGGAAATCGTTTATTAGACTTGGTTGAGGATTTTGGGTTTCTAATCTTGAATGGAATTTCCATAGGGTAGTTTGGGTAATTTCACTTTTATATCAGCTAATGGTTGTTCTGTTATTGACTATTGCCTCGCAAAAGGTGATTGATTGGATGTTGTCAACGATTTTAAAGTTTTCCCTGCAAATTATTCATCGCATCTACCCATTGTTGACTCATTTGAGCTTAAATCTCATGAAAATAACATACTTCAAACGGAAAATGTTAACAACAAGCTATGCTGGGTGGAACGAAAATCCGATATCTATAGAAGAAAACTAAGTGAGCATTCAGTGGACCTCCCAGCTCAAAGAGGGACCACAATAGATGAAATAACAAATTTAGTTTTTCGAATTATTAGACAATCAGCAGTTAATCAAAAGCAGTTAATGCTGCTACGCCTTATATGTCAAGTTGGTATGACGAATATTATAAAAGAATTAGTTTTTGAGAAAAACTGCATCGGGACTTCTTGAAAGCCATAATTCTAAGGATTTTTGGTTCAATGTGCGAATTTTAAGTGGCCGCAATAAATCGCCTGCGTCTCGGATTGGAGTTGAAACTCTTGCCCTGTACTTTAAAATCTTTTGTTACCAGACTCATCTCAAATGTGTATGAGCTTTGCGCTCTCCTTTATTTATATTGAGAAATTGGATTCACCATTCTCAATGTCAGAACTTCTATCTGCATTAAACAAAACGAAAAACAATAAGGCTTCAGGCTTAGATGATATTCCATCTGAGTTCTACAAAAATGCTACTTCACAGTTCTTGGAATATATTTTGGCCGCTTTTCAACAAAATGTTTTATGACGAGGATTTCCCAGATAGTTTCCGGACTTCTTCTATTACTGCAATTTTTAAAAAAGGTGATCCTAATCTACCTGAAAACTATAGGTGGATTTCTGTTCTTTGTTCCTTGCGCAAGCTATTTACCCAGATCTTGTATTTCAGACTTGTGAGTTGAACAAAACAATAAAATTATCTTGTTGAGTGATGTCGTCTCCATGTTGTGTATTGTTTGGTTTGAAATTGAACATATAAATATAAATATAGATAAAAATAAAAATTATTATTTAGATATATATGTAATGTAATTAAATTTTTGTTTGTTTTTTAATGTATTTAAAAATTGTCATAACATTAAATTTGTTTGTTTTTTATTTAAAAACCCAACGCGTTTGGGATTTTTATTCATCCATCCTCGGGCTTACTGCGTTGACTTCTGGTGTGTGTTTATTGTATGTGCCAATTTCAAGGTTGAAGCTGTTGGTGTTGCTTAATTGTATGTCTCTTTTTTATCGGTGGTTGGTTAGGTGTTTAATTTGTAAAATTTTGTAAGATTTGTGGGAGTAGGTTTGTGTATTCTATAGATATAATTTTTTGTTGTTTTGTGTAGAGATTACATTTGTGGTGTTGTTTTTGTTTCGGATTTTCCTTTTCTTTTTGTCGATCAATCTGTTTATCATATTTGGGAACAAGGAAAATTATATAAACGAAATACAAATAATAAAACAAATTGCAACAACAAATGGATATAACCCAAATATGATAGACAGATTGATCGACAAAAAGAAAAGGAAAATCCGAAACAAAAACAACACCACAAATGTTATCTCTACACAAAAAAACAAAAAATATATCTATAGAATACACAAATCTACTCCCACAAATTTTACAAAACGAATTAAAAAAACTAAACATATTAATCTCATTTAAAACTAAAAACAACATTCACAAATTATTTAAAAAAAAAACATTAAACGAAATCAAAACATGTCCAGGGGTATACAAGATTCACTGCGATAACTGCAACAAATTCTACATTAGACAAACAGGCAGACATTTTCATGACAGGTTTATAGAACATAGACCAAAACAAAATACAAAATCTACTTTCGCACAACATATAATAGACCACAACCATAACTACACCAACCTTGAAACAAACGTAACACCCATACACATATGTATGAAGGGAACAAAACTAGATGCCTTAGAAGAATCTGAAAATTACAAGGCAAACAGAACGAGGCAAGATATGATTTTAAACGACAAATTAACAATAAAAAACAACACACTATACAACACAGCAATTAAACACCTAACCAACCACCGATAAAATAGAGACATAGAATGAAGAAACACAAGCAGCTTCAATCTTCAAATTGGCACATACAATAAAAATACACTACAAGTCAACGAAGTAAGGCCGAGGATGGATGAATAAAAATCCGAAACGCGTCGCTTTTTTAAATAAAAATCAAACAAATTTAATGCTGTGACAATTTTTAAATAAATTAAAAAAGCAAACAAAATTTAAATATATTACATATATATCTAAATAATAATTTTTATTTTTATCTATATTTATATTTATATTTTCAATTTCAAACAATAAAATTATCTGTTTTCAGGCTGGATTCCGAGCTAATGTGTCAACAATAGATCAAATGTTCACTCTCACTAGTGTTGCTAGGCGTTCTATAGAGAAAAAACAATCTTTATGCATTCTTCGTTGGTTTCAAATCAGCCTGTGATACAATAAATAGAAGATCGCTTCTATTCACACTCGTAGCCATTGGGCTCTCGACAAAATTTATAAAAATGTATGAGCAGCTTCTCTTAAATACGACTGCTGTGGTTTCAAATGGAAGTCAAATTTGGAATCAGTTTAGGTCTGACACAGGTGTCCCACAGGGATGCATTTTGATCCCGTTGGTATTTACCCTCTTTATAAATGACGTAGAAGATCATATCCCAGGTGGTGTTTTGTTCGGCAATCTACATATAAAAGTTTTGCTCTATACAGATGACCTTGTTATTTTAACTGACAACCCTGTCACACTTCAACTACAGATTAACAAATTGAAACAGTTTTGTGATTTGTGGGACCTCAAAATCAATACTGCAAATTCAAAGATTATGGCTTTTAGATCACAGTCTCGTAGCGCTATAAATATCCGTACTTGGACCATCAATGATTCAAATATAGAAGTGGTAAAAGAGTTTAAAAACTTAGGCTTCACAATAACACACAACTTAAATCTTCGAGCCCATATAAATTAGCTAAAGCAGCAATAAACTGTATGTGGTGAAATTTTTTCCATAACAAACTAATAGATCTGCAATGAAGCTTATGGGTACAGGCAATTGGAAGAAATTGAATCTATTCCAAGATATTTTTTCAAGCGTATCTTTAGGCTCCCATCCAACGAGCCTAATTATGCTTTTCACGTTGAATCAGGTTTGCCTCCATTGTTTCTAAGAAATTTAAAAGTATGTTCAGACTATATCCCTTAAGTCAAATTGAAATGCTTTATGACTTTTAGTCCAAAATGCGTTTCGCCCGGACACGATAGTTGGGCTCATCAGTTAGATGCTATCGTGTCGCTCTAAGACGCACTATTTTTCGGTCGATGACTACCAACTCTAATAAAATTTTCAGCACATACATACTGAAAATTATATTTTTCTAGGGGAACTTGGTCAAATTCATGCACCCAGAAATATATGTATGTTACGCCCGTGGTCTGGCTAGTGGTAAATGAATAGAAGAAAACACAAATAATACCTACATATTATTTTTGTTTTTAGTTTAGTGGACTGTGTGGGTTTAAGTCAAATTGAAATGCTTTATGACTTTTAGTCCAAAATGCGTTTCGCCCGGACACGATAGTTGGGCTCATCAGTTAGATGCTATCGTGTCGCTCTAAGACGCACTATTTTTCGGTCGATGACTACCAACTCTAATAAAATTTTCAGCACATACATACTGAAAATTATATTTTTCTAGGGGAACTTGGTCAAATTCATGCACCCATAAATATATGTATGTTACGCCCGTGGTCTGGCTAGTGGTAAATGAATAGAAGAAAACACAAATAATACCTACATTTTATTTTTGTTTTTAGTTTAGTGGACTGTGTGGGTTTAAGTCAAATTGAAATGCTTTATGACTTTTAGTCCAAAATGCGTTTCGCCCGGACACGATAGTTGGGCTCATCAGTTAGATGCTATCGTGTCGCTCTAAGACGCACTATTTTTCGGTCGATGACTACCAACTCTAATAAAATTTTCAGCACATACATACTGAAAATTATATTTTTCTAGGGGAACTTGGTCAAATTCATGCACCCAGAAATATATGTATGTTACGCCCGTGGTCTGGCTAGTGGTAAATGAATAGAAGAAAACACAAATAATACCTACATATTATTTTATGTGCTGAAAATTTTATTAGAGTTGGTAGTCATCGACCGAAAAATAGTGCGTCTTAGAGCGACACGATAGCATCTAACTGATGAGCCAAACTATCGTGTCCGGGCGAAACGCATTTTGGACTAAAAGTCATAAAGCATTTCAATTTGACTTAAACCCACACAGTCCACTAAACTAAAAACAAAAATAATATGTAGGTATTATTTGTGTTTTCTTCTATTCATTTACCACTAGCCAGACCACGGGCGTAACATACATATATTTCTGGGTGCATGAATTTGACCAAGTTCCCCTAGAAAAATATAATTTTCAGTATGTATGTGCTGAAAATTTTATTAGAGTTGGTAGTCATCGACCGAAAAATAGTGCGTCTTAGAGCGACACGATAGCATCTAACTGATGAGCCCAACTATCGTGTCCGGGCGAAACGCATTTTGGACTAAAAGTCATAAAGCATTTCAATTTGACTTAAACCCACACAGTCCACTAAACTAAAAACAAAAATAATATGTAGGTATTATTTGTGTTTTCTTCTATTCACATACCACTAGCCAGACCACGGGCGTAACATACATATATTTCTGGGTGCATGAATTTGACCAAGTTCCCCTAGAAAAATATAATTTTCAGTATGTATGTGCTGAAAATTTTATTAGAGTTGGTAGTCATCGACCGAAAAATAGTGCGTCTTAGAGCGACACGATAGCATCTAACTGATGAGCCCAACTATCGTGTCCGGGCGAAACGCATTTTGGACTAAAAGTCATAAAGCATTTCAATTTGACTTAAACCCACACAGTCCACTAAACTAAAAACAAAAATAATATGTAGGTATTATTTGTGTTTTCTTCTATTCATATATCCCTTAAGTCATGCAGAGACCAATTGAGAATTTACCAAAAAAGAATTTTGTTGGTGTCTTTGAGATGTCGATATACCCCTATTAGGGTGCCATGAGCTGGCCCTGACCCACAACTTTCCTTTGAACCTTTCTGTTGATAACTTAGAGTCGTGGAAAGGAGATCTTAAAGACTGCATTTCGGTCATAGATGATCAAATATTCAAGATATTTATTGATCGGGCAAAGGAGTCTTCATCGAGAACAATGTATAGTAAACTTAACCTCAGTTTGGGGGAACACAATTACTTTATAGATGAGTTTAATGTAATGGAGATGAGTCTGATATTTAAATTTCGCACGGAAATGCTAGAGCTGAATTACATGCCCCACACGTCCGATATTAATCCAATCTGCAACTTGTTTAGCCTGAATGAAGTCGAAAATATACATCACTTCCTGGCAGTCTGGCTTTTCGCAGGTCGGCTCTACGGATTCTGGGGAGAGCCAATTATGCATTTAATTAATCCCTTCTTGAAAAAAGCAATGGTTGCTCGATCACCTCCATCCAAATCGAGTGACAAGAAGTGGTAATAAGAGTTCGCCGTTAACGATACGCGAGTAAAAAACGACTCAATGAAAACAGAAATCCTTGAGAAAGATAATGACGAACTACGTCAAAAACTCGATGAAGTAGTAACTCTTTATCAAGAGTTAAAGAAAGAAGTTGATCTTCTTAAAGAAAATGAGGTGTTTAACAATAAACACCACAATGATTCCAAGGCTCATCGCAAGCGAAAAATTTCACATATGAGACTGATGAAGAAGCGCTAGCTCGCGATACAGATAAGTGCTCAAATAAAAGGCCGAGTAAAAACGCATGGTTGGATCATCACCTGATGGGGCCTGTTTTTCTGGAAAAATTGCATCACCAAAATATGCCAATATTAAAGAAAAACCTTTTAAAATTAGGCCACCGCCACCAATTAATGTTGTCGGTATTGCGGAGTATAACTGGCTGCAAACTATCTTAAAGACGTTAACGCCATCAGACTTTAAAGTTATTTCGCTTAATAACAACAAATGGAGAGTTTGCGTGAAAGATCCTGCTGAAAGTTATCTTCTCCTCACGTGAAAACTAAACGAAGAAAAAGTACTAAAGAGGAACTACAAGTTCTTAGATGCTGTGAACATCATCAAAAGAGAAACACAAAAAAAAAAGATAGCGAAACAAATGTGATACAGCGTGGTCTTCTTTTATTCATTCTTACTTTTGATAAGGCAGAGAAAATAGACGATATTTACAAAATTAATGCAATCCTCAATATTGTTGTTAAGATCGAACTTTTAAGAAAGACTTTAAGACTGATTCCGCAGTCAAGAATTCAATCACACTCAAACCTATTGCAAAAAAGAACCTAGCTGTGTAAAGTCCGCCGGAAATCATCTAACTAAATACTGCACCTTAGATAGCAAAAGTGCAGCAACGTACATTAATTGTAATAAAAATCATTAGACCAACTATAGAGGCTGCGAAGTAGCAAAAGAAGTTCAAAAACGGCGATCAAAATTGACACAGCCACAAGGAAAACCACCAAGCCAAGTAGAAAAGAAAGTTCCTAAGACCCTTAAGAGGTAAAATGCTCAAATACCCAAAGGAAAAGAGACCCCCGTGTAATCAACACAATCGGAGCAAACACTAAAGAGAGGTAGTGTAAATACATATGCCCAAAAAACGGCTAAAAACATACCTTTAAAAAAAGATACTGCTTAGAACGTCTTAAACATAATTTCGAAAATTGAGGAGCTGTGTGGTACAAATAAACTTATATTTGATAGGTTAGCTGAACTCTAAAACAGTTTTCAGCCAAAATGCCCTACAAAAAAAAAACATTATGGAAAAGCTTAAAATAATTACTTGGAATGCCAACGTATTATGGCAAAAACTTGAAGAACTAGAAATGTTTGTACATGAGAAAGATATTGATATTTGTTTGATATCGGAAGCGCATGTCAAATAGTAAAATCAATGGATTTTTAGAATACAGCGCAACTCATTCGTCGAACAAACCCAGAGGTGGGGCATCTTTATTTATAATATATAAAAATATCGAACACACGACAGGCCCGAAAATATAGGCTGAATCAATGCAACTAATCGGTGTACAGGTTAGAACTCAGAAT
This sequence comes from Philhelius pedissequus, assembly GCA_910595825.1. Lineage (NCBI taxonomy): Eukaryota > Metazoa > Arthropoda > Insecta > Diptera > Syrphidae > Philhelius > Philhelius pedissequus. The sequence continues at coordinate 126,157,981 of OU343160.1, read as the reverse complement.
GTTTTACTGAATGTATCTTCCATATACTGTCCTCCACGATGTAAAATTGAAAAGAATGCATTTATGAACGTGCCAAAGTTACTTAAACAAAATTTTATCCTTGGTGGTGACCTTAATGCGAAGCACAGCTTTTGGGGATCTATAGGTATTTCTTAAAAGGGTCGAATGCTCTACGAAGCGGGAATGGAAATAAATTGAGATTTTCATTCGACTGGCAACCCGACTTACTCTCAGACTGATCCATCGAAAATACCTGACCTTGTTGATTTTTTTTTTGTGGTCAAAGGAATACCCTCAAATAAAATTAACATAGCAGAAAGCTTTGATCTTTTCTCAGATCATTCTGCTGTTATTCTCACTATGAGCTCACATCTTGTTAAAAATGGAAACCACCCACGGTAACTAATGTGAGAACCAACTGGGAATGTTTTAAGAAAGATATAGAGGATAACGTTGAATTAAGGGTTTCACTACAAACGCCACTCTAACTTGAAGACGCAGTAGATAACTTCGTCGATATCGTACAACAAGCCGCATGGAACAACATCCCGTACCAAAGAGAAATGCCGCGCTTTAAAAACCTAAAATATCCCCAGGAAATAAAAGATTTGGTAAAAGAGATACTAAAAGCACGTACGAAATAGCAACAAACTCGAGCTCGTCAACACAAGTTTAATTTAAATCGCTTGTGTAATTTACTAAAAAAGAAGATAGAAGAATGTCTTAGACGTAGCCTTGGACTACACAGAACAGCAGAGTCGGAGCAAAAACGATTTTATTCCAACCAGGTTGTATACAACGAAGCCAACATAAACAGAATAGATAATTTTTTCGCGACGTCATCGCTCAAGGTGGAGAAGAGCGTCTTCGGTTCAGTAGGACTGTGTCCGATCGGGACTCTGCCCTATAGCAAGAGAACCAATTCTGATGGCTTTCTGAAAGTGATACATAAAGTCGAATAAGATTTTGTCTTGGTCGACTTACATATATTGAAGGAAATTAGGTATAAGGAACTGTCGGGGTGCCACCAAAAAAATTAAAAATATATGTGTATGTATGTGCGTATCCATATGTATGTACGTATATATATGTATGCGTTGCATGTCTGCATGTGTCTGCATGCGCTTACAAAATATTTTTAAAAAAATAACAAAACCGAAAAATTCTTCTGTGGTTGTTTTAGTTTTTAAGCAGATTTAAGTAGTTTTAGGTATTTTTAGGTATCTTAAGTAGTTTATGTTATTTTTAGTTAATGTAAGTTAGTTGTATCTAGTTTTAATTATTTTTAGTTAAGCTTTAGGTAGTTTATAAGTAAATATTTTAAGTATGATAAAGAAAGCGATTTTTTTTGTAAATAACTTTTCTTGGTTAAATAAAATAAAATAATTACAATTAATTAAAATAGTTTTTAGGTCGAAAGACATTAGTATTAAGAGATATAGTTTAGTTTAGAGCGCCTGTAAAGGGCCAGTAAATTAGTTGTAAGTTATTGTTAATAAGGCTAGTTTTAAACATTGTGGTCTAGCTTTAAGTTAGTTCTAAGTGAATAATAAATAAAAATTAATTTACAAAAAAACAATGAAAGAAGAATTCAAACATTCTGAAGTTGGAAATTATCTTAAAACCTTGACAGCTAGAAAAGAATCCAACTACTCACTCTGGAAAGCTGTTAAAGTAACGAAGAAACAAAAGCTTCCAGCGCCTCCGAATTAGAATGATCAAAAGGAATGGGCAAATAGCGACAAAGAGAAAGCAAACGTTTTCCCGGATTACCTGGAGAACTCATTTAAACATTTTTATGGGCAGGGAAATGAATGAAAATGAAAATTTAAACATACGTTCTAATTCAAGCGAATAATACATAACAAGAAATGTTACCCTTGTCGAATTAAATAGAGAAATAAGAAAGCTTAAGTATAAGAAAACTCCGGGATATGATCTTAATGTGGCCGAAGTTCTCAAAATGCTTCCTCGCAAAGGGTAAATTAATCTTCTTTATATAATAAATGCCCTTCTAAGGCTAGAGTACGTTCCGATGGAAGGTTGTGGAAGTTATAATGGTTCTAAAACCAGGAAAACCATCACATGATAAGAAATCTTATAGACCCATTTCGCTTCTGCCCGTAATATCTAAAATCTTTGAAAGAATATTACTTCTGCGCCTGCAGCCAATAATAGAAGAAAAGCGCCTGATACCTGAACATCAGTTCGGATTTAGAAGCAAGCATTCGACAATTGACCAAGTGCATAGGATCACTGACTTCATTTTTTAAATAAATAATCCCACGCCTCTATCCCTCCCAGGCACCGCACGCGCCGGGGTCCATTTGCACCAAGTACGACGGCAAATTAGGTTGCCAGTCATATCGGCACTTAATGAAATTCTAGCTAAAAGTTGTTGTGTTTTACCAATGCAAGCCTAACACAAAAACTTACATTTATGGACGATGTGAATATTGAAGAAGAAGGGTTATGGGCCTACTTAATGCAAGCAGTTAAAAAGTAAAATAAAAAAAAATTAAAATTTTAAAATATACAATCAGTAGATCTATAAATTAATGAAAGAAAAGAAAAAAAAATAATAAAAAAAAGTTTAAGAAATTAAAAGGAATGGCATGATAATCCATTTGTTAATTTTAATAGTTAGCAGTTTCAGTTTCTAAAAAATCTCTTGAAGAAAAGAAAATTTGTTCGGCGGTCTTCCTAGACGTGTCGCAGGCTTTTGATAAGGTGTGGCACGAAGGCCTAATTTTTAAATTAAGACAAGCACTTTATACGGTTCTAAAAGCATATCTAGAAAATAGACTTTGTAGAGTAAGACATGGAAAGGATTACTCGGAGCTCAAAGAAATAGTGGGTGGGGTACCACAGGGAAGTGTTTTAGGTCCAATATTGTACCTATTATTTACACGTGATATACCTCAAAACAGAGGACACTATCGTAGCCACGATTGCAGACGACACTGCAATACTAGCAGTGAGCCAAACGATAAATGATGCTACGACTAAATTACAAAAAGCTCTGAATAATGTCAATGAATGGACGAAAACATAGCAGATATCGCTTAACGAAGTCAAATCAGTTCATGTAAATTTTACGTATAAAAAAATTAATAGATTACTGGTATTTGTGAATACGGTTCAAGTTCCGTGAAAATTAAAATGGAAACCGCATGTTAAAAAGAAATCCGAAGAGTTAAATAATAAACTCAGAGATATGTACTGGTTGCTCGGGAAACACTAAGCTCAGTATCGAAAACAAGCTAGTAAAGAACTCTGGGGTTGTACGCGAGATTCTAATTTAAAAACCTAACAAACATTTGAAAATAAACAGCTAAGATTGTTCGTAAACGCACCTTGGTACATTAGAAACGAAGATCTCTACAGACATCTCGGGATTCCCACGGTTCGCGATAGAAATCATAGAAAACGGCTATTACAAGACTGTTATAGTACTATTATCGAAATTATCGATGAGACGAATTTAGTACGCCGCCTACGAAGGACTAAGCCTTCCGACCTGGTGCACTAAACGAAAATCCGCTATAAAATTGCGGTATAACCAGGAACTATCACCGGATAGTTACCTGCAACACGGTAATTAAATTCGTTAAAAATAAATTGCTAGATAAGGTTGAACTTAGTGGCAATCGGAATGTTGGATGCTGGATGCTTCGTTAAAGATTTGATGGATCATAATTATATAAATATATTGGTAAATTTATATAATATGAAGGTTAGATGGAGGGCATCGAGAAAAAATAAAAAAAATACTTACTTGTAATTCAACCATCAAAGCTTGTGTTTTATTTTAAAGTTTCATTTTCCTTCTTTATAAAATAAAGTAGTAAATTCATTCAACACAAATCATTTATGATCCTTCGAGCCTTTATCAGGACCACCCAATTTGTCATTGAATAATATCAATTGAAAAAATAAACAGATTGTGACGACATTTTGTCGTTTTTTTATGCTTTTATTTTACAAATAATAATTATCAAAGTTGAATTTAAATCGAAATAAAAATAAAAATAAATTGGTTCCAACAATCATCGCCATCATCATTACCATCACCATCGCCATCATCATCGTCATCACCATCGACAACACCATCATCAACTTCATCGCCAGCCGCCAGCCGCATCGCATCAAGAAGATCCTCATCTATCACCAATTGCTCGGAATCCATAGTCAATCTTTCAAGCTTCTTTGTCAATCATCCAGTTCAGCTGAAATTTAATACAAGTGAGTACATTTTTTGCTCTCTTTATATTACATTTATAATATATACACATATATATATATAATTTTGAACAAAATTAAATTTAATATAAATTCAAAATGAGTGCTGCTGCTAAAATTGTAAAAACTATTTCCACTCAAATCGCAAAAGATTTCGACAATTTTAAAAAGACAGTTTCTTCAAGTCGTAGAACAAAGAACTACGTTAATACACGTCTCGAAACTCTCAAGAACAATTGGAAAAAACTGGAAGAACTGTACTATGAAGCTGTAAGCGATGACGGCATAAAGCAGGAAGCCCTCAAAGTGACCGAAGACTGCTATAGTGAAGCAAAAGAAAACTTCACGATTTATCGATTGATATTGCTAGACGAAATTGACAAATTTAAAGCAGATTCTGAAAAAGAAAAAATGGCAACCAATTCAAGCTATGATAACTGCAATCAAAAGAAGCATGACGTTCGTCTGCCAAAAATTCATCCACCCACGTTCACTGACGAATATCAAAATTGGAGATCGTTCCATGATCAATTTGTTTCTCTGGTGCATAATAATGCAACATTGACTAAAATTGAAAAACTACATTACTTGAAAACGAGCTGCAAGGAAGGTGCTGGCGTCTTGCTTGAACACATAAGTGTAGATGATACGACCAAGCCTGGGAATTATTAAAGTCTCGCTACGATTTTAAAAGAATCCTAGTCAATAACGAATTAAAGTTATTTTACGAATTGCCGGTCGTTCGAGAAGAAACTGCGAAAGGAATTGATTGTGAATTGTTAGATAATGCTACAAAAATCTTGCACGCGCTAAAGAACCTCGAGATACCTGTACAACACTGGGACGCCATAGTAATTTTTTTGCTTTTAAAAAAGCTTTCAGCTTCCCTGCAATCTAAGTGGGAAACATTGCTTGGAACCAAAAAAGAAATCCCTTCATACAAGGAATTTTCTGATTTTTTGGAAACAAAGTTTCGGTCACTAGAAATGGTGGATCAACAACTTGATAATCTATTCATCGAATAGAAAACAAAAGAATGTATTGTTTGTAAACTGTGATGCAAGAGATGAATTTTCGTGCAAGGTTTGCCTCAAAGGTACGCATTCGTTAAGAACTTGCTCTAAATTTTTGAAGATGGATGCTAGCACACGACAACGAATTGTCAAACAACAGGGCAATTGCTACAACTGTTTGGCCTACAGCCATCAAACAAATACATGCCCGAGCAGCAAAAGATGTCATTTTTGGCAACAAAAACACAATTCACTTCTGCATATTGGAAACACCAATAATTTAAATCGCCAAGCTTCACAATATAACACATCCCAACAAAATTCATTCAATCAAACATTCGCTTATAACAATAAAATGCCACACAACACAAACAATAATAATTCATATAACCCAAACCATTTCGATCGCACTCAAACACATTCAAACGCACTCATTCCAACTCAACAAAATAGTTCACTCATTCAATCAAATTCAGCTAACCAAAATCGTAATCAATCCCATCACGTTTCTACAGAAATTAACCCAAACGCTCCAGCTTTTCAACCATGTGAGTTCGTCGAATTGCTGTAATATAAATGAAATAAAGAAAACACAAATTTTACTCGCAACAGCAATTGTCAAAGTGAAATCCGCGTATGGAACCTTTTTCAAATTAAGGGCATTAATTGATCCTGGATCACAGGCATCATTTATAACAGAATCAGCTGCTCAACTTTTGGGCTTGAAAAAGCACCCAACTTCGCTTGATATTGCTGTCTTGGGACAAAAAAAGACAGGTTCGTGTCAAAACTATATCGAATTGAGCCTGCATTAGAATAACTCTGATTTTGTCACAGTAACAAAAGGCTTTATTTTCAAAACCCTAACTGGTCTTCTGCCAAACCAAGAAATGGTACCAAACAAACTGAAGCACATTCAAGGTTTAAAACTTGCCGATCCCACATTTTATGTACCAGCCCAAATTGACCTTTTATTAGGCAGCGATGTGTATTGCGAAGTGGTCTTACCCGAAGTCATCAGATCTGATGAACTCATTGGTCCAATAGCACAAAATACAGAACTTTACTGGATTATATTAGGCAAAACTCCCATCGGAAGAACATTTTCAGTACAAGTGTTCACTCAGTTGACATCCAATGATATTGACACAGAAATGAGGAAGTTCTGGGAAATAGAAGAATCCCCGTACGTTAAAGCCGAAGTAGAAGAAGATGTGGCGTGTGAAAATCATTTCTTACACAACATCAAAAGGTTGCCGGGAGGGCGTTTTGAAGTAAGTCTGCCCTTCAAAAGAAATCATCGACCCAAACTAAAATCAACACAGCATAACGCACTCAATATGTTTTTGAAACAAGAACAAAGGTTACTCAAGGATCCTGCTTTGCATAAAGAATACAACAAATGTATAACAGAATACCTTGAACTAGGACAAATGGAAGAAGTAGATTTTCATCACGACACAAAAATAGTGTCACCTTATCACTATGTAGTTCCACACCACGCAGTCATAAAAGAGTCAAGTTTAACCAACAAACTTCGAGTCGTTTTTAACGCCGCGTTTAAAACTTCGGACGGAAGCTCACTCAACGACCACCTGATGACTGGTCCTAAAACGCAAGCTGACATCGATTGTCTTAAAGTGGAGAACTTACAAAATTACATTTACATCAGACATAGAAAAGATGTATAGGCAAATTGAAATCAACCCAGAAGATGCCTACTACCAACTTATTTATTGGCGTGAGGATCCGTCCACACCTGTTAAATTATATAAAATTAAAGTCTTAATGTTTGGTACTGCCCCAGCACCATATTTGGCTAATCGAACACTTAAGAAACTGGCATCCGATGAAGAATCCACATATCCACTGGCCTCAAAAATGATTTGTGAAGAGATGTACGTCGACGATTTGGTGTCAGGTGCAGATACAATGGAAGAAGCCAAAGAAAAGTATAGACAGATATCAAAATTATTATCATCTGCTGGTTTTCAACTTCGGAAATGGATGAGCAACGAAGTAAAATTTCTCAAGTCCATTCCACAAGAAGATCAGGAAAGCAAATTATCACTCGCTATACGAAATCTCGATCACACGAAGACCCTAGGGATAAATTGGTATCCTACTACCGATTACTTTTCGTTTCAGAGCATAATCGTTGAAGATTCAGTCACAAAACGCATAATACTCTCAACTATCGCACGCATTTTCGATCCACTCGGATGGATTTCGCCCTGTGTTATCATGGCGAAGATCATCATGCAGCAATTATGGTTGAGTGGACTTTCATGGGATGAAACCATTCGAGCCGAACTTCATCAAGAATGGTATTCTTTTAGAAACGAATTGACGAATCTCGAATCCTTCCGTATTTCACGATGGATAAACACTCAAAAGGATGTCAAACATGCGGAATTACATGGTTTCAGTGACGCATCAACCAAGGCGTATGGAGCCACGGTTTACCTTCGAGTATTGGACAGTAAAAACTGCATTCACACTCATTTGCTTATTTCTAAGACAAAGGTTGCACCAGTTAACACTGTTTCGTTGCCAAGACTCGAAATTTGCGGAGCTGTCATATTAGCAAAGCTTCTCGATTATACCCGATCAGTTCTTCCATTCAAGACCGTCAAAATATTTGCATGGACTGACTCTACAATCACTTTGAGTTGGACATCTGGACTGCCAGCGAAATGGAAGACATTCATCGCTAACCGAGTCACCGAAATTCACCGGTTGACCAATGTTAGTAATTGGCGACACATTCCCACAAAACTAAACCCAGCGGATCTAGCATCGCGTGGTGTCTTGGCATCAAAATTAAAAACCAACACCCTATGGTGGGATGGACCATACTTTCTCCAAGAAAAATGGGACTTCTCAATGCCAACCTAACCCATTCAATTAGAAACGGAAGAAGAAAAGAGAGAAATCAAAATTCATCTCACCAATGAAATTGAAAATGGCATCCTCGATGTAGTTTGTAAACAATCCAAACTTATTAAGGTCTTGCGAATTATAGCATTTGTGAACAGATTTATCTATAACGTTAGAAAGGATGAAGTTCTCAGAATGAAATCAGTTTTGTCACCCATAGAACTTGACATGGCTTTACGTATAGCCATAAGAAGTGTTCAACAATTCATGTTTCCCGATGTCATAAAAGAACTCGAGTTTACTAAAAGAACAAAGCTCAACAAATCCTTAAACATGTTTATCGATAAATCCGGTATAGTAAGAATTGGTGGACGACAACAAAATGCCACCCTTACCTATGATCAAAAACATCCTATTGTATTGAAACCCGATCACAACATCTCGAGACTCATAATTGAAGATGCTCATGAGAGAACCTTGCATGGTGGAATTCAACAAACAATTGCCTACGTTCGAAACCAATTTTGGATTTTCAATATGAAAAGAACAGTAAGGAAATGGTTGAGAAAATGCGTTATATGTTTTACTAATCAACCCAAATCAATGCAACAATTGATGGGAAGCCTTCCTGCACCTAGAGTATATGAGTCTCGACCGTTTACTCATACTGGTGTGGATTATGCCGGACCTTTGGAAGTAAGCGCTTGGAAAGGAAGAAATTCCAAGAAATTTAAAGGATATTTCGCCATTTTCATATGCTTGCACGTTTCTACAGAAATTAACCCAAACGCTTCAGCTTTTCAACCATGTGAGATTCTACCATCAACTTCGTCGAATTGCTGTAATATAAATGAAATAAAGAAAACACAAATTTTACTCGCAACAGCAATTGTCAAAGTGAAATCTGCGTATGGAACCTTTTTCAAATTAAGGGCATTAATTGATCCTGGATCACAGGCATCATTTATAACAGAATCAGCTGCTCAACTTTTGGGCTTGAAAAAGCACCCAACTTCCCTTGATATTTCTGTCTTGGGACAGGTTCGTGTCAAAACTATATCGAATTGAGCCTGCATTCGAATAACTCTGATTTTGTCACAGTAACAAAAGGCTTTATTTTCAAAACCCTAACTGGTCTTCTGCCAAACCAAGAAATGGTACCAAACAAACTGAAGCACATTCAAGGTTTAAAACTTGCCGATCCCACATTTTATGTACCAGCCCAAATTGACCTTTTATTAGGCAGCGATGTGTATTGCGAAGTGGTCTTACCCGAAATCATCAGATCTGATGAACTCATTGGTCCAATAGCACAAAATACGGAATTTGGCTGGATTATATTAGGCAAAACTCCCATCGAAAGAACATTTTCAATACAAGTGTTCACTCAGTTGACATCCAATGATATTGACACAGAAATGAGGAAGTTCTGGGAAATAGAAGAATCCCCGTACGTTAAAGCCGAAGTAGAAGAAGATGTGGCGTGTGAAAATCATTTCTTACACAACATCAAAAGGTTGCCGGGAGGACGTTTTGAAGTAAGTCTGCCCTTCAAAAGAAATCATCGACCCAAACTAAAATCAACACAGCATAACGCACTCAATATGTTTTTGAAACAAGAACAAAGGTTACTCAAGGATCCTGCTTTGCATAAAGAATACAACAAATGTATAGCAGAATACTTTGAACTAGGACAAATGGAAGAAGTAGATTTTCATTACGATACAAAAATAGTGTCACCTTATCACTGTGTAGTTCCACACCACGCAGTCATAAAAGAGTCAAGTTTAACCACCAAACTTCGAGTCGTTTTTAACGCCGCGTTTAAAACTTCGGACGGAAGTTTACTCAACGACCACCTGATGACTGGTCCTAAAACGCAAGCTGACATCTTATCGATTGTCTTAAAGTGGAGAACTTACAAAATTACATTTACATCAGACATAGAAAAGATGTATAGGCAAATTGAAATCAACCCAGAAGATGCCTACTACCAACTTATTTATTGGCGTGAGGATCCGTCCACACCTGTTAAATTATATGAAATTAAAGTCTTAATGTTTGGTACTGCCCCAGCACCATATTTGGCTAATAGAACACTGAAGAAACTGGCATCCGATGAAGAATCCACATATTATTTGTGAAGAGATGTACGTCGACGATTTGGTGTCAGCTGCAGAAACAATGGAAGAAGCCAAAGAAAAGTATAGACAGATATCAAAATTATTATCATCTGCTGGTTTTCAACTTCGGAAATGGATGAGCAACGAAGTAAAATTTCTCAAGTCCATTCCACAAGAAGATCAGGAAACCAAATTATCACTCGCTATAGGAAATCTCGATCACACGAAGACCCTAGGGATAAATTGGTATCCTACTACCGATTCCTTTTCGTTTCAGAGCATAATCGTTGAAGAATTAGTCATAAAACGCACAATACTCTCAACTATCGCACGCATTTTCGATCCACTCGGATGGATTTCGCCCTGTGTTATCAAGGCGAAGGTCATCATGCAGCAATTATGCTTTAGTTGACTTTCATGGGATGAAACCATTCCAGCCGAACTTCATCAAGAATGGTGTTCTTTTAGAAACGAATTGACGAATCTCGAATCCTTCCGTATTTCACGATGGATAAACACTCAAAAGGATGTCAAACATGCGGAATTACATGGTTTCAGTGACGCATCAACCAAGGCGTATGGAGCCACGGTTTACCTTCGAGCATTGGACAGTAAAAACTGCATTCACACTCATTTGCTTATTTCTAAGACAAAGGTTGCACCAGTTAACACTGTTTCGTTGCCAAGACTCGAACATTGCGGAGCTGTCGTATTAGCAAAGCTTCTCGATTATACCCGATCAGTTCTTCCATTCAAGACCGTCAAAATATTTGCATGGACTGACTCTACAATCACTTTGAGTTGGATATCTGGATTGCCAGCGAAATGGAAGACATTCATCGCTAACCGAGTCACCGAAATTCAGCGGTTGACCAATGTTAGTAATTGGCGACACATTCCCACAAAACTAAACCCAGCGGATCTAGCATCGCGTGGTGTCTTGCCATCAAAATTAAAAACCAACACCCTATGGTGGGATGGACCATACTTTCTCCAAGAAAAATGGGACTTCTCAACGCCAACCCAACCCATTCAATTAGAAACGGAAGAAGAAAAGAGAGAAATCAAAATTCATATCACCATTGAAATTGAAAATGGCATCCTCGACTTAGTTTGTAAACAATCCAAACTTATTAAGGTCTTGCGAATTATAGCATTTGTGAACAGATTTATCTAAAACGTTAGAAAGGATGAAGTTCTCAGCATGAAATCAGTTTTGTCACCCATAGAACTTGACATGGCTTTACGTATAGCCATAAGAAGTGTTCAGCAATTCATGTTTCCCGATGTCATAAAAGAACTCGAGTTTACTAATAGAACAAAGCTCAACAAATCCTTAAACATGTTTATCGATAAATCCAGTATAGTAAGAATTGGTGGACGACTACAAGATGCCACCCTTACCTATGATCAAAAACATCCTATTGTATTGAAACCCGATCACAAAATCTCGAGACTCATAATTGAAGATGCTCATGAGAGAACCTTGCATGGTGGAATTCAACAAACAATTGCCTACGTTCGAAACCAATTTTGGATTTTTAATATGAAAAGAACAGTAAGGAAATGGTTGAGAAAATGCGTTATATGTTTTACTAATCAACCCAAATCAATGCAACAATTGATGGGAAGCCTTCCTGCACCTAGGGTAAATGAGTCTCGACCTTTTACTCATACTGGTGTGGATTATGCCGGACCTTTGGAAGTAACAGCTTGGAAAGGAAGAAATTCCAAGAAATTTAAAGGATATTTCGCCATTTTCATATGCTTGCACGTTTCTACAGAAATTAACCCAAACGCTTCAGCTTTTCAACCATGTGAGATTCTACCATCAACTTCGTCGAATTGCTGTAATATAAATGAAATAAAGAAAACACAAATTTTACTCGCAACAGCAATTGTCAAATTGAAATCTGCGTATGGAACCTTTTTCAAATTAAGGGCATTAATGGATCCTGGATCACAGGCATCATTTATAACAGAATCAGCGTGAAAATCATTTCTTACACAACATCAAAAGGTTACCGGGATGGCGTTTTGAAGTAAGTCTGCCCTTCAAAAGAAATCATCGACCCAAACTAAAATCAACACAGCATAACGCACTCAATATGTTTTTGAAACAAGAACAAAGGTTACTCAAGGATCCTGCTTTGCATAAAGAATACAACAAATGTATAGCAGAATACCTTGAACTAGGACAAATGGAAGAAGTAGATTTTCATCACGACACAAAAATAGTGTCACCTTATCACTGTGTAGTTCCACACCACGCAGTCATAAAAGAGTCAAATTTAACCACCAAACTTCGAGTCGTTTTTAACGCCGCGTTTAAAACTTCGGACGGAAGTTTACTCAACGACCACCTGATGACTGGTCCTAAAACGCAAGCTTACATCTTATCGATTGTCTTAAAGTGGAGAACTTACAAAATTACATTTACATCAGACATAGAAAAGATGTATAGGCAAATTGAAATCAACCCAGAAGATGCCTACTACCAACTTATTTATTGGCGTGAGGATCCGTCCACACCTGTTAAATTATATAAAATTAAAGTCTTAATGTTTGGTACTGCCCCAGCACCATATTTGGCTAATCGAACACTGAAGAAACTGGCATCCGATGAAGAATCCACATATCCACTGGCCTCAAAAATGATTTGTGAAGAGATGTACGTCGACGATTTGGTGTCAGCTGCAGAAACAATGGAAGAAGCCAAAGAAAAGTATAGACAGATATCAAAATTATTATCATCTGCTGGTTTTCAACTTCGGAAATGGATGAGCAACGAAGTAAAATTTCTCAAGCCCATTCCACAAGAAGATCAGGAAACCAAATTATCACTCGCTATAGGAAATCTCGATCACACGAAGACCCTAGGGATAAATTGGTATCCTACTACCGATTACTTTTCGTTTCAGAGCATAATCGTTGAAGATTCAGTCATAAAACGCACAATACTCTCAACTATCGCACGCATTTTCGATCCACTCGGATGGATTTCGCCCTGTGTTATCATGGCGAAGATCATCATGCAGCAATTATGCTTTAGTGGACTTTCATGGGATGAAACCATTCCAGCCGAACTTCATCAAGAATGGTGTTCTTTTAGAAACGAATTGACGAATCTCGAATCCTTCCGTATTTCACGATGGATAAACACTCAAAAGGATGTCAAACATGCGGAATTACATGGTTTGAGTGACGCATCAACCAAGGCGTATGGAGCCACGGTTTACCTTCGAGTATTGGACAATAAAAACTGCATTCACACTCATTTGCTTATTTCTAAGACAAAGGTTGCACCAGTTAACACTGTTTCGTTGCCAAGACTCGAACATTGCGGAGCTGTCGTATTAGCAAAGCTTCTCGATTATACCCGATCAGTTCTTCCATTCAAGACCGTCAAAATATTTGCATGGACTGACTTTACAATCACTTTGAGTTGGATATCTGGATTGCCAGCGAAATGGAAGACATTCATCGCTAACCGAGTCACCGAAATTCAGCGGTTGACCAATGTTAGTAATTGGCGACACATTCCCACAAAACTAAACCCAGCGGATCTAGCATCGCGTGGTGTCTTGCCATCAAAATTAAAAACCAACACCCTATGGTGGGATGGACCATACTTTCTCCAAGAAAAATGGGACTTCTCAACGCCAACCCAACCCATTCAATTAGAAACGGAAGAAGAAAAGAGAGAAATCAAAATTCATGTCACCATTGAAATTGAAAATGGCATCCTCGACGTAGTTTGTAAACAATCCAAACTTATTAAGGTCTTGCGAATTATAGCATTTGTGAACAGATTTATCTATAACGTTAGAAAGGATGAAGTTCTCAGAATGAAATCAGTTTTGTCACCCATAGAACTTGACATGGCTTTACGTATAGCCATAAGAAGTGTTCAGCAATTCATGTTTCCCGATGTCATAAAAGAACTCGAGTTTACTAAAAGAACAAAGCTCAACAAATCCTTAAACATGTTTATCGATAAATCCAGTATAGTAAGAATTGGTGGACGACTACAAGATGCCACCCTTACCTATGATCAAAAACATCCTATTGTATTGAAACCCGATCACAAAATCTCGAGACTCATAATTGAAGATGCTCATGAGAGAACCTTGCATGGTGGAATTCAACAAACAATTGCCTACGTTCGAAACCAATTATGGATTTTCAATATGAAAAGAACAGTAAGGAAATGGTTGAGAAAATGCGTTATATGTTTTACTAATCAACCCAAATCAATGCAACAATTGATGGGAAGCCTTCCTGCACCTAGGGTAAATGAGTCTCGACCTTTTACTCATACTGGTGTGGATTATGCCGGACCTTTGGAAGTAAGAGCTTGGAAAGGAAGAAATTCCAAGAAATTTAAAGGATATTTCGCCATTTTCATATGCTTGCACGTTTCTACAGAAATTAACCCAAACGCTTCAGCTTTTCAACCATGTGAGATTCTACCATCAACTTCGTCGAATTGCTGTAATATAAATGAAATAAAGAAAACACAAACTTTACTCGCAACAGCAATTGTCAAATTGAAATCTGCGTATGGAACCTTTTTCAAATTAAGGGCATTAATTGATCCTGGATCACAGGCATCATTTATAACAGAATCAGCTGCTCAACTTTTGGGCTTGAAAAAGCACCCAACTTCCCTTGATATTTCTGTCTTGGGACAGGTTCGTGTCAAAACTATATCGAATTGAGCCTGCATTCGAATAACTCTGATTTTGTCACAGTAACAAAAGGCTTTATTTTCAAAACCCTAACTGGTCTTCTGCCAAACCAAGAAATGGTACCAAACAAACTGAAGCACATTCAAGGTTTAAAACTTGCCGATCCCACATTTTATGTACCAGCCCAAATTGACCTTTTATTAGGCAGCGATGTGTATTGCGAAGTGGTCTTACCCGAAATCATCAGATCTGATGAACTCATTCGTCCAATAGCACAAAATATGGAATTTGGCTGGATTATATTAGGCAAAACTCCCATGAGAAGAACATTTTCAGTACAAGTGTTCACTCAGTTGACATCCAATGATATTGACACAGAAATGAGGAAGTTCTGGGAAATAGAAGAATCCCCGTACGTTAAAGCCGAAGTAGAAGAAGATGTGGCGTGTGAAAATCATTTCTTACACAACATCAAAAGGTTGCCGGGATGGCGTTTTGAAGTAAGTCTGCCCTTCAAAAGAAATCATCGACCCAAACTAAAATCAACACAGCATAACGCACTCAATATGTTTTTGAAACAAGAACAAAGGTTACTCAAGGATCCTGCTTTGCATAAAGAATACAACAAATGTATAGCAGAATACCTTGAACTAGGACAAATGGAAGAAGTAGATTTTCATCACGACACAAAAATAGTGTCACCTTATCACTGTGTAGTTCCACACCACGCAGTCATAAAAGAGTCAAGTTTAACCACCAAACTTCAAGTCGTTTTTAACGCCGCGTTTAAAACTTCGGACGGAAGTTCACTCAACGACCACCTGATGACTGGTCCTAAAACGCAAGCTGACATCTTATCGATTGTCTTAAAGTGGAGAACTTACAAAATTACATTTACATCAGACATAGAAAAGATGTATAGGCAAATTGAAATCAACCCAGAAGATGCCTTCTACCAACTTATTTATTGGCGTGAGGATCCGTCCACACCTGTTAAATTATATAAAATTAAAGTCTTAATGTTTGGTACTGCCCCAGCACCATATTTGGCTAATCGAACACTGAAGAAACTGGCATCCGATGAAGAATCCACATATCCACTGGCCTCAAAAATGATTTATGAAGAGATGTACGTCGACGATTTGGTGTCAGCTGCAGAAACAATGGAAGAAGCCAAAGAAAAGTATAGACAGATATCAAAATTATTATCATCTGCTGGTTTTCAACTTCGGAAATGGATGAGCAACGAAGTAAAATTTCTCAAGTCCATTCCACAAGAAGATCAGGAAACCAAATTATCACTCGCTATAGGAAATCTCGATCACACGAATCCCAACCCATTCAATTAGAAACGGAAGAAGAAAAGAGAGAAATCAAAATTCATGTCACCATTGAAATTGAAAATGGCATCCTCGACGTAGTTTGTAAACAATCCAAACTTATTAAGGTCTTGCGAATTATAGCATTTGTGAACAGATTTATCTATAACGTTAGAAAGGATGAAGTTCTCAGAATGAAATCAGTTTTGTCACCCATAGAACTTGACATGGCTTTACGTATAGCCATAAGAAGTGTTCAACAATTCATGTTTCCCGATGTCATAAAAGAACTCGAGTTTACTAAAAAAACAAAGCTCAACAAATCCTTAAACATGTTTATCGATAAATCCGGTATAGTAAGAATTGGTGGACGACAACAAAATGCCACCCTTACCTATGATCAAAAACATCCTATTGTATTGAAACCCGATCACAACATCTCGAGACTCATAATTGAAGATGCTCATGAGAGAACCTTGCATGGTGGAATTCAACAAACAATTGCCTACGTTCGAAACCAATTTTGGATTTTCAATATGAAAAGAACAGTAAGGAAATGGTTGAGAAAATGCGTTATATGTTTTACTAATCAACCCAAATCAATGCAACAATTGATGGGAAGCCTTCCTGCACCTAGAGTATATGAGTCTCGACCGTTTACTCATACTGGTGTGGATTATGCCGGACCTTTGGAAGTAAGCGCTTGGAAAGGAAGAAATTCCAAGAAATTTAAAGGATATTTCGCCATTTTCATATGCTTGCACGTTTCTACAGAAATTAACCCAAACGCTTCAGCTTTTCAACCATGTGAGATTCTACCATTAACTTCGTCGAATTGCTGTAATATAAATGAAATAAAGAAAACACAAATTTTACTCGCAACAGCAATTGTCAAAGTGAAATCTGCGTATGGAACCTTTTTCAAATTAAGGGCATTAATTGATCCTGGATCACAGGCATCATTTATAACAGAATCAGCTGCTCAACTTTTGGGCTTGAAAAAGCACCCAACTTCCCTTGATATTTCTGTCTTGGGACAGGTTCGTGTCAAAACTATATCGAATTGAGCCTGCATTCGAATAACTCTGATTTTGTCACAGTAACAAAAGGCTTTATTTTCAAAACCCTAACTGGTCTTCTGCCAAACCAAGAAATGGTACCAAACAAACTGAAGCACATTCAAGGCTTAAAACTTGCCGATCCCACATTTTATGTACCAGCCCAAATTGACCTTTTATTAGGCAGCGATGTGTATTGCGAAGTGGTCTTACCCGAAATCATCAGATCTGATGAACTCATTGGTCCAATAGCACAAAATACGGAATTTGGCTGGATTATATTAGGCAAAACTCCCATCGAAAGAACATTTTCAATACAAGTGTTCACTCAGTTGACATCCAATGATATTGACACAGAAATGAGGAAGTTCTGCGAAATAGAAGAATCCCCGTACGTTAAAGCCGAAGTAGAAGAAGATGTGGCGTGTGAAAATCATTTCTTACACAACATCAAAAGGTTGCCGGGAGGACGTTTTGAAGTAAGTCTGCCCTTCAAAAGAAATCATCGACCCAAACTAAAATCAACACAGCATAACGCACTCAATATGTTTTTGAAACAAGAACAAAGGTTACTCAAGGATCCTGCTTTGCATAAAGAATACAACAAATGTATAGCAGAATACTTTGAACTAGGACAAATGGAAGAAGTAGATTTTCATCACGACACAAAAATAGTGTCACCTTATCACTGTGTAGTTCCACACCACGCAGTCATAAAAGAGTCAAGTTTAACCACCAAACTTCGAGTCGTTTTTAACGCCGCGTTTAAAACTTCGGACGGAAGTTTACTCAACGACCACCTGATGACTGGTCCTAAAACGCAAGCTTACATCTTATCGATTGTCTTAAAGTGGAGAACTTACAAAATTACATTTACATCAGACATAGAAAAGATGTATAGGCAAATTGAAATCAACCCAGAAGATGCCTACTACCAACTTATTTATTGGCGTGAGGATCCGTCCACACCTGTTAAATTATATAAAATTAAAGTCTTAATGTTTGGTACTGCCCCAGCACCATATTTGGCTAACCGAACACTGAAGAAACTGGCATCCGATGAAGAATCCACATATCCACTGGCCTCAAAAATGATTTGTGCAGAGATGTACGTCGACGATTTGGTGTCAGCTGCAGAAACAATGGAAGAAGCCAAAGAAAAGTATAGACAGATATCAAAATTATTATCATCTGCTGGTTTTCAACTTCGGAAATGGATGAGCAACGAAGTAAAATTTCTCAAGCCCATTCCACAAGAAGATCAGGAAACCAAATTATCACTCGCTATAGGAAATCTCGATCACACGAAGACCCTAGGGATAAATTGGTATCCTACTACCGATTACTTTTCGTTTCAGAGCATAATCGTTGAAGATTCAGTCATAAAACGCACAATACTCTCAACTATCGCACGCATTTTCGATCCACTCGGATGGATTTCGCCCTGTGTTATCAAGGCGAAGATCATCATGCAGCAATTATGCTTTAGTGGACTTTCATGGGATGAAACCATTCCAGCCGAACTTCATCAAGAATGGTGTTCTTTTAGAAACGAATTGACGAATCTCGAATCCTTCCGTATTTCACGATGGATAAACACTCAAAAGGATGTCAAACATGCGGAATTACATGGTTTGAGTGACGCATCAACCAAGGCGTATGGAGCCACGGTTTACCTTCGAGTATTGGACAATAAAAACTGCATTCACACTCATTTGCTTATTTCTAAGACAAAGGTTGCACCAGTTAACACTGTTTCGTTGCCAAGACTCGAACATTGCGGAGCTGTCGTATTAGCAAAGCTTCTCGATTATACCCGATCAGTTCTTCCATTCAAGACCGTCAAAATATTTGCATGGACTGACTTTACAATCACTTTGAGTTGGATATCTGGATTGCCAGCGAAATGGAAGACATTCATCGCTAACCGAGTCACCGAAATTCAGCGGTTGACCAATGTTAGTAATTGGCGACACATTCCCACAAAACTAAACCCAGCGGATCTAGCATCGCGTGGTGTCTTGCCATCAAAATTAAAAACCAACACCCTATGGTGGGATGGACCATACTTTCTCCAAGAAAAATGGGACTTCTCAACGCCAACCCAACCCATTCAATTAGAAACGGAAGAAGAAAAGAGAGAAATCAAAATTCATGTCACCATTGAAATTGAAAATGGCATCCTCGACGTAGTTTGTAAACAATCCAAACTTATTAAGGTCTTGCGAATTATAGCATTTGTGAACAGATTTATCTATAACGTTAGAAAGGATGAAGTTCTCAGAATGAAATCAGTTTTGTCACCCATAGAACTTGACATGGCTTTACGTATAGCCATAAGAAGTGTTCAGCAATTCATGTTTCCCGATGTCATAAAAGAACTCGAGTTTACTAAAAGAACAAAGCTCAACAAATCCTTAAACATGTTTATCGATAAATCCAGTATAGTAAGAATTGGTGGACGACTACAAGATGCCACCCTTACCTATGATCAAAAACATCCTATTGTATTGAAACCCGATCACAAAATCTCGAGACTCATAATTGAAGATGCTCATGAGAGAACCTTGCATGGTGGAATTCAACAAACAATTGCCTACGTTCGAAACCAATTATGGATTTTCAATATGAAAAGAACAGTAAGGAAATGGTTGAGAAAATGCGTTATATGTTTTACTAATCAACCCAAATCAATGCAACAATTGATGGGAAGCCTTCCTGCACCTAGGGTAAATGAGTCTCGACCTTTTACTCATACTGGTGTGGATTATGCCGGACCTTTGGAAGTAAGAGCTTGGAAAGGAAGAAATTTCAAGAAATTTAAAGGATATTTCGCCATTTTCATATGCTTGCACGTTTCTACAGAAATTAACCCAAACGCTTCAGCTTTTCAACCATGTGAGATTCTACCATCAACTTCGTCGAATTGCTGTAATATAAATGAAATAAAGAAAACACAAACTTTACTCGCAACAGCAATTGTCAAATTGAAATCTGCGTATGGAACCTTTTTCAAATTAAGGGCATTAATTGATCCTGGATCACAGGCATCATTTATAACAGAATCAGCTGCTCAACTTTTGGGCTTGAAAAAGCACCCAACTTCCCTTGATATTTCTGTCTTGGGACAGGTTCGTGTCAAAACTATATCGAATTGAGCCTGCATTCGAATAACTCTGATTTTGTCACAGTAACAAAAGGCTTTATTTTCAAAACCCTAACTGGTCTTCTGCCAAACCAAGAAATGGTACCAAACAAACTGAAGCACATTCAAGGTTTAAAACTTGCCGATCCCACATTTTATGTACCAGCCCAAATTGACCTTTTATTAGGCAGCGATGTGTATTGCGAAGTGGTCTTACCCGAAATCATCAGATCTGATGAACTCATTCGTCCAATAGCACAAAATATGGAATTTGGCTGGATTATATAAGGCAAAACTCCCATCAGAAGAACATTTTCAGTACAAGTGTTCACTCAGTTGACATCCAATGATATTGACACAGAAATGAGGAAGTTCTGGGAAATAGAAGAATCCCCGTACGTTAAAGCCGAAGTAGAAGAAGATGTGGCGTGTGAAAATCATTTCTTACACAACATCAAAAGGTTGCCGGGATGGCGTTTTGAAGTAAGTCTGCCCTTCAAAAGAAATCATCGACCCAAACTAAAATCAACACAGCATAACGCACTCAATATGTTTTTGAAACAAGAACAAAGGTTACTCAAGGATCCTGCTTTGCATAAAGAATACAACAAATGTATAGCAGAATACCTTGAACTAGGACAAATGGAAGAAGTAGATTTTCATCACGACACAAAAATAGTGTCACCTTATCACTGTGTAGTTCCACACCACGCAGTCATAAAAGAGTCAAGTTTAACCACCAAACTTCAAGTCGTTTTTAACGCCGCGTTTAAAACTTCGGACGGAAGTTCACTCAACGACCACCTGATGACTGGTCCTAAAACGCAAGCTGACATCTTATCGATTGTCTTAAAGTGGAGAACTTACAAAATTACATTTACATCAGACATAGAAAAGATGTATAGGCAAATTGAAATCAACCCAGAAGATGCCTTCTACCAACTTATTTATTGGCGTGAGGATCCGTCCACACCTGTTAAATTATATAAAATTAAAGTCTTAATGTTTGGTACTGCCCCAGCACCATATTTGGCTAATCGAACACTGAAGAAACTGGCATCCGATGAAGAATCCACATATCCACTGGCCTCAAAAATGATTTGTGAAGAGATGTACGTCGACGATTTGGTGTCAGCTGCAGAAACAATGGAAGAAGCCAAAGAAAAGTATAGACAGATATCAAAATTATTATCATCTGCTGGTTTCCAACTTCGGAAATGGATGAGCAACGAAGTAAAATTTCTCAAGTCCATTCCACAAGAAGATCAGGAAACCAAATTATCACTCGCTATAGGAAATCTCGATCACACGAAGACCCTAGGGATAAATTGGTATCCTACTACCGATTACTTTTCGTTTCAGAGCATAATCGTTGAAGATTCAGTCATAAAACGCACAATACTCTCAACTATCGCATGCATTTTCGATCCACTCGGATCATCATGCAGCAATTATGCTTTAGTGGACTTTCATGGGATGAAACCATTCCAGCCGAACTTTATCAAGAATGGTGTTCTTTTAGAAACGAATTGACGAATCTCGAATCCTTCCGTATTTCACGATGGATAAACACTCAAAAGGATGTCAAACATGCGGAATTACATGGTTTCAGTGACGCATCAACCAAGGCGTATGGAGCCACGGTTTACCTTCGAGTATTGGACAGTAAAAACTGCATTCACACTCATTTGCTTATTTCTAAGACAAAGGTTGCACCAGTTAACACTGTTTCGTTGCCAAGACTCGAACATTGCGGAGCTGTCGTATTAGCAAAGCTTCTCGATTATACCCGATCAGTTCTTCCATTCAAGACCGTCAAAATATTTGCATGGACTGACTCTACAATCACTTTGAGTTGGATATCTGGATTGCCAGCGAAATGGAAGACATTCATCGCTATACGAGTCACCGAAATTCAGCGGTTGACCAATGTTAGTAATTGGCGACACATTCCCACAAAACTAAACCCAGCGGATCTAGCATCGCGTGGTGTCTTGCCATCAAAATTAAAAACCAACACCCTATGGTGGGATGGACCATACTTTCTCCAAGAAAAATGGGACTTCTCAACGCCAACCCAACCCATTCAATTAGAAACGGAAGAAGAAAAGAGAGAAATCAAAATTCATGTCACCATTGAAATTGAAAATGGCATCCTCGACGTAGTTTGTAAACAATCCAAACTTATTAAGGTCTTGCGAATTATAGCATTTGTGAACAGATTTATCTATAACGTTAGAAAGGATGAAGTTCTCAGAATGAAATCAGTTTTGTCACCCATAGAACTTGACATGGCTTTACGTATAGCCATAAGAAGTGTTCAGCAATTCATGTTTCCCGATGTCATAAAAGAACTCGAGTTTACTAAAAGAACAAAGCTCAACAAATCCTTAAACATGTTTATCGATAAATCCAGTATAGTAAGAATTGGTGGACGACTACAAGATGCCACCCTTACCTATGATCAAAAACATCCTATTGTATTGAAACCCGATCACAAAATCTCGAGACTCATAATTGAAGATGCTCATGAGAGAACCTTGCATGGTGGAATTCAACAAACAATTGCCTACGTTCGAAACCAATTATGGATTTTCAATATGAAAAGAACAGTAAGGAAATGGTTGAGAAAATGCGTTATATGTTTTACTAATCAACCCAAATCAATGCAACAATTGATGGGAAGCCTTCCTGCACCTAGGGTAAATGAGTCTCGACCTTTTACTCATACTGGTGTGGATTATGCCGGACCTTTGGAAGTAAGAGCTTGGAAAGGAAGAAATTCCAAGAAATTTAAAGGATATTTCGCCATTTTCATATGCTTGCACGTTTCTACAGAAATTAACCCAAACGCTTCAGCTTTTCAACCATGTGAGATTCTACCATCAACTTCGTCGAATTGCTGTAATATAAATGAAATAAAGAAAACACAAACTTTACTCGCAACAGCAATTGTCAAATTGAAATCTGCGTATGGAACCTTTTTCAAATTAAGGGCATTAATTGATCCTGGATCACAGGCATCATTTATAACAGAATCAGCTGCTCAACTTTTGGGCTTGAAAAAGCACCCAACTTCCCTTGATATTTCTGTCTTGGGACAGGTTCGTGTCAAAACTATATCGAATTGAGCCTGCATTCGAATAACTCTGATTTTGTCACAGTAACAAAAGGCTTTATTTTCAAAACCCTAACTGGTCTTCTGCCAAACCAAGAAATGGTACCAAACAAACTGAAGCACATTCAAGGTTTAAAACTTGCCGATCCCACATTTTATGTACCAGCCCAAATTGACCTTTTATTAGGCAGCGATGTGTATTGCGAAGTGGTCTTACCCGAAATCATCAGATCTGATGAACTCATTCGTCCAATAGCACAAAATATGGAATTTGGCTGGATTATATTAGGCAAAACTCCCATGAGAAGAACATTTTCAGTACAAGTGTTCACTCAGTTGACATCCAATGATATTGACACAGAAATGAGGAAGTTCTGGGAAATAGAAGAATCCCCGTACGTTAAAGCCGAAGTAGAAGAAGATGTGGCGTGTGAAAATCATTTCTTACACAACATCAAAAGGTTGCCGGGATGGCGTTTTGAAGTAAGTCTGCCCTTCAAAAGAAATCATCGACCCAAACTAAAATCAACACAGCATAACGCACTCAATATGTTTTTGAAACAAGAACAAAGGTTACTCAAGGATCCTGCTTTGCATAAAGAATACAACAAATGTATAGCAGAATACCTTGAACTAGGACAAATGGAAGAAGTAGATTTTCATCACGACACAAAAATAGTGTCACCTTATCACTGTGTAGTTCCACACCACGCAGTCATAAAAGAGTCAAGTTTAACCACCAAACTTCAAGTCGTTTTTAACGCCGCGTTTAAAACTTCGGACGGAAGTTCACTCAACGACCACCTGATGACTGGTCCTAAAACGCAAGCTGACATCTTATCGATTGTCTTAAAGTGGAGAACTTACAAAATTACATTTACATCAGACATAGAAAAGATGTATAGGCAAATTGAAATCAACCCAGAAGATGCCTTCTACCAACTTATTTATTGGCGTGAGGATCCGTCCACACCTGTTAAATTATATAAAATTAAAGTCTTAATGTTTGGTACTGCCCCAGCACCATATTTGGCTAATCGAACACTGAAGAAACTGGCATCCGATGAAGAATCCACATATCCACTGGCCTCAAAAATGATTTGTGAAGAGATGTACGTCGACGATTTGGTGTCAGCTGCAGAAACAATGGAAGAAGCCAAAGAAAAGTATAGACAGATATCAAAATTATTATCATCTGCTGGTTTTCAACTTCGGAAATGGATGAGCAACGAAGTAAAATTTCTCAAGTCCATTCCACAAGAAGATCAGGAAACCAAATTATCACTCGCTATAGGAAATCTCGATCACACGAAGACCCTAGGGATAAATTGGTATCCTACTACCGATTACTTTTCGTTTCAGAGCATAATCGTTGAAGATTCAGTCATAAAACGCACAATACTCTCAACTATCGCATGCATTTTCGATCCACTCGGATCATCATGCAGCAATTATGCTTTAGTGGACTTTCATGGGATGAAACCATTCCAGCCGAACTTCATCAAGAATGGTGTTCTTTTAGAAACGAATTGACGAATCTCGAATCCTTCCGTATTTCACGATGGATAAACACTCAAAAGGATGTCAAACATGCGGAATTACATGGTTTCAGTGACGCATCAACCAAGGCGTATGGAGCCACGGTTTACCTTCGAGTATTGGACAGTAAAAACTGCATTCACACTCATTTGCTTATTTCTAAGACAAAGGTTGCACCAGTTAACACTGTTTCGTTGCCAAGACTCGAACATTGCGGAGCTGTCGTATTAGCAAAGCTTCTCGATTATACCCGATCAGTTCTTCCATTCAAGACCGTCAAAATATTTGCATGGACTGACTCTACAATCACTTTGAGTTGGATATCTGGATTGCCAGCGAAATGGAAGACATTCATCGCTAACCGAGTCACCGAAATTCAGCGGTTGACCAATGTTAGTAATTGGCGACACATTCCCACAAAACTAAACCCAGCGGATCTAGCATCGCGTGGTGTCTTGCCATCAAAATTAAAAACCAACACCCTATGGTGGGATGGACCATACTTTCTCCAAGAAAAATGGGACTTCTCAACGCCAACCCAACCCATTCAATTAGAAACGGAAGAAGAAAAGAGAGAAATCAAAATTCATGTCACCATTGAAATTGAAAATGGCATCCTCGACGTAGTTTGTAAACAATCCAAACTTATTAAGGTCTTGCGAATTATAGCATTTGTGAACAGATTTATCTATAACGTTAGAAAGGATAAAGTTCTCAGAATGAAATCAGTTTTGTCACCCATAGAACTTGACATGGCTTTACGTATAGCCATAAGAAGTGTTCAGCAATTCATGTTTCCCGATGTCATAAAAGAACTCGAGTTTACTAAAAGAACAAAGCTCAACAAATCCTTAAACATGTTTATCGATAAATCCAGTATAGTAAGAATTGGTGGACGACTTCAAGATGCCACCCTTACCTATGATCAAAAACATCCTATTGTATTGAAACCCGATCACAAAATCTCGAGACTCATAATTGAAGATGCTCATGAGAGAACCTTGCATGGTGGAATTCAACAAACAATTGCCTACGTTCGAAACCAATTATGGATTTTCAATATAAAAAGAACAGTAAGGAAATGGTTGAGAAAATGCGTTATATGTTTTACTAATCAACCCAAATCAATGCAACAATTGATGGGAAGCCTTCCTGCACCTAGAGTAAATGAGTCTCGACCTTTTACTCATACTGGTGTGGATTATGCCGGACCTTTGGAAGTAAGAGCTTGGAAAGGAAGAAATTCCAAGAAATTTAAAGAATATTTCGCCATTTTCATATGCTTGCACGTTTCTACAGAAATTAACCCAAACGCTCCAGCTTTTGAACCATGTGAGATTCTACCATCAACTTCGTCGAATTGCTGTAATATAAATGAAATAAAGAAAACACAAATTTTACTCGCAACAGCAATTGTAAAAGTGAAATCTGCGTATGGAACCTTTTTCAAATTAAGGGCATTAATTGGTCCTGGATCACAGGCATCATTTATAACAGAATCAGCTGCTCAACTTTTGGGCTTGAAAAAGCACCCAACTTCCCTTGATATTTCTGTCTTGGGACAGGTTCGTGTCAAAACTATATCGAATTGAGCCTGCATTCGAATAACTCTGATTTTGTCACAGTAACAAAAGGCTTTATTTTCAAAACCCTAACTGGTCTTCTGCCAAACCAAGAAATGGTACCAAACAAACTGAAGCACATTCAAGGTTTAAAACTTGCCGATCCCACATTTTATGTACCAGCCCAAATTGACCTTTTATTAGGCAGCGATGTGTATTGCGAAGTGGTCTTACCCGAAGTCATCAGATCTGATGAACTCATTGGTCCAATAGTACAAAATACGGAATTTGGCTGGATTATATTAGGTAAAACTCCCATCGGAAGAACATTTTCAATACAAGTGTTCACTCAGTTGACATCCAATGATATTGACACAGAAATGAGGAAGTTCTGGGAAATAGAAGAATCCCCGTACGTTAAAGCCGAAGTAGAAGAAGATGTGGCGTGTGAAAATCATTTCTTACACAACATCAAAAGGTTGCCGGGAGGGCGTTTTGAAGTAAGTCTGCCCTTCAAAAGAAATCATCGACCCAAACTAAAATCAACACAGCATAACGCACTCAATATGTTTTTGAAACAAGAACAAAGGTTACTCAAGGATCCTGCTTTGCATAAAGAATACAACAAATGTATAGCAGAATACCTTGAACTAGGACAAATGGAAGAAGTAGATTTTCATCACGACACAAAAATAGTGTCACCTTATCACTATGTAGTTCCACACCACGCAGTCATAAAAGAGTCAAGTTTAACCACCAAACTTCGAGTCGATTTTAACGCCGCGTTTAAAACTTCGGACGGAAGTTCACTCAACGACCACCTGATGACTGTTCCTAAAACGCAAGCTGACATCTTATCGATTGTCTTAAAGTGGAGAACTTACAAAATTACATTTACATCAGACATAGAAAAGATGTATAGGCAAATTGAAATCAACCCAGAAGATGCCTACTACCAACTTATTTATTGGCGTGAGGATCCGTCCACACCTGTTAAATTATATAAAATTAAAGTCTTAATGTTTGGTACTGCCCCAGCACCATATTTGGCTAATCGAACACTGAAGAAACTGGCATCCGATGAAGAATCCACATATCCACTGGCCTCAAAAATGATTTGTGAAGAGATGTACGTCGACGATTTGGTGTCAGGTGCAGAAACAATGGAAGAAGCCAAAGAAAAGTATAGACAGATATAAAAATTATTATCATCTGCTGGTTTTCAACTTCGGAAATGTATGAGCAACGAAGTAAAATTTCTCAAGTCCATTCCACAAGAAGATCAGGAAACCAAATTATCACTCGCTATAGGAAATCTCGATCACACGAAGACCCTAGGGATAAATTGGTATCCTACTACCGATTACTTTTCGTTTCAGAGCAAAATCGTTGAAGATTCAGTCATAAAACGCACAATACTCTCAACTATCGCACGCATTTTCGATCCACTCGGATGGATTTCGCCCTGTGTTATCAAGGCGAAGATCATCATGCAGCAATTATGGTTGAGTGAACTTTCATGGGATGAAACCATTCCAGCCGAACTTCATCAAGAATGGTGTTCTTTTAGAAACGAATTGACGAATCTCGAATCCTTCCGTATTTCACGATGGATAAGCACTCAAAAGGATGTCAAACATGCGGAATTACATGGTTTCAGTGACGCATCAACCAAGGCGTATGGAGCCACGGTTTACCTTCGAGTATTGGACAGTAAAAACTGCATTCACACTCATTTGCTTATTTCTAAGACAAAGGTTGCACCAGTTAACACTGTTTCGTTGCCAAGACTCGAACATTGCGGAGCTGTCGTATTAGCAAAGCTTCTCGATTATACCCGATCAGTTCTTCCATTCAAGACCGTCAAAATATTTGCATGGACTGACTCTACAATCACTTTGAGTTGGATATCTGGATTGCCAGCGAAATGGAAGACATTCATCGCTAACCGAGTCACCGAAATTCAGCGGTTGACCAATGTTAGTAATTGGCGACACATTCCCACAAAACTAAACCCAGCGGATCTAGCATCGCGTAGTGTCTTGCCATCAAAATTAAAAACCAACACCCTATGGTGGGATGGACCATACTTTCTCCAAGAAAAATGGGACTTCTCAATGCCAACCCAACCCATTCAATTAGAAACGGAAGAAGAAAAGAGAGAAATCAAAATTCATGTCACCATTGAAATTGAAAATGGCATCCTCGATGTAGTTTGTAAACAATCCAAACTTATTAAGGTCTTGCGAATTATAGCATTTGTGAACAGATTTATCTATAACGTTAGAAAGGATGAAGTTCTCAGAATGAAATCAGTTTTGTCACCCATAGAACTTGACATGGCTTTACGTATAGCCATAAGAAGGGTTCAACAATTCATGTTTCCCGATGTCAAAAAAGAACTCGAGTTTACTAAAAGAACAAAGCTCAACAAATCCTTAAACATGTTTATCGATAAATCCGGTATAGTAAGAATTGGTGGACGACTACAAAATGCCACCCTTACCTATGATCAAAAACATCCTATTGTATTGAAACCCGATCACAACATCTCAAGACTCATAATTGAAGATGCTCATGAGAGAACCTTGCATGGTGGAATTCAACAAACAATTGCCTACGTTCGAAACCAATTTTGGATTTTCAATATGAAAAGAACAGTAAGGAAATGGTTGAGAAAATGCGTTATATGTTTTACTAATCAACCCAAATCAATGCAACAATTGATGGGAAGCCTTCCTGCACCTAGAGTAAATGTGTCTCGACCTTTTACTCATACTGGTGTGGATTATGCCGGACCTTTGGAAGTAAGAGCTTGGAAAGGAAGAAATTCCAAGAAATTTAAAGAATATTTCGCCATTTTCATATGCTTGCACGTTTCTACAGAAATTAACCCAAACGCTCCAGCTTTTCAACCATGTGAGATTCTACCATCAACTTCGTCGAATTGCTGTAATATAAATGAAATAAAGAAAACACAAATTTTACTCGCAACAGCAATTGTAAAAGTGAAATCTGCGTATGGAACCTTTTTCAAATTAAGGGCATTAATTGGTCCTGGATCACAGGCATCATTTATAACAGAATCAGCTGCTCGACTTTTGGGCTTGAAAAAGCACCCAACTTCCCTTGATATTTCTGTCTTGGGACAGGTTCGTGTCAAAACTATATCGAATTGAGCCTGCATTCGAATAACTCTGATTTTGTCACAGTAACAAAAGGCTTTATTTTCAAAACCCTAACTGGTCTTCTGCCAAACCAAGAAATGGTACCAAACAAACTGAAGCACATTCAAGGTTTAAAACTTGCCGATCCCACATTTTATGTACCAGCCCAAATTGACCTTTTATTAGGCAGCGATGTGTATTGCGAAGTGGTCTTACCCGAAGTCATCAGATCTGATGAACTCATTGGTCCAATAGCACAAAATACGGAATTTGGCTGGATTATATTAGGCAAAACTCCCATCGGAAGAACATTTTCAATACAAGTGTTCACTCAGTTGACATCCAATGATATTGACACAGAAATGAGGAAGTTCTGGGAAATAGAAGAATCCCCGTACGTTAAAGCCGAAGTAGAAGAAGATGTGGCGTGTGGAAATCATTTCTTACACAACATCAAAAGGTTGCCGGGAGGGCGTTTTGAAGTAAGTCTGCCCTTCAAAAGAAATCATCGACCCAAACTAAAATCAACACAGCATAACGCACTCAATATGTTTTTGAAACAAGAACAAAGGTTACTCAAGGATCCTGCTTTGCATAAAGAATACAACAAATGTATAGCAGAATACCTTGAACTAGGACAAATGGTAGAAGTAGATTTTCATCACGACACAAAAATAGTGTCACCTTATCACTATGTAGTTCCACACCACGCAGTCATAAAAGAGTCAAGTTTAACCACCAAACTTCGAGTCGATTTTAACGCCGCGTTTAAGACTTCGGACGGAAGTTCACTCAACGACCACCTGATGACTGTTCCTAAAACGCAAGCTGACATCTTATCGATTGTCTTAAAGTGGAGAACTTACAAAATTACATTTACATCAGACATAGAAAAGATGTATAGGCAAATTGAAATCAACCCAGAAGATGCCTACTACCAACTTATTTATTGGCGTGAGGATCCGTCCACACCCGTTAAATTATATAAAATTAAAGTCTTAATGTTTGGTACTGCCCCAGCACCATATTTGGCTAATCGAACACTGAAGAAACTGGCATCCGATGAAGAATCCACATATCCACTGGCCTCAAAAATGATTTGTGAAGAGATGTACGTCGACGATTTGGTGTCAGGTGCAGAAACAATGGAAGAAGCCAAAGAAAAGTATAGACAGATATAAAAATTATTATCATCTGCTGGTTTTCAACTTCGGAAATGGATGAGCAACGAAGTAAAATTTCTCAAGTCCATTCCACAAGAAGATCAGGAAACCAAATTATCACTCGCTATAGGAAATCTCGATCACACGAAGACCCTAGGGATAAATTGGTATCCTACTACCGATTACTTTTCGTTTCAGAGCATAATCGTTGAAGATTCAGTCATAAAACGCACAATACTCTCAACTATCGCACGCATTTTCGATCCACTCGGATGGATTTCGCCCTGTGTTATCAAGGCGAAGATCATCATGCAGCAATTATGGTTGAGTGGACTTTCATGGGATGAAACCATTCCAGCCGAACTTCATCAAGAATGGTGTTCTTTTAGAAACGAATTGACGAATCTCGAATCCTTCCGTATTTCACGATGGATAAGCACTCAAAAGGATGTCAAACATGCGGAATTACATGGTTTCAGTGACGCATCAACCAAGGCGTATGGAGCCACGGTTTACCTTCGAGTATTGGACAGAAAAAACTGCATTCACACTCATTTGCTTATTTCTAAGACAAAGGTTGCACCAGTTAACACTGTTTCGTTGCCAAGACTCGAACATTGCGGAGCTGTCGTATTAGCAAAGCTTCTCGATTATACCCGATCAGTTCTTCCATTCAAGACCGTCAAAATATTTGCATGGACTGACTCTACAATCACTTTGAGTTGGATATCTGGATTGCCAGCGAAATGGAAGACATTCATCGCTAACCGAGTCACCGAAATTCAGCGGTTGACCAATGTTAGTAATTGGCGACACATTCCCACAAAACTAAACCCAGCGGATCTAGCATCGCGTAGTGTCTTGCCATCAAAATTAAAAACCAACACCCTATGGTGGGATGGACCATACTTTCTCCAAGAAAAATGGGACTTCTCAATGCCAACCCAACCCATTCAATTAGAAACGGAAGAAGAAAAGAGAGAAATCAAAATTCATGTCACCATTGAAATTGAAAATGGCATCCTCGATGTAGTTTGTAAACAATCCAAACTTATTAAGGTCTTGCGAATTATAGCATTTGTGAACAGATTTATCTATAACGTTAGAAAGGATGAAGTTCTCAGAATGAAATCAGTTTTGTCACCCATAGAACTTGACATGGCTTTACGTATAGCCATAAGAAGGGTTCAACAATTCATGTTTCCCGATGTCAAAAAAGAACTCGAGTTTACTAAAAGAACAAAGCTCAACAAATCCTTAAACATGTTTATCGATAAATCCGGTATAGTAAGAATTGGTGGACGACTACAAAATGCCACCCTTACCTATGATCAAAAACATCCTATTGTATTGAAACCCGATCACAACATCTCAAGACTCATAATTGAAGATGCTCATGAGAGAACCTTGCATGGTGGAATTCAACAAACAATTGCCTACGTTCGAAACCAATTTTGGATTTTCAATATGAAAAGAACAGTAAGGAAATGGTTGAGAAAATGCGTTATATGTTTTACTAATCAACCCAAATCAATGCAACAATTGATGGGAAGCCTTCCTGCACCTAGAGTAAATGTGTCTCGACCTTTTTCTCATACTGGTGTGGATTATGCCGGACCTTTGGAAGTAAGAGCTTGGAAAGGAAGAAATTCCAAGAAATTTAAAGAATATTTCGCCATTTTCATATGCTTGCACGTTTCTACAGAAATTAACCCAAACGCTCCAGCTTTTGAACCATTTGAGATTCTACCATCAACTTCGTCGAATTGCTGTAATATAAATGAAATAAAGAAAACACAAATTTTACTCGCAACAGCAATTGTAAAAGTGAAATCTGCGTATGGAACCTTTTTCAAATTAAGGGCATTAATTGGTCCTGGATCACAGGCATCATTTATAACAGAATCAGCTGCTCAACTTTTGGGCTTGAAAAAGCACCCAACTTCCCTTGATATTTCTGTCTTGGGACAGGTTCGTGTCAAAACTATATCGAATTGAGCCTGCATTCGAATAACTCTGATTTTGTCACAGTAACAAAAGGCTTTATTTTCAAAACCCTAACTGGTCTTCTGCCAAACCAAGAAATGGTACCAAACAAACTGAAGCACATTCAAGGTTTAAAACTTGCCGATCCCACATTTTATGTACCAGCCCAAATTGACCTTTTATTAGGCAGCGATGTGTATTGCGAAGTGGTCTTACCCGAAGTCATCAGATCTAATGAACTCATTGGTCCAATAGCACAAAATACGGAATTTGGCTGGATTATATTAGGCAAAACTCCCATCGGAAGAACATTTTCAATACAAGTGTTCACTCAGTTGACATCCAATGATATTGACACAGAAATGAGGAAGTTCTGGGAAATAGAAGAATCCCCGTACGTTAAAGCCGAAGTAGAAGAAGATGTGGCGTGTGAAAATCATTTCTTACACAACATCAAAAGGTTGCCGGGAGGGCGTTTTGAAGTAAGTCTGCCCTTCAAAAGAAATCATCGACCCAAACTAAAATCAACACAGCATAACGCACTCAATATGTTTTTGAAACAAGAACAAAGGTTACTCAAGGATCCTGCTTTGCATAAAGAATACAACAAATGTATAGCAGAATACCTTGAACTAGGACAAATGGAAGAAGTAGATTTTCATCACGACACAAAAATAGTGTCACCTTATCACTATGTAGTTCCACACCACGCAGTCATAAAAGAGTCAAGTTTAACCACCAAACTTCCAGTCGATTTTAACGCCGCGTTTAAAACTTCGGACGGAAGTTCACTCAACGACCACCTGATGACTGTTCCTAAAACGCAAGCTGACATCTTATCGATTGTCTTAAAGTGGAGAACTTACAAAATTACATTTACATCAGACATAGAAAAGATGTATAGGCAAATTGAAATCAACCCAGAAGATGCCTACTACCAACTTATTTATTGGCGTGAGGATCCGTCCACACCTGTTAAATTATATAAAATTAAAGTCTTAATGTTTGGTACTGCCCCAGCACCATATTTGGCTAATCGAACACTGAAGAAACTGGCATCCGATGAAGAATCCACATATCCACTGGCCTCAAAAATGATTTGTGAAGAGATGTACGTCGACGATTTGGTGTCAGGTGCAGAAACAATGGAAGAAGCCAAAGAAAAGTATAGACAGATATAAAAATTATTATCATCTGCTGGTTTTCAACTTCGGAAATGTATGAGCAATGAAGTAAAATTTCTCAAGTCCATTCCACAAGAAGATCAGGAAACCAAATTATCACTCGCTATAGGAAATCTCGATCACACGAAGACCCTAGGGATAAATTGGTATCCTACTACCGATTACTTTTCGTTTCAGAGCAAAATCGTTGAAGATTCAGTCATAAAACGCACAATACTCTCAACTATCGCACGCATTTTCGATCCACTCGGATGGATTTCGCCCTGTGTTATCAAGGCGAAGATCATCATGCAGCAATTATGGTTGAGTGAACTTTCATGGGATGAAACCATTCCAGCCGAACTTCATCAAGAATGGTGTTCTTTTAGAAACGAATTGACGAATCTCGAATCCTTCCGTATTTCACGATGGATAAGCACTCAAAAGGATGTCAAACATGCGGAATTACATGGTTTCAGTGACGCATCAACCAAGGCGTATGGAGCCACGGTTTACCTTCGAGTATTGGACAGTAAAAACTGCATTCACACTCATTTGCTTATTTCTAAGACAAAGGTTGCACCAGTTAACACTGTTTCGTTGCCAAGACTCGAACATTGCGGAGCTGTCGTATTAGCAAAGCTTCTCGATTATACCCGATCAGTTCTTCCATTCAAGACCGTCAAAATATTTGCATGGACTGACTCTACAATCACTTTGAGTTGGATATCTGGATTGCCAGCGAAATGGAAGACATTCATCGCTAACCGAGTCACCGAAATTCAGCGGTTGACCAATGTTAGTAATTGGCGACACATTCCCACAAAACTAAACCCAGCGGATCTAGCATCGCGTAGTGTCTTGCCATCAAAATTAAAAACCAACACCCTATGGTGGGATGGACCATACTTTCTCCAAGAAAAATGGGACTTCTCAATGCCAACCCAACCCATTCAATTAGAAACGGAAGAAGAAAAGAGAGAAATCAAAATTCATGTCACCATTGAAATTGAAAATGGCATCCTCGATGTAGTTTGTAAACAATCCAAACTTATTAAGGTCTTGCGAATTATAGCATTTGTGAACAGATTTATCTATAACGTTAGAAAGGATGAAGTTCTCAGAATGAAATCAGTTTTGTCACCCATAGAACTTGACATGGCTTTACGTATAGCCATAAGAAGGGTTCAACAATTCATGTTTCCCGATGTCAAAAAAGAACTCGAGTTTACTAAAAGAACAAAGCTCAACAAATCCTTAAACATGTTTATCGATAAATCCGGTATAGTAAGAATTGGTGGACGACTACAAAATGCCACCCTTACCTATGATCAAAAACATCCTATTGTATTGAAACCCGATCACAACATCTCAAGACTCATAATTGAAGATGCTCATGAGAGAACCTTGCATGGTGGAATTCAACAAACAATTGCCTACGTTCGAAACCAATTTTGGATTTTCAATATGAAAAGAACAGTAAGGAAATGGTTGAGAAAATGCGTTATATGTTTTACTAATCAACCCAAATCAATGCAACAATTGATGGGAAGCCTTCCTGCACCTAGAGTAAATGTGTCTCGACCTTTTACTCATACTGGTGTGGATTATGCCGGACCTTTGGAAGTAAGAGCTTGGAAAGGAAGAAATTCCAAGAAATTTAAAGAATATTTCGCCATTTTCATATGCTTGCACGTTTCTACAGAAATTAACCCAAACGCTCCAGCTTTTCAACCATGTGAGATTCTACCATCAACTTCGTCGAATTGCTGTAATATAAATGAAATAAAGAAAACACAAATTTTACTCGCAACAGCAATTGTAAAAGTGAAATCTGCGTATGGAACCTTTTTCAAATTAAGGGCATTAATTGGTCCTGGATCACAGGCATCATTTATAACAGAATCAGCTGCTCGACTTTTGGGCTTGAAAAAGCACCCAACTTCCCTTGATATTTCTGTCTTGGGACAGGTTCGTGTCAAAACTATATCGAATTGAGCCTGCATTCGAATAACTCTGATTTTGTCACAGTAACAAAAGGCTTTATTTTCAAAACCCTAACTGGTCTTCTGCCAAACCAAGAAATGGTACCAAACAAACTGAAGCACATTCAAGGTTTAAAACTTGCCGATCCCACATTTTATGTACCAGCCCAAATTGACCTTTTATTAGGCAGCGATGTGTATTGCGAAGTGGTCTTACCCGAAGTCATCAGATCTGATGAACTCATTGGTCCAATAGCACAAAATACGGAATTTGGCTGGATTATATTAGGCAAAACTCCCATCGGAAGAACATTTTCAATACAAGTGTTCACTCAGTTGACATCCAATGATATTGACACAGAAATGAGGAAGTTCTGGGAAATAGAAGAATCCCCGTACGTTAAAGCCGAAGTAGAAGAAGATGTGGCGTGTGGAAATCATTTCTTACACAACATCAAAAGGTTGCCGGGAGGGCGTTTTGAAGTAAGTCTGCCCTTCAAAAGAAATCATCGACCCAAACTAAAATCAACACAGCATAACGCACTCAATATGTTTTTGAAACAAGAACAAAGGTTACTCAAGGATCCTGCTTTGCATAAAGAATACAACAAATGTATAGCAGAATACCTTGAACTAGGACAAATGGTAGAAGTAGATTTTCATCACGACACAAAAATAGTGTCACCTTATCACTATGTAGTTCCACACCACGCAGTCATAAAAGAGTCAAGTTTAACCACCAAACTTCGAGTCGATTTTAACGCCGCGTTTAAAACTTCGGACGGAAGTTCACTCAACGACCACCTGATGACTGTTCCTAAAACGCAAGCTGACATCTTATCGATTGTCTTAAAGTGGAGAACTTACAAAATTACATTTACATCAGACATAGAAGAGATGTATAGGCAAATTGAAATCAACCCAGAAGATGCCTACTACCAACTTATTTATTGGCGTGAGGATCCGTCCACACCCGTTAAATTATATAAAATTAAAGTCTTAATGTTTGGTACTGCCCCAGCACCATATTTGGCTAATCGAACACTGAAGAAACTGGCATCCGATGAAGAATCCACATATCCACTGGCCTCAAAAATGATTTGTGAAGAGATGTACGTCGACGATTTGGTGTCAGGTGCAGAAACAATGGAAGAAGCCAAAGAAAAGTATAGACAGATATCAAAATTATTATCATCTGCTGGTTTTCAACTTCGGAAATGGATGAGCAACGAAGTAAAATTTCTCAAGTCCATTCCACAAGAAGATCAGGAAACCAAATTATCACTCGCTATAGGAAATCTCGATCACACGACGACCCTAGGGATAAATTGGTATCCTACTACCGATTACTTTTCGTTTCAGAGCATAATCGTTGAAGATTCAGTCATAAAACGCACAATACTCTCAACTATCGCACGCATTTTCGATCCACTCGGATGGATTTCGCCCTGTGTTATCAAGGCGAAGATCATCATGCAGCAATTATGGTTGAGTGGACTTTCATGGGATGAAACCATTCCAGCCGAACTTCATCAAGAATGGTGTTCTTTTAGAAACGAATTGACGAATCTCGAATCCTTCCGTATTTCACGATGGATAAGCACTCAAAAGGATGTCAAACATGCGGAATTACATGGTTTCAGTGACGCATCAACCAAGGCGTATGGAGCCACGGTTTACCTTCGAGTATTGGACAGTAAAAACTGCATTCACACTCATTTGCTTATTTCTAAGACAAAGGTTGCACCAGTTAACACTGTTTCGTTGCCAAGACTCGAACATTGCGGAGCTGTCGTATTAGCAAAGCTTCTCGATTATACCCGATCAGTTCTTCCATTCAAGACCGTCAAAATATTTGCATGGACTGACTCTACAATCACTTTGAGTTGGATATCTGGATTGCCAGCGAAATGGAAGACATTCATCGCTAACCGAGTCACCGAAATTCA
Source organism: Philhelius pedissequus (assembly GCA_910595825.1). Classification (NCBI taxonomy): domain Eukaryota; kingdom Metazoa; phylum Arthropoda; class Insecta; order Diptera; family Syrphidae; genus Philhelius; species Philhelius pedissequus. The sequence continues at coordinate 126,119,878 of OU343160.1, read as the reverse complement.
GCGGTTGACCAATGTTAGTAATTGGCGACACATTCCCACAAAACTAAACCCAGCGGATCTAGCATCGCGTAGTGTCTTGCCATCAAAATTAAAAACCAACACCCTATGGTGGGATGGACCATACTTTCTCCAAGAAAAATGGGACTTCTCAATGCCAACCCAACCCATTCAATTAGAAACGGAAGAAGAAAAGAGAGAAATCAAAATTCATGTCACCATTGAAATTGAAAATGGCATCCTCGATGTAGTTTGTAAACAATCCAAACTTATTAAGGTCTTGCGAATTATAGCATTTGTGAACAGATTTATCTATAACGTTAGAAAGGATGAAGTTCTCAGAATGAAATCAGTTTTGTCACCCATAGAACTTGACATGGCTTTACGTATAGCCATAAGAAGGGTTCAACAATTCATGTTTCCCGATGTCAAAAAAGAACTCGAGTTTACTAAAAGAACAAAGCTCAACAAATCCTTAAACATGTTTATCGATAAATCCGGTATAGTAAGAATTGGTGGACGACTACAAAATGCCACCCTTACCTATGATCAAAAACATCCTATTGTATTGAAACCCGATCACAACATCTCAAGACTCATAATTGAAGATGCTCATGAGAGAACCTTGCATGGTGGAATTCAACAAACAATTGCCTACGTTCGAAACCAATTTTGGATTTTCAATATGAAAAGAACAGTAAGGAAATGGTTGAGAAAATGCGTTATATGTTTTACTAATCAACCCAAATCAATGCAACAATTGATGGGAAGCCTTCCTGCACCTAGAGTAAATGTGTCTCGACCTTTTTCTCATACTGGTGTGGATTATGCCGGACCTTTGGAAGTAAGAGCTTGGAAAGGAAGAAATTCCAAGAAATTTAAAGAATATTTCGCCATTTTCATATGCTTGCACGTTTCTACAGAAATTAACCCAAACGCTCCAGCTTTTGAACCATGTGAGATTCTACCATCAACTTCGTCGAATTGCTGTAATATAAATGAAATAAAGAAAACACAAATTTTACTCGCAACAGCAATTGTAAAAGTGAAATCTGCGTATGGAACCTTTTTCAAATTAAGGGCATTAATTGGTCCTGGATCACAGGCATCATTTATAACAGAATCAGCTGCTCAACTTTTGGGCTTGAAAAAGCACCCAACTTCCCTTGATATTTCTGTCTTGGGACAGGTTCGTGTCAAAACTATATCGAATTGAGCCTGCATTCGAATAACTCTGATTTTGTCACAGTAACAAAAGGCTTTATTTTCAAAACCCTAACTGGTCTTCTGCCAAACCAAGAAATGGTACCAAACAAACTGAAGCACATTCAAGGTTTAAAACTTGCCGATCCCACATTTTATGTACCAGCCCAAATTGACCTTTTATTAGGCAGCGATGTGTATTGCGAAGTGGTCTTATCCGAAGTCATCAGATCTAATGAACTCATTGGTCCAATAGCACAAAATACGGAATTTGGCTGGATTATATTAGGCAAAACTCCCATCGGAAGAACATTTTCAATACAAGTGTTCACTCAGTTGACATCCAATGATATTGACACAGAAATGAGGAAGTTCTGGGAAATAGAAGAATCCCCGTACGTTAAAGCCGAAGTAGAAGAAGATGTGGCGTGTGAAAATCATTTCTTACACAACATCAAAAGGTTGCCGGGAGGGCGTTTTGAAGTAAGTCTGCCCTTCAAAAGAAATCATCGACCCAAACTAAAATCAACACAGCATAACGCACTCAATATGTTTTTGAAACAAGAACAAAGGTTACTCAAGGATCCTGCTTTGCATAAAGAATACAACAAATGTATAGCAGAATACCTTGAACTAGGACAAATGGAAGAAGTAGATTTTCATCACGACACAAAAATAGTGTCACCTTATCACTATGTAGTTCCACACCACGCAGTCATAAAAGAGTCAAGTTTAACCACCAAACTTCGAGTCGATTTTAACGCCGCGTTTAAAACTTCGGACGGAAGTTCACTCAACGACCACCTGATGACTGTTCCTAAAACGCAAGCTGACATCTTATCGATTGTCTTAAAGTGGAGAACTTACAAAATTACATTTACATCAGACATAGAAAAGATGTATAGGCAAATTGAAATCAACCCAGAAGATGCCTACTACCAACTTATTTATTGGCGTGAGGATCCGTCCACACCTGTTAAATTATATAAAATTAAAGTCTTAATGTTTGGTACTGCCCCAGCACCATATTTGGCTAATCGAACACTGAAGAAACTGGCATCCGATGAAGAATCCACATATCCACTGGCCTCAAAAATGATTTGTGAAGAGATGTACGTCGACGATTTGGTGTCAGGTGCAGAAACAATGGAAGAAGCCAAAGAAAAGTATAGACAGATATCAAAATTATTATCATCTGCTGGTTTTCAACTTCGGAAATGGATGAGCAACGAAGTAAAATTTCTCAAGTCCATTCCACAAGAAGATCAGGAAACCAAATTATCACTCGCTATAGGAAATCTCGATCACACGAAGACCCTAGGGATAAATTGGTATCCTACTACCGATTACTTTTCGTTTCAGAGCATAATCGTTGAAGATTCAGTCATAAAACGCACAATACTCTCAACTATCGCACGCATTTTCGATCCACTCGGATCATCATGCAGCAATTATGCTTTAGTGGACTTTCATGGGATGAAACCATTCCAGCCGAACTTCATCAAGAATGGTGTTCTTTTAGAAACGAATTGACGAATCTCGAATCCTTCCGTATTTCACGATGGATAAACACTCAAAAGGATGTCAAACATGCGGAATTACATGGTTTCAGTGACGCATCAACCAAGGCGTATGGAGCCACGGTTTACCTTCGAGTATTGGACAGTAAAAACTGCATTCACACTCATTTGCTTATTTCTAAGACAAAGGTTGCACCAGTTAACACTGTTTCGTTGCCAAGACTCGAACATTGCGGAGCTGTCGTATTAGCAAAGCTTCTCGATTATACCCGATCAGTTCTTCCATTCAAGACCGTCAAAATATTTGCATGGACTGACTCTACAATCACTTTGAGTTGGATATCTGGATTGCCAGCGAAATGGAAGACATTCATCGCTAACCGAGTCACCGAAATTCAGCGGTTGACCAATGTTAGTAATTGGCGACACATTCCCACAAAACTAAACCCAGCGGATCTAGCATCGCGTAGTGTCTTGCCATCAAAATTAAAAACCAACACCCTATGGTGGGATGGACCATACTTTCTCCAAGAAAAATGGGACTTCTCAATGCCAACCCAACCCATTCAATTAGAAACGGAAGAAGAAAAGAGAGAAATCAAAATTCATGTCACCATTGAAATTGAAAATGGCATCCTCGATGTAGTTTGTAAACAATCCAAACTTATTAAGGTCTTGCGAATTATAGCATTTGTGAACAGATTTATCTATAACGTTAGAAAGGATGAAGTTCTCAGAATGAAATCAGTTTTGTCACCCATAGAACTTGACATGGCTTTACGTATAGCCATAAGAAGGGTTCCACAATTCATGTTTCCCGATGTCAAAAAAGAACTCGAGTTTACTAAAAGAACAAAGCTCAACAAATCCTTAAACATGTTTATCGATAAATCCGGTATAGTAAGAATTGGTGGACGACTACAAAATGCCACCCTTACCTATGATCAAAAACATCCTATTGTATTGAAACCCGATCACAACATCTCGAGACTCATAATTGAAGATGCTCATGAGAGAACCTTGCATGGTGGAATTCAACAAACAATTGCCTACGTTCGAAACCAATTTTGGATTTTCAATATGAAAAGAACAGTAAGGAAATGGTTGAGAAAATGCGTTATATGTTTTACTAATCAACCCAAATCAATGCAACAATTGATGGGAAGCCTTCCTGCACCTAGAGTAAATGTGTCTCGACCTTTTACTCATACTGGTGTGGATTATGCCGGACCTTTGGAAGTAAGAGCTTGGAAAGGAAGAAATTCCAAGAAATTTAAAGAATATTTCGCCATTTTCATATGCTTGCACGTTTCTACAGAAATTAACCCAAACGCTCCAGCTTTTCAACCATGTGAGATTCTACCATCAACTTCGTCGAATGGCTGTAATATAAATGAAATAAAGAAAACACAAATTTTACTCGCAACAGCAATTGTCAAAGTGAAATCTGCGTATGGAACCTTTTTCAAATTAAGGGCATTAACTGATCCTGGATCACAGGCATCATTTATAACAGAATCAGCTGCTCAACTTTTGGGCTTGAAAAAGCACCCAACTTCCCTTGATATTTCTGTCTTGGGACAGGTTCGTGTCAAAACTATATCGAATTGAGCCTGCATTCGAATAACTCTGATTTTGTCACAGTAACAAAAGGCTTTATTTTCAAAACCCTAACTGGTCTTCTGCCAAACCAAGAAATGGTACCAAACAAACTGAAGCACATTCAAGGTTTAAAACTTGCCGATCCCACATTTTATGTACCAGCCCAAATTGACCTTTTATTAGGCAGCGATGTGTATTGCGAAGTGGTCTTACCAGAAGTCATCAGATCTGATGAACTCATTGGTCCAATAGCACAAAATACGGAATTTGGCTGGATTATATTAGGCAAAACTCCCATCGGAAGAACATTTTCAATACAAGTGTTCACTCAGTTGACATCCAATGATATTGACACAGAAATGAGGAAGTTCTGGGAAATAGAAGAATCCCCGTACGTTAAAGCCGAAGTAGAAGAAGATGTGGCGTGTGAAAATCATTTCTTACACAACATCAAAAGGTTGCCGGGAGGGCGTTTTGAAGTAAGTCTGCCCTTCAAAAGAAATCATCGACCCAAACTAAAATCAACACAGCATAACGCACTCAATATGTTTTTGAAACAAGAACAAAGGTTACTCAAGGATCCTGCTTTGCATAAAGAATACAACAAATGTATAGCAGAATACCTTGAACTAGGACAAATGGAAGAAGTAGATTTTCATCACGACACAAAAATAGTGTCACCTTATCACTATGTAGTTCCACACCACGCAGTCATAAAAGAGTCAAGTTTAACCACCAAACTTCGAGTCGTTTTTAACGCCGCGTTTAAAACTTCGGACGGAAGTTCACTCAACGACCACCTGATGATTGGTCCTAAAACGCAAGCTGACATCTTATCGATTGTCTTAAAGTGGAGAACTTACAAAATTACATTTACATCAGACATAGAAAAGATGTATAGGCAAATTGAAATCAACCCAAAAGATGCCTACTACCAACTTATTTATTGGCGTGAGGATCCGTCCACACCTGTTAAATTATATAAAATTAAAATCTTAATGTTTGGTACTGCCCCAGCACCATATTTGGCTAATCGAACACTGAAGAAACTGGCATCCGATGAAGAATCCACATATCCACTGGCCTCAAAAATGATTTGTGAAGAGATGTACGTCGAAGATTTGGTGTCAGGTGCAGAAACAATGGAAGAAGCCAAAGAAAAGTATAGACATCATATATATATCAAAATTAGTATCATCTGCTGGTTTTCAACTTCGAAAATGGATGAGCAACGAAGTAAAATTTCTCAAGTCCATTCTACAAGAAGATCAGGAAACCAAATTATCACTCGCTATAGGAAATCTCGATCACACGAAGACCCTAGGGATAAATTGGTATCCTACTACCGATTACTTTTCGTTTCAGAGCATAATCGTTGAAGCTTCAGTCATAAAACGCACAATACTCTCAACTATCGCACGCATTTTCGATCCACTCGGATGGATTTCGCCCTGTGTTATCAAGGCGAAGATCATCATGCAGCAATGATGAGTGGACTTTCATGGGATGAAACCATTCCAGCCGAACTTCATCAAGAATGGTGTTCTTTTAGAAACGAATTGACGAATCTCGAATCCTTCCGTATTTCACGATGGATAAACACTCAAAAGGATGTCAAACATGCGGAATTACATGGTTTCAGTGACGCATCAACCAAGGCGTATGGAGCCGCGGTTTACCTTCGAGTATTGGACAGTAAAAACTGCATTCACACTCATTTGCTTATTTCTAAGACAAAGGTTGCACCAGTTAACACTCTTTCGTTGCTAAGACTCGAACATTGCGGAGCTGTCGTATTAGCAAAGCTTCTCGATTATACCCGATCAGTTCTTCCATTCAAGACCGTCAAAATATTTGCATGGACTGACTCTACAATCAATTTGAGTTGGATATCTGGATTGCCAGCGAAATGGAAGACATTCATCGCTAACCGAGTCACCGAAATTCAGCGGTTGACCAATGTTAGTAATTGGCGACACATTCCCACAAAACTAAACCCAGCGGATCTAGCATCGCGTGGTGTCTTGCCATCAAAATTAAAAACCAACACCCTATGGTGGGATGGACCATACTTTCTCCAAGAAAAATGGGACTTCTCAATGCCAACCCAACTCATTCAATTAGAAACGGAAGAAGAAAAGAGAGAAATCAAAATTCATGTCACCATTGAAATTGAAAATGGCATCCTCGATGTAGTTTGTAAACAATCCAAACTTATTAAGGTCTTGCGAATTATAGCATTTGTGAACAGATTTATCTATAACGTTAGAAAGGATGAAGTTCTCAGAATGAAATCAGTTTTGTCACCCATAGAACTTGACATGGCTTTACGTATATCCATAAGAAGTGTTCAACAATTCATGTTTCCCGATGTCATAAAAGAACTCGAGCTTACTAAAAGAACAAAGCTCAACAAATCCTTAAACATGTTTATCGATAAATCCGGTATAGTAAGAATTGGTGGACGACTACAAAATGCCACCCTTACCTATGATCAAAAACATCCTATTGTATTGAAACCCGATCACAACATCTCGAGACTCTTAATTGAAGATGCTCATGAGAGAACCTTGCATGGTGGAATTCAACAAACAATTGCATACGTTCGAAACCAATTTTGGATTTTCAATATGAAAAGAACAGTAAGGAAATGGTTGAGAAAATGCGTTATATGTTTTACTAATCAACCCAAATCAATGCAACAATTGATGGGAAGCCTTCCTGCACCTAGAGTAAATGTGTCTCGACCTTTTACTCATACTGGTGTGGATTATGCCGGACCTTTGGAAGTAAGAGCTTGGAAAGGAAGAAATTCCAAGAAATTTAAAGGATATTTCGCCATTTTCATATGCTTATCAACAAAAGCGATTCATCTAGAAGCCGTAACAGACCTCACAACTCAAGCATTTGTCGCCGCTTTCCGAAGATTTACATCTCGCAGAGGAATATGTTCAAACATTTATAGCGATTGCGGTACTAATTTCAAGGGTGCTAGCACTGAACTTCAAAAAATGTTAAATGAAGCTAAATGGAATAGCTGACTCACTGAGTAAATTGGGTACCAAGTGGAACTTTATTTCTCCCGCTTCTCCTCACTTTGGTGGTTTATGGGAAGCAGGGGTGAAATCCGTCAAATACCACTTAAAACGTGTTGCCCGAAACCAAGCTCTGACCTTCGAAGAGCTCAGTACGCTTCTAACACAAATAGAAGTTTGTCTTAACTCGAGACCACTTTGTTCGGTTACAGATAGCTTGGATGATTTTAACGCCCTAACACCAGCACACTTTTTGATCGGCACATCGATGCATATAGTTCCTGAAGCAGACATAGCGATTGAAAAAATCGGATATTTAGACAGATGGAAGCGAAATCAAGCTTTACTTCAGACATTCTGGAAAGAATGGAGTGGAGAATACTTAACAAGGCTACAAAATCGACCAAAATGGATGAAAATCGAAAATCAACCTAAAATCGGAGATTTGGTTCTATTAAAGGATGAAAGACTTCCACCGTCAAAATGGTCCATGGCAAGGATTACTGAAACCTATCCAGGACAAGATAAACTAATACGCGTAGTAAAAGTAAAAACTCAGAACAATGAATTTAAAAGACCTATCATCTAAATTTGCCCACTCCCATCGAACAACACGGATACCGAGAACACAATAACCTAAGAAGTTGAAATAAACATCATCTAACAAAATAATAAAACATAACAAACTCACTCAAATTGAAAATATTCAACCGAAACGGAACTAAAAACTCAAAGCTAAAAAAAGTTGAAAGCAACAAAATGAACTCAACACTAATTTCAAAACATGAAACCCAACTCATGGATTACAATGCAATACACAAACATACAGTCCACTTAAAAGAAAATAAAAGGAAATGAAAACTAATCATTTCCACAACACATAAGAAAATACAATGAATTACACTCAAACAACACTCATTCATACGAACCTAAAACAAAATTATAAAGTTACACATTTGAAATTTAAAATATTACATAAAAAAAAAACTTAAAAATTATAATCATAAAATATGGTTCTATAGTAAATATTTGAAATCACACACACATAATCATACAAACTGAAAGGAAACATTCATCACATTCAGAAAAAGAAATCAAAACGAAACCCTAAAATTCAAAATAATACAGTAATTAAAAATCGTACCGAATAAATAAATAAATCATAATATGTAAAACCATTAAATATAAAAAACGAAGTTACAAAAAGGCATACCAGATTTTAAACAAAAGTCGTCCAAATCGCAAGAGATTGTACACCGCTCCAAAATACGAAGATATCAAACCTGAAAGAAAAACAAAGGTTAATAAAATACACGACACAAATATTATACCAAAAAAAAAATAATATACATAATCAACGAAACCAATAAAGGACCCTTAGAAATCCCACCAACTACAATAAACACATAATGATTCCTGAAAAGAGAAATAGTTAATACACAAACCATTATACAAAATAAAACTACTTACCAGAACAAATCACAGATGGCCGCCATGGTTGTGTATGCAATCTGCAAATCTAAGGTGAATTCAGCTACTGCAGAATAAACCCATTGAAAATTAATTGAAATTGCAAATTAACAGGTTTCAAATGTAAAGTAAATACACACATATAATACAATTTACAATACTCACCTTTTGGAATAGCTCCATATATATGGGCGAAATAAGTACTTAACGCCATTGCCCGTTTGAAATTTAGTTAAAAAAAAAATAAAACAAATAAACATCGAAAACAGGGAAACGCACATGAACGACGAATATTATAATTGAATGACATGTTTCATTGGAAGACAGTGACGTACGAAGGACTTCGACTATCGATGATCGGAACGTAATAGATTGATCATAGACCACAACCTAACCCTATGTTACACTTCCCCTAATTCTTTTACAATTAGTTTAAATTATTTAATTATTTTGCAATCAATATTAATAAAATTTATATTTTTCATGTAAATCAATGCCTAGAAGCTGATTTCGTTTACTTTGAGCACTGGGGGGGAGAATGTTGGATGCTGCCGCCTACAATTGGCACCGAACGTGACCAGGCGTCTTCGTTAAATATTTGATGGATCATAATTATATAAATATATTGGTAAATTTATATAATATGAAGGTTAGATGGAGGGCATCGAGAAAAAATTAAAAAAAATACTTACTTGTAATTCAACCATCAAAGCTTGTGTTTTATTTTAAAGTTTCATTTTCCTTCTTTTTAAAATAAAGTAGTAAATTCATTCAACACAAATCACGGAAGGAGGAGGTGTTTTTAATGCAGTAAGAATCTCACACTCCTATGAGCACGCGTTTTTCGGTCCTCACAGAGCCTTTTGAAGGTTTTACTCCTACTCACTGGAAAAAAATCTACCCAATATTGCAGGAAGATTGTTGTTGCTGCACCGGAGAACCTTCCAACCAATAAACATTGAAACCAAGAATTTAAAATTCCAAAAACTTCTTGGTGAACAATTCAATTTTATTTTCTAAAATTACAATATTTTTAATGCTTTATTTACATATTTATTTTACCTTATATTACTTACAATTGGTAATTTCTTTAAATGGTTTAGCAACGAATTCTTAAGTTAATGCAGTCTTGATTTCTTTGTTCAATCTTTAACAAAGGATTTTGCCAAAAAATGTGCCAAATTTTCTTTTTTAGGTTAATATATATATAATACCTATCTTGCCAACTTATCGTGTTTCCCTCTTCTTAAAGAGAGACGAAAGTATTTTCAATTTTTAATAATAATGATGACGGTTTGAGAAGTTGACACTTTATAAATATTATTGCTAATACGAATGTACAAGAGGCTTGATGACATTCCGGGGCCCGTCTGAGAACTAGAGTGAAGACTGAATATCAAGCACAGCAAGCCGTCCAACAGATCTCTTAGGCCTTATGCTGCCATTCGGTAATCGTACATCACATATTCGTATGACTCCATCTGGTCCAGGATACACTTTCACCACTTTGCCCAATTTCCACGATGAACGAATATCATTTGGTTCTACTAAGATGACAATACTGCCTTCTGCCACTGGTTTTACATCCTTATGCCATTTAGTCCTTCTTGTTATCTCCGGCAAATACTCTTGGTACCAACGCTTTACAAATTCTGACATTAAATGCTGCGACCGCCGACTGTACAGCTTACTATTAACATCACTTTCATAAAAAACTCCGGGTGCGGTAACATCTCTGTCGTCATCTCCGAAAAGCATTAAGTTCGGCGTAAGCGGCTTCGGATCCTCAGGGTCGACCGGAATGTAAGTTAGAGGGCGTCGGTTAATTTGTCCCTGTGCTTCGACTAGAGCATTTCGTAGAACGTCTTCTCGTGGTACAATTCCTTTAAGGATAAATTCAACTGTGTACTTTATTGACCGAATAAGCCTCTCCCACGCTCCACCCATCCACGGTGAATAAGCAGGAATAAATCGCCATACGATACCTTCATACTTCGCGGCATACTCACTTAAGGCTCCTTCCATGTCTTTGACATCCTTTTCTATAAGGTTTTTTGTGCCAATAAAATTTAAACCATTGTCACTATAAAAAAACTTGGTCACGACTCGATTTACTAGAAATCGGCGGACTGCCATATTGCATTGGTCTAATGAAAGATCATTAAGGAGCTCAATCTGTACAGCTCTAAAGGTGAGGCAGGTGAAAATCATGCCATACCTCTTCACGGTTCCTCTTCCAAATTTCACAAGGAGCGGACCAAAACAATCTACACCCACGTGTGTAAATGGCCTCGATTCAAAAGACACGAGCTACCGGAAGTTGTCCCATCATTGGAGTTTGGGGTCTGGCTCTGATAAGCTTGCACATATTACATCGAGATTTGACTTTCAGGACTGCAGCTCTGATGCTTATAATCCATGCACGTTCTCGGATATCTGTTATAATCGCAGCCGTCCCAGTGTGAAAGTTTCGAACGTGATGGTATTGTATAAATATGTCAACTAGAGGGTGACACTTCGGTAAAATTGCAGGATTTCGTGAAGCATAAGAGATAAGCGCCTTTTGAGCTCTTGTGCTCATGCGTATAGTGCCCTCGTCGTCCAAGTACGGAGACAAACTGTAAAGTGAGCTAGAGATCTCCACCCTCTTTCTGGTCTGCAAAGAATTTAATTCATCTAAAAAAGCGTCCTGCTGAATCCTCCTGAACAACCAATCCTCTGCCCGATGATATTCAGATGGACTGATGAATATTGTTTTTTCAATACACTTCTTAAAATAAAGGTCCTTAGCACGTAGTAGAAATGCAATCACTCTTACTGAAGAACCCCAATTCGCTTGAAAGCGTGGCCTTATCTCATCATAAACGAGGAAGGAAGCCTTTGATGGGCTAGCATGAATCATAATACCACCCTCTGCCTCAACATTGATAGGAACTAGGTCGTCCGATTGACTTGGTTTAATAGGCCAAAGCTGAAAAGGTTCTTTGAGAAAATCTGGCCCTTTAAACCACCTTCCTTCATAATTTCCCACAAAAGAGTCATTCCATTTTGTTCCATAATCGGCCACGTTGTCTGCAGAGCTCACGTAATACCATTGTCGGGGTGTGGTTGAATCTAAGATTTCCCCGATTCTTACTGCGACAAATGATGGGAACTTGTAGTCCGTAGAGTTGATCCAAGATAGAACTGTCTTTGAATCTGAGAGGAAAATAATGTTGTGGATAGAGATCGAATGAGAAGCTTTGATGGTTGATGCTAAACGCACGCCTAGAACAGCAGCTTGCAACTCTAAGCGTGGTACAGATAGCTTCTTTACTGGTGCAACTTTAGCTTTCGCCATAACCAGAGAAATTTCAATATCATTATCTCTTTGAAAGCGGAAGTATGAAACTGCGGCAAAAGCTTTCTCGGAAGCATTTTTTTTTTTTTTTTTATAATTTTGCACGCGCTCAAGGGATTATGAATACTCTTTATATGTTTTTAACACAGCGCGGCATCCGGAGAAAGCAGAGAAAGAAGGATAGAAAGATGTGTGGCGCGACGTATTGAGACGGTGGTTGTTGTCTCAGATTTTATCTCCAGGGATGGCGGCTGAACTAATGCGGAGAAAATTACCGTGTTTTATTTATTTATGTCTCTTATAATTCGCATTATTTTATTTATTTCGTTGACATATTAATGAGTAGTTTACTTAATCACATGTTGTTAGTGTTATGCCTGAACAGCATGTAATGAGTAACCCAGCAACTCATTTTATGACAATTTTTAGCATTGGTTTTTAATGGAATATAAGAAGACATAGACAACGACAGGAATCGAACCTGCGACCACAAAGTTGACAGGCGAGCACACAACTATCGCGCCACGGCCACCCGCATCCATGAAAACTATTAAAGTAGGCTCTGAATCGCTAGGAGACCATGAAACATATAGGCGGGGAACCTTCAGATTTTCAATACTTATCAGTTGCATGATGAATTCCAACCATTGTTCCTTGAGATGCTTCGAGATAGGATCATCCCAATCGGATCCTTCTCGCCAAATTTCTTGCAGTATAATTCGCCCTCGGATAATATAAAGTGAGATCAGGCCTAAGGGATCAAAAATTTTCATTATTGTCTTAAGTATTTCTCGTTTAGTTATCGAAATTTCTTCTTGTATCATCTTCTTTAATAAGCCATCATCTGAAACCCTGTAAGTTAATAGATCGGAACTAGGATGCCAGTATAACCCCAAAATTTTAGTTATATGGGTCTCAGATTCGCTTGGATCCATGCTGATTAGTTTAGCATTAACATTGTTCTCTGGAATCTGCTTCAAGAATTCTATGCTATTTGATTGGACCCCTACCAATTCGAAACTCATCGACTTACAAATTTTGATCGCATCTTTAGTTACTGATAAAGCCAGCTCCACAGTATCATGGCTGTTGAAGTAGTCATCAACATAGGTTCGGTTAACTAAACCATCTACAGCCTCTGGTAATTCATCTTTGAACTTGTTAGCATGCAGGTTTTTTACGAATTGGGCACATGTAGGAGAACACCTTGGACCGAACATCATGACTTCGATGATGTAAACTGTAGGAACCTTGGATGTATCTCCATTCCTCCAGAGAACACGCTGACATTGTTGATCTTCAGGTTTTATTTTAATCTGGTGGAACATTTCCTTTACGTCAGCGTTTACGGCAATCTTACGTTCTCGAAGCTTGAATATACCGGCGTGGAGAGAAACCAGGTTATCTGGGCCTTTCAAAAGGTGCGTATTTAATGAGATACCGCGCACTTTTTCTGCAAAGTCAGCTACATCTCTTGGCTTAGGCGGGATTTTGTTTGGATTCTCAATAACGAATGTGGGTGGGTACCATACTCTTGGCCAATTTTTCTTAAGCTCCTCTTCAGAAGCGATTCTAGCATAGCCTCTAGATAAAAGATTCAACATATGGTTGTTCTTCCACTCTAAAAGGTGCGGTTTTTTCTTCAGCGACTTCTCCAGATGAACTAATCGGTTAAAAGCCATCGAATAACTATCAGGGAGCTTAACATCATCAGCATCCCATAATAATCCAATTTCATAACGGTTATTCTCATACTTAATCGTACTCTCCATGATGTTTAGGGCTCGGCTAACTTCCTTACTAACTAACTCACCTTTAGGTGGCATAACACCAAATTCCTCCGTTGTAAAGTGGCGTTTTACAAGTTCGTGAAGTTCATCTTCAGACTTAATAGCGTCGTGAAATAAAAATCGCATAGCTGGTCTTGAAACTTCATGAAAACAGGCTGCTCTAATCGTGGGGGCAGACTTACCATAAACTATCCACCCTAGGAGAGTTTTCAAAGCACACGGCTCTTCATCAATACCATGTCTCTGCCCACGACCCATAAGGAACTTCGCCTGATCTAAGCCAATTAAGATCTTAGGCTTTGCCTCAACCAAATCTACAAGTGGAAGCCCACGAAGATGAGAATATAGTCTCTTCAATTCAGAAGTATTCATCGACTGGGTAGGAAGCTCCAACCCTTTCACGGTATACACATTTCTCAAAAAATGGCGTTTATGATTTTGAACACTAGAAACAGCTAAAGAAGTTCTAATAGACTCTTCTCTTCTAGATACACCCTTCGTCCACTGAAGAGTGAGGTTTTCAGGATGACCTTCGAGTCCAAGCTCATCAAATAGATCATTTTCCATCATTGTTAAGGATGACCCATCATCCAAAAATGCAAAGGTGTCAACAAACCTTTCATTAGTCCCATAAAGACGTATAGGAGCTATTTTAAATAATACAGGCATCTCTGAACCTATATGGGAAGAATTAAATTTTGAATTAGGAATATATGGAACGGCCGTCACGTTTAACTCTTTATTCTGCTGGACAGGTGATTGATGTAAGAGAGGATGGTGTCGTCCCAAGCACCCGGAAATACCACATGTCTTCTTCTTAGAACACGACCTCCAATCATGTTGAGCTGAGTCCAAACAACGGAAACAAATCTTATGCTCTCGCGCAAATGCTAATCTTGATTCTGGCGATATTAATTTAAACTCCTCACAGTCATTGAGAATATGTTCCTTGCCTCCACATTTAGCACAAGAAATATTTAAAACTGTAGATATAGGCAATGGCTGATGAGTCAACACTCGGTTTGTAATTTTCTGTGCCAACTGTGCTCTCTTCGGAACAATCGTTTCCAAAGGCTTCACTAACTCGGGTGGTAAATCGATCACTTTCTGAGAGAGAAAAATTGCGAAGTCTTCTAGTGTTGCTCTAGGGCTGGACAACTGCTTTTTTCGCCAATCCTGGTAAAGTCCAACACCTAATTTGCATGACAGGTCAGTCAGCACATAACCATTTGAAAGGTCATCAACTCTGTTCATTGACTTTAAGTCAGCAACAAACCCGTTCACTTTAACCGTCCATAAATGTAAATTTGGATCGCACTTCGATTTCAAAGCAGGAAGCTTGAGTAGATCTGCCGTTAAACCATGCACTAAGACATCAGAGCGACCAAAAATAGAACGCAGGGAATCCATAATAGCCTCATCATCCGTTGAATATTTCAGCCGGTCACTGACCAGTTGATATGCTTCGCCCTTAAGGGCTTTTCGAAGACGAGCGACATTTTCCTTCCCATTGTACTTCCCTTCAATGGTCGTCGATCTATAAACCTCTTCGAAATAGGGCCATTCCCTCTTATTACTCCCAGAAAATGTTGGCAACTCCTGCACATTGCTTCTGTTCAAAATAATTAACAGACTCGCCATATCGGATTGATGAATTGTAGACTCTTGGAAGCTATCATGATGCGCAGCATTAGCTCGAATCGGGGTAGATTGAGGTGGTTGAGCAGAATGTTTTATGAGCGACGGGTGATTGGCTTGAATTTGTTTAATAATTTCTAACCGTTCATCAGAAAATGGCTTGGATGTTGATGGATTGACAATGGGCGATACTTTAGGAGGACTTTGTAACTTGCTGGGGACTGAAGCAATAGCCAGCTTCTGCTTGGTTTCCTCTAATTCGTTACGCAGAGAAAGAAGTTCGGCATCCTTTTGAGCGGCTGCTGCTTGAGCGACCGCAGCAGCTTCTAATAACAAATCTACAGTGGCTACTTCTACTTCTACTCTATTACCTTGTTCAAGATCCTTACTAACTCCTTCACTAGAACCTATTTCTTTTGGATCGTCCTCTCTAAATACACAATCATTCTTCTCGCAATACCATGGATCGTTTGTCGTGTATAAGTCCTGGTTAAACTTGGCACAGGAATAATGCCACCATCGCTTACACTTGTCACATGAAACCATCTCTTCCGAATCTGGTAAGCGGCAACCTTTAGAAACGCAACTGTGTCCTGTACGATTCATCATACTGAAGTTATTAATACTCCAATTAAAATAAAATAATGTTGCTGCACCGGAGAACCTTCCAACCAATAAACATTGAAACCAAGAATTTAAAATTCCAAAAACTTCTTGGTGAACAATTCAATTTTATTTTCTAAAATTACAATATTTTTAATGCTTTATTTACATATTTATTTTACCTTATATTACTTACAATTGGTAATTTCTTTAAATGGTTTAGCAACGAATTCTTAAGTTAATGCAGTCTTGATTTCTTTGTTCAATCTTTAACAAAGGATTTTGCCAAAAAATGTGCCAAATTTTCTTTTTTAGGTTAATATATATATAATACCTATCTTGCCAACTTATCGTGTTTCCCTCTTCTTAAAGAGAGACGAAAGTATTTTCAATTTTTAATAATAATGACGGTTTGAGAAGTTGCCACTTTATAAATATTATTGCTAATACGAATGTACAAGAGGCTTGATGACAATTGTATTTTAGTAAGTGTTCTCCCGTTTGATGACTGTCTATGTGTTCCGAATAAAGAGGGTGGCTGGAAGTGCTTATACAGTTTTTTCTCTCGTGCAGTTTCATATTGAAATATTTATGCTCATCTATTTCAGAATAAATTTGATATTATTTAGTTTTAGCTAAACTAAAAGCTTAATATTCAATTGATATTGCAATTCTTTAAATTTGCTTTAACTACTACACTATGTTTTTCTTTTACTTTAGCTAAACTAAAAGCCCTTTAATAAAATTTTGGTGTTCACCTAACAAATACCTTTTTGTTTGAAATTTGTATATATATTTCATTCAAATATTACTATTTCAACTTTAGAACAGAACATTAAAGCTTAAAATCAACATTATGTATAAATAAAAAAATAGTATGTTAATTATTATTATTAAGACAAAATTAAAATTAAAAAAACTAATTCTGACAATTTAGTATAAATTTCTGTGTTTATTTCTTCATAACTAATTTGCTTTTTTTGGTTCAATATTATCTTTATTATTTTCTGATTTTTTTTAACTTTTTCTCAAATTGTTATATTTTATAGACATACATATATATCTAACCGGCAGACGGCTAATTTTTTTTGTTTATAGATATTTCCAACGTTAAATTAAATTACATTTTTTAATATTTTAATTCTTTGAAATCCTATCGATTTTTAAAAATATATTTTTTAACTTAACATTAAAAACAATAATTATAAAATCTAATTAAAATTGCAATTATTTTAATGATAAAGTTGATATTAAAATATATACATTACATATACTAATAATTTTTTTAGAAATAGGTATCATTCTGTAGTACTTTAGTGACTAGAGGCGAATGATCCGTCAATTAAAAATAACATTATTGCTTTTATTTTGTGTTTGTGGGGTGAGGTTTACAGATTTAAACTAAAAATTCCATTTAAAAACAAAAATATTTATGAGAGCAAAGAAAAGACAATTTAAGTTTATAAATTACAAGCTGAGTTGAACAATATTTTTACAAAAGAACTATTCATAGTAAAAAGCCAATTCCTTACTTTATTAATGAACAAGGTGGATTGTGTTTCTGTTCTTATTTCAAAGGGTAGTTTATTAAAAGCCTAGGTGCCGTTGCAGTATAAAATCTATAAAAATGTGTTTTTCTAGCTAAAGGGATGTTTACCACTGCCATACTATTCACTCTTAATCCGTAAGTGTTGGAACTTCTCAATATAGCACTGTACCCGCTTCGCATAAAAAAACCTTTAATACCTTAAAGATATAGAGATGAGTTACTGGAAGTACTCGGAGAAAATGAAAAAGTGGCCAACTACTTGCAAGCCTGTTAACTCTACAGATAATTCGTACCAGATGTTTTTGGGCAACGTTTAGTATTTCGATTGTGCTGTTGTATATTCCACCCCAACTTGTAATGCCATACTGCAATTTCGATTGTGCCAACCCATAGTATATCATCAAGAGAATTTTAGTTGAGCAGTGGGGTTTTAATAGATACATTTTCCGCGTTACAGAAAACATATATTTTTTTAATTCATCTACATGACTTTTCCAACTCAAGTTTTTATCGATTAAAACACCTAAGTACTTAAATTTTTCAACACTTTCAATTTTAAAACAATTTGTATTACACACAAATTCATCGGAAAAGTTTTTTTCTCCACAAGTGTGAGCAGATAACGACATGTTTGGACAATTGGTGGAATGAAAAATAATCTCACAATCATCAGAGTAAGAACCTTTTAAATTACAATTCATCAATTTAGTTTTTTCACTTATAAGTAATTGATGTTTAGCAAACCACTGTCGCAGAATTTGAATGTCCATATTAAGATTAACTATGGAGTCAAATAATTTATTATTCGTTTAAGTAAAAGTGATAGCATCAGCAAAGGCAGTAATTTTACTTTTGACATTTTGGTTAAATAATGAGTTAATGTATATTAAAAATAGAAGGGGTCCTAACACAGATCCTTGGGGTACACCAATGTTAGTGTTTAATTCATCACTATAGGTGAGGTTAAGTTTCACACGTTGACTTCTCTCTGATAGGTACGAAGAAAACCATGTATGTATAATACCTCTCAATCCACATTTGTACAATTTGTCTAAAAGTATATTGTGATTAACCATATCGAATGCCTTAGTCATATCAATAAAAAGAGCTAAAGAAGAATGATTTTTATTAAAACCATCATTTATTTCACTAGATACTTTAAGAATGGCATCTTCAGTGGATCTCGCTTCTCGAAAACCAAATTGCTCATCCCAAAAAAAGTTAGTTGTGTTAAAAAAAAATACTATTCGCTTTTTCACTAGCTTCTCAAAAACTTTACTAAAAGTTGGAAGAATGGAAATAGGTCTATATTGAGACATTAAGTTTCGATTTCCTTTTTTGAATAGTGGAATTACTTCAGCAGATTTTAAAGCAGCAGGAAAGATGCCAAAATTCACACTTGCATTAAATAAATAACTCAATGCATCTACAATATATAATGAAATTTTCTTTAAGAGGCAGTTGGTAATATTGTCCGAAGCACTTGAAGTTTTGTTATCAAGAGACAAGATTTCTTTATGGATTTCTAAAGGAGAAATTTGATTAAAAACAAATGTTTTGCTTTGAAAAGTCTCATCAACTAAATCTGAAAATAAATTACAAGAACAATTACTTTGTAATGGAAGAGGCTTCGATTGAATCGGGATAGTTGTAAAAAAAATTATTAAAATTATTAGCAATGGCCGCAGGATCGGATATCATTTTTCCTTCAATTTCTATTTTAGAAATATTGTCCTTCTGAGGTTGATTTTCAAGGATGTTGTTGACAACTTTCCACTCTTCTTTAATGTTTCCTCTACACTTCTGAAGCTTATTTGCATAAAAATTATCTCTACTCATATTTAAATGTTTTTTAACTTCCTCGCTTATTTTTTCATAATATTTTTTTAAATTTGAATTAAGTGGATGTCGCAGACATTTTTTTCGAATTTCATTTTTTTTTAATTTATTTTTCTCAACAATCTGTGACTTATCCACGGCCTGAAACGTTTCAATTTGGAATTATTCAGATTTATGACTTCAGTGCAACATTCAATATGATTTTTCAAAATACCAAGAAAAATGTTGTAAGCCATTGAAGGATTGTTTTCTGCATAGACATGCTCCCAGAACTCAAACTTTAAATGTCTAATTAAAGAAACAAAATCAATTTTGTGGGTTATTTTAAAAGGTATAGGTTGATGAATACTAGGTGATTGACATTTATCTATATTAAGATTTAGCATGCAATGGTCGGAAATTTTATAGTCTAGTACCTGAGCAGACGGATTATGTAAAAAATTACTGTCTAATCTTACGAAAATATGGTCAATGCATGTTTGTGATGAGTCTGTAATACGGGTAGGTTCCATTACAAGATGTTTCAAACCATATGAAGACATTAAAAGCATATAATTATCTGTGTCTAAGTTACTTTTTAGTATGTCAATATTAATATCTCCTAATACCAGCAAGTTCTTCACCTTTATATCTCTAAGTAAGTCATTCAAATGTGTTATAAAAATGCTTTTATTTAAGTTGTTTTCATGCAGACGATAAACGCTCAAAAAAGTAAACTTTTCTCTATGAATAATACAATTCATTTTAATTATATCGGCGCTAATCAAACTAATCGTAATAGCATCACATTGATAATCTTTTTTTATATACACAACAACACCACCTGAGCTATATGAATTATTACAATTTGCGTATTGATTGTAACCAAGAATGTTATAATTAGATAGTTCATAATCATACAACCAAATCTCAGATAAAACAATTATATCAACATTAAGATGGAAAGCGTTTAAATAAGCCAAAAATAAATTGAAATTTGCTCTCATACTTCGTATATTTTGATGAATAATATTTAATGTAGAAGAGATGGAATTAGCATATTTTTTTTGATAAATTGAGTTATTTGAATTCATTATAAAAGAAAGTATATTATAGCTTATAGTTTACTGAGGTCTTCAAAACACCTCACTTTAATAACACTATCACCCTCGATTTTACGCAAAAAAATTATGCTATTCCTCATCCATATATACTTAAATTTTTTTTCTACTTTTATTTTTTTGGTGGCATTAAAGAGTGCTCACATATGGGGCGTTAAGCTATCATTGATGTACATTTGAGTTCCATCCTGATCATCACCCAGCAGTTTCGTTGTTCCTTTTTTCATGTTTCAATTTCATAATTTTCTCTTTGATTAAATGATGAGTAAACTTAAGAGAAAGAATGTTTAAGCATGGTTTGTTTGGGTTATTTGGTGTTTTATTTTGTTTCACAAAACAGTTGCTAATGTCACGTTCATCCAAGTTAACACCCACTCCATCGCGAATGATTTTTAGAGCGCTTTCAAGTGTAGCCGAAGCATCGGTATCAGGCACATTGACGATTTCTATGGTATTACTAAGTCTCGATTGCTCCAATGAATTAATGCGTTCTTGCAAAACACTCAAGGTAGTTTTTAATTCAATGTTTTCATTTTGCAGCACAGATATTTTAGATAGGCAATCCTGGTTAATTATTTTTAGTTCTTTAATTTCATTAAAAACCATTTCCATTGTTATGACGTTTTGTGTTTTTTTTTCTCTTTTTCCACTTTGTTATTAACCGGTGGCGTATGACAATTCAAACTAGGGAGGTGGGTTTCGGCAGAGAATGAGGTTCTCCGCAAAGAATTGCAGTGAGAGAACTTCCAGACTGAGCGGTTTTTTTTCATAAACTCAAGATCAGCGGGCAACACATTCACACAACTTGTATGGAAATACTTTTTGCAATCATTACACTGAATTTTTAATTCGTTTCGATCGACTTTTTTTTCACATTTCATTTTATATTAAATGACAAAACGAACTTCAAGGAAATAGTTAAATTTTAAACTTGAATCAGTGTTAGTTTTTTTGTAAATTTATTCCTTAGTTTAAATTGCTAAAATCGATTGATTTATTGATTAAGTTTTTTCGATACGTGTGTACCCCACAACACAACTACTTAAACATTGTCATGCTTGTTAATCTCTTTATAAAACCTCTATGTGTGTATACGTTTATTGAAAAAAGAATAAAGATAAATTATAATAATAATAATAAATATATCCCTGAACTCATCAATTTTCAGCAACAGACTTTATGCATTTATATGACATATTTTAAGACCGTTACTCTGATTATTAAAAACCCTTAACTAATGAAAGCAGAACATCATTACTGTTATCATTCGTGGAACCGTTATTCGTCCTTGTATATCACCACGAAAAGCTTATCTCCGGTACACAGATTACATCAACCGTAGCATCAACAAATATAACCCTGAACTCATCAATTTTCAGCAACTGACTTTGTGAATTTATATGACATATTTTAATACCGTTACTCTGATTAGTAAAAACCTTAACCAATGAAAGAAGAACATCATTACTGTAATCATTCCTGGAACTGTTATTAAAAACTCTTGCATTCATTATTATTTAAAGTTCTATATCTATTTTCACTGAGAAGCTAAATTAAATCTGATTTTTAATAAAAACTTCGGAAAAAAGTGAGCAAGAATGAGAAATAAACAGGTACTAGAAAAAAAATAATAAAAATAAACAAATAGCGAAAAACAATATTGAATTATTTATCGAAATTAAATTATTATATTATTATAATAAAAATGATAATTAGAGAAAATAAGAAAATAGAAAACAAAAATTAAAAATGATAAAACAAAAATATCGAAATAAAATTGTTATGTATGCTGATGTGTGCTCGGCTATGACAACTCCATTCAAGTCTTCCATGCTTTCTATCAGTTATGCATCATCATCTATTTGACGTTTCATATTTACAACACCACGAATAGTAAAAACTGATACCAACTACAAGTTTTTTGTCAAACACTCGCGAAGAAAAATTGGTAAAATATGTAAACAAAAAAATATTACACGAACCACGAGAAAAACGAAGAGAGAGAGAGTGAGAGAAAAGTGAAAGTGAACTTTTATAGTGCTCTGTTTTTGTTTCTATTTTACTTTTAAATTAAAAGCTGATTTAGTTTTAAAATCATTATTTAAGCTTATTTTGAAAAGAAAAAGTTAACCACCTGAAGTTGTCTAAAAGGTAGGAAAGCTTAAGACTTTTAAATATACCGCGTAAGGTGGCCAATTATTTTGGGTATAACCTTTTATATGAAGCCGAAGAGAAAATTGGAGGAAACATCTCCTAAAAAATCGCCAAATAGTTAAAAATCTACATCACTAAGAGATTACCTACTGGCTTAAGACTCCTGCAGTATGGCACAACCAATTCCTCAGTCAAATGATTTAAAATCCGTATTTGAAGGTTGTCTGGCTGAGCATTAAAAAAATATCGAAACAAAGGATGACGTCTTAGCTGTCTCTGTTGAAATACAGCTCTTACAGTCCCAAAATAAGCACCTTACGGAACACTTGGCTGTTGCCGAGAATTATTGCGAGGCTCTTGAGAGACAAACTTGAAATTTTGCATCAACAAACGTGAAAATACGGTTATATTGAATTTACCCCCAGATGAGAAGACAGACATGAAAGAACTAGGAAAACAAACTTGTCTTAGACTTCTGAATCTAGATGAAAATGCAAAGCTATGATAAGATACAAGAGTTTATTAATCGGCACAACAATAAAACAACTATGGTGCTTACTTCAACAACAAAAATACCGTACACAAAATTATCGAAGCCGCGCCGGAGCTTAAGATCTCTGGAATCGTCGTACATCGCGAACAGTCTTTATTATTTCGAAAACAGAGGAGAACAGTAAGCGATATTAGCAGAAAAGTTTGGAAATGGAGCTGTTAAAATTTTAATCAGAGGATCTAAACTGAATAGCAGATTTTTTATTTTCACATAACTAGCGAGTTATCCTCTTAGCGAAGAGGATTGAAAATAACAACAAGTGATGAACTGTCATTTGTCAATTCGACTTTTGGAGAGGAAGCAATGTGCTTTTTTGACATCAACATCAGGATTCACAATAACAACTGTCATAGTTTCAACGAGCCCTCTGGGAGTCAGCATGTAAACAAACAACTAAGTTCTGGTCCCTACTTTAACCGCCATCATCACTTAAAATAGGATAGAGTTGCCGTCTGCCATTGAATTAATTATAATAATAAATCCCTTCTTAAAAAAAGCAAGGGTTGCTCGATCACCTCCATCCCAATCGAGTGACAGCGGTAAGAAGAGTTCGCCGGTAACGCCAGATGCGCGAGTAAAAAACGACTCAATGAAAACAGAAATTCTTGAGAAAGATAATAATGAACTTCGTCAAAAACTTGATGAAGTAGTAAAACTTTATCAGGAGTTAAAGAAAGAAGTTGATCTTCTTTGTAAGGAAAATGAGGTGCTGAAGAATAAACACCACAATGACTCGAATGCTGGTTCATCGCAAGCGAAAAATGTCATTTATGAGACTGATGAAGAAGAGCTAGCCCGCGAAACAGATAAGTTCTCAAACAAAAGGCCGAGTAAAAAACGCAAGGCTGGATCCTCACGTGATGGCGCCTGTTTTCCTGAAAAAATTGCATCACCAAAAGATGCCAATATTAAAGAAAACCCTATTAAAATTAGGCCTCCTCTACCAATTAATGTTGTCGGTATTGCGGAGTATAACCGGCTGCAAACTATCTTAAAGACGTTAACACCGTCAGACTTTAAAGTTATTTCACTTAATAACAACAAATATAAAGTTTGCGTGAAAGATCCTGAAAGTTATCGTCTCCTGTCGCGAAAACTAAACGAAGAAAATGTGGAATGGTACACTTATGAGAATAAGTCGAAAAGACCTTTACGTTGTAGCGAGAGGTTTGCACCCATCATGTCCAAAAGACGATATTATTAACTATCTGAAGAGGAACTATAAGAGTTTAGAGTTTAGCTGTGGACATCGTCAAAAGAGAAACACAAAAAAAAGAAAGCGAAACAAATGTGGTACAGCGTGTTCTTCCACTATTTATTCTTACTTTTGATAAGGCAGAGTAAATAGACGATATTTACAAAATTAAAACAATCCCCAATATTGTTGTTAAGATCGAACCTTTAAGAAAGAGTTCAAGACTGATTCCGCAGTGTAAACGCTGTCAAGAATTCAATCACACGCAAACTTATTGCAAAAAAGAACCTTGGTGTGTAAAGTGCGCCGGAAATTATCTTACTAAAGACTGCACCTCAGATACCAAAAGTGCAGCAACGTGAATAAATTGTAATAAAAGTCATCCGGCCAAATAAAGAGGCTGTGAAGTAGCAAAAGAATTACAAAAACGGCGGTCAATATTTAGGCAGTCACAAAGAAAACCACCAAGCCAAGTAGAAAAGCAAGTTCTTAAGACCCCTAAGAGGTTAAATGCCCAAATACCCAAAGAAAAAGATCAATCAACACAACCAGAGCAAACACCAAAGAAAGGTGGTGTAAACACATATGCCCAAATAACGGCTAAGAACGTACCTTTACAAAAAGATACTGCTAGTGATTCACTCACGAACGTCTTAGACATAATCCTTTCGAAAATTGAGGAGCAATGTGGTACAAATAAACTTATATTTGATTGGCTAACTAAACTCGAAAACCGTTTTCGGCCAAAATGCCCTACAAAAAGAAAAACATGATGGAAAAGCCCAAAAAAATTACTTTAAATGCAAAGGGATTATGGCAAAAATTTGGAGAATTAGAAATGTTTATGCATGAGAAAGATATTGATATTTGTTTGATATTGGAAACGCATGTCAAGAAACAATAAAATAGTAAGATCAATGGATATTTAGAATACCCCTCAACTCATCGGTCAAACAAAGCAAGAGGTGGGGCATCTTTATTTATAAAAGAATGCATCTAACATACGATAGGCCCAAAAATAGAGGCTGAATCAATGCAATTAATCGGTGTACAGGTTAGAACTCTGAATGTTGTACTGAATGTATCTTCCATATACTGTCCTCCACGATGTAAAATTGAAAAGAATGAATTTATGAACGTGCTAAAATTACTTAAACAAAATTTTATTCTTGGTGGTGACTTTAATGCGAAGCACAGCTTTTGGGAATCTAGAGTTATTTCTCAAAAGGTCGACTGATCTACGAAGCGGTAATGGAAAATAATTGCGATTTTCATTCGACTGGCAACCCGACTTCTGGCCGACTGATCCATCGAAAATACCTGATCTTATTGATTTTTTTGTGGTCAAAGGAATACCCTCAAATAAAATTAGCATAACAGAAAGCTTTGATCTTTTCTCAGATCATTCTGCTGTTATTCTGACTATGAGCGAAAATCTTGTTAAAAATGAAAAACCACCCACGCTAGCCAATGGGAAAACCAACTGGGGAGGTTTTAAGAAAGATATAGAGGATAACGTTGAATTAAGGGTTTCACTAAAAACGCCTCTCGAACTTGAAGACGCAGTAGATAACTTCGTCAATATCGTACAACAAGCCGCATGGAAAAACACCCCGTACCAAAGAGAAATGCCGCGCTTTAAAAACCTAAAATATCCGCAGGAAATAAAAGATTTAGGAGAAGAGAAACGAAAAGCACGTAAGAAATGGCAGCAAACTCGAGCTCCTCAATACAAGGTACATTTAAATCGCTTGTGTAATTTACTAAAAAAGAAGATAGCTGACTTCAAAAATTCTGAAGTTGGAAATTATCTTGAAAGCTTGACAGCAAGATAAGAATCCAACTACTCACTCTGGAAAGCTGTTAAAGTAACGAAGAAACCAAAGCACCTCCGTTTAAGAATGATCAAAATGAATGGGCAAAAAGCGACAAAGAGAAAGCAAAGGTTTTCGCGGATTACCTGGAGTACACAGTTAAACCTTTTGATGGTGATGGGCAAGTACTTAACGAAAATTTAAATATAAGTTCTAACTCAAGCGAAAATTACATAACCAGAAATGTTACCCTTGCCGAATTAAGTAGAGAGATAAGAAAGCTTAAGTATAAGAAAGCTCCGGGATATGACCTAATTACGGCCGAAGTTCTCAAAATGCTTCCGGTTCATCAAAAAGGGCTAATTAATCTTCTTTATATAATAAATGCCACTCTAAGGCTAAAGTACTTTCCGAGCCAATGGAAGGTTGCGGAAGTTATACTGGTTCTCAAAACAGGAAAACCTATTTCGCTTTTACCCGTAATATCTAAGGTCTTTGAAAGAATATTACTTCTGCGCCTGCAGCCAATAATGAAAGAAAAGCGCCTAATATCTGAACATCAGTTTGGATTTAGAAGCAAGCATTCGACAATTGACCAAGTGCATAGGATCACTGACGTCATTGAGAAAACTCTTGAAGAAAAGAAATTTTGTTCGGCGGTCTTCCTAGATGTGTCGCAAGCTTTTGATAAGGTGTGGTACGAAGGCCTAATTTTTAAATTAAGACAAATTCTGCCTGAAGCACTTTATACGGTTCTAAAAGCATATCTAGAAAATAGACTTTTTAGAGTAAGACATGGAAAAGATTACTCGGATCTCAAAGAAATAGTGGGTGGGATACCACAGGGAAGTGTTTTAGGTCCAATATTGTACCTATGATTTACACGTCATATACCTCAAAACAGAAGACACTGTCGTAGCCACGATTGCAGACGACATTGCAATACTAGCAGTGAGCCAAACGATAAATGATGCTACGACTAAATTAGAAAAAGCTCTGAATAATGTCAATGAATGGACGAAAATATGGCAGATATCGCTTAACGAAGTAAAATTAGTTCATGTAAATTTTACGTATAAAAAAATTAATAGATTACCGGTATTTGTGAATACGGTTCAAGTTCCGTGAAAATTAAAATGGAAACCGCATGTTAAAAAGAAATCCGAAGAGTTAAATAATAAACTCAGAGATATGTACTGCTAGTTTTGGAAAGGTTTCGTCTGGACTTACGGTAAAGAACTCTGGGGTTGTACGCTAGATTCTAATTTAAATACCTAACAAACATTTGAAAATAAACTGCTATGATTGTTCGTAAACGCACCTTGGTACATTAGAAACGAAGATCTCTACAGAGATCTCGGGATTCCCACGGTTCGCGATGGAAATCATAGAAAACGGCTATTACAAGACTGATATAGTACTATAATCGAAATTATCGATGAGACGAATTTAGAACGCCGCCTACGAAGGACTAAGGCTTCCGACCTGGTGCACTAAACGAAAATCCGCTATAAAATTGCGGTATAGCCAGGAACTATCACCGGATAGTTACCTGCAACACGGTAATTAAATTCGTTAAAAATAAATTGCTAGATAACGTTGAACTTAGTGGCAATCGGAAGGAGGAGGTGTTTTTAATGCAGTAAGAATCTCACACTCCTATGAGCACGCGTTTTTCGGTCCTCATAGAGCCTTTTGAAGGTTTTACTCCTACTCACTGGAAAAAAATCTACCCAATATTGCAGGAAATCCGAAGATTGTATTTTAGTAAGTGTTCTCTCGTTTGATGACTGTCTATGTGTTCCGAATAAAGAGGGTGGCTGGAAGTGATTATACAGTTTTTCTCTCATGCAGTTTCATATTGAAATATTTATGCTAATCTATTTCAGAATAAATTTTATATAATTTAGTTTTAGCTAAACTAAAAGCTTAACATTCAATTGATATTGCAATTCTTTAAATTTGCTTTAACTACTACGCTATGTTTTTCTTTTACTTTCGCTAAGCTAAAAGCCCTTTAATAAAATTTTGGTGTTCACCTAACAAATATCTTTTTGTTTGAAATTTGTATATATATTTCATTCAAATATTACTATTTCAACTTTAGAACAGCACATTAAAGCTTAAAATCAACATTATGTATAAATAAAAAATAGTATGGTAATTATTATTATTAAGACAAAATTAAAATAAAAAAAACTAATTCTGGCAATTTAGTATAAATTTCTGTGTTATTTCTTCATAACTAATTTGCTTTTTTTTGTTCAATATTATCTATATTGAACATTTTCTGATTTTTTTTTAACATTTTCTCATATTGTTATATTTTATAGACATATATATCTAACCGGCAGATGGCTAATTGCCATGCTTGTTAATCTCTTTATTAAAACTCTAAGTGTGTATACGTTTATTGAAAAAAGAATAAAGATAAATTATAATAATAATAATAAATATATCCCTGAACTCATCAATTTTCAGCAACAGACTTTATGCATTTATACGACATATTTTAAGACCGTTACTCTGATTATTAAAATCCCTTAACCAATGAAAGCAGAACATTATTACTGTTATCATTCGTGGAACCGTTATTCGTCCTTGTATATCATCACAAAAAGCTTATCTCCGGTGTGAGGTACTTTGTTATCAAAGGCTGAGGTTTAGCTCGTCGGGTTCCAAGGTTTTAACTAAAGTAAGTACAGAAAGCTTTAGTTTTTGAAGGATTTTTATTGGTAACTCCTTTATTATGATATTTATATTCTTAAAATTAAATGTACAATTAAGTGGTTATCATTATTTTCGTGATTTTATTGTGCCGTGGTTAATAAGGTCCGTTTTACCTCTTCGTTTGCTGTCCTAATTAAATCATGTTCCCCTCTCGGATATCGGTACTGAATTATTGTTGCCTTTTATACGCTGATGGTGCGGCAAATGCTTAGGTTCTCTGCACTTCATTATTCTGCGGCAGCCACTCAATGGTTTTCGTTAGCAATAGAAACGTCTTGCGTCGACTGGCATTCAAACGGTTTTCACCGGCAATCAAACGACTTTCGTCGGCAATCAAACAGCTTTCGCTGGAAATCAAACGGTTCTCACCGGCAATCAAACGACTTACGTCGGCAATCAAACAGCTTTCGCCGGCAATCAAACGGTTCTCACCGGCAATCTAACGACTTTCGTCGGCAATCAAACAGCTTTCGCTGGCAATCAAACGGTTCGCACCGGTAATCGGACGACTTTCGTCGGCAATCAAACAGCTTTCGCTGGCAATCAAACGGTTCTCACCGGCAATCGAACGACTTTCGTCGGCAATCAAACAGCTTTCGCTGGCAATCAAACGGTTCTCACCGGCAATCAAACGACTTTCGTCGGCAATCAAACAGCTTTCGCTGGCAATCAAACGGTTCTCACCGGCAATCAAACGACTTTCGTCGGCAATCAAACAGCTTTCGCTGGCAATCAAACGGTTCTCACCGGCAATCAAACGACTTTCGTCGGCAATCAAACAGCTTTCGCTGGCAATCAAACGGTTCTCACCGGCAATCGAACGACTTTCGTCGGCAATCAAACAGCTTTCGCTGGCAATCAAACGGTTCTCACCGGCAATCAAACGACTTTCGTCGGCAATCAAACAGCTTTCCCTGGCAATCAAACGGTTCGCACCGGCAATCAAACGACTTTCGTCGGCAATCAAACAGCTTTCGCTGGCAATCAAACGGTTCTCACCTTACCACTGGTGGGGGGTAGTCTTGATTATTTATTATTTACCTATTTCTTACGGATCCGATATGGGCGACTTCTTTCCAGGTCGACGGCTGCTGTCTGACTGTCTCTTGGAGCATTCTGTGTGCTCTATTTATAGTACTCTTCCGTATCGTCCCCGTGTTTAAATTTTTTTGTGACTTGTTGCACTATGCACCACGTCACCCTTTATCTACTATTAAAATAATATTTTATTGCTGGTACAACATTCTATACCATAGCGAGGGGATGGGGAATAGATGGAGGTCCCTTGTTCGTTGCCCAGTTGTTAACTTCAGTGGGGATCTGGTTGATAAGATCTTCTTATTCTTCCTATTATTATATAAATTATTTTATTATATTATTATATTTTTTTTGTAGTATTTACAAAGCAACAAAAAACTTAATCTTTGATCTGGAGAGAAAAATAAAAAAAATTATTTCATACATAAATAAAAAATAACAAAAAAAACGCTTCTAGCGAAGTAATCTGGGAAAATGGGAAAATGAACAAAAATAGAAAATTATTAAAGAAAATTAGTTATTTCAACTAAAATAAATAAATAATTCGATTCTGGCGAAGTATACCGTCATGTTAGGGGGTTCTTATGGCGCATAGGTGACCCATCTCTGCTGTCCGTCAAATATTAATAACGCCACTCCCGGTCTCTTGATGAAAGCTGTGACTCGCCCCCAGCTTCTTCTGAAAGTCAGCTTCTGGCGCCGCCGGTAGTTCGGCCTATACAGGTGGTGGCTTTTGACTATGATGTCCGTAAATGGGTCATCAGGCACCTCCTTCCTTCGGCGGCCCTGGTCTCGCTTGGTATCGGGTGTTAAAATTACAAGCTGTGAGTGGGTCGTTGCTTGGTTGTTGGGGTTCGGCATAGCTGCAGCTGGCTGTAAGTATGCCATCAGACTCTCCAGATCTATATTTGGCAGCTCCGGAGTTCTCGGTCGATCTCTTTGGTTTTCTGAGACCTCTGTTGCCATCTGCTGCTCCTGGTCTTTCACTGATGGTAGGGTTGGTGATGGCGCGTGTGTTTTTTGTGAGGGTACTCCTTTGTTACTAGCAACCGGGGGTCTAACCCTCTTTCTGGTGGCTTTTGAAGTCGTCTCCTTCGATTGTCCTGGAAGCTTGTCCACTTCGTCCGTTGCCTTCATACGCACTGTCCTTCTCGCGGGGTTTGTAGGCAAGGCCGCTATCTGGATTACCTTCCTTACGACGCACAGTGTGAGAATTCACAAATCTAGCG
This sequence comes from Philhelius pedissequus, assembly GCA_910595825.1. Classification (NCBI taxonomy): domain Eukaryota; kingdom Metazoa; phylum Arthropoda; class Insecta; order Diptera; family Syrphidae; genus Philhelius; species Philhelius pedissequus. The sequence continues at coordinate 126,088,479 of OU343160.1, read as the reverse complement.
GAATTTAATTAAAAAAATGATATGCACAAACTGATGTAAAAGTTGGTTTTACTTGGAGCCTAAACCTTCTACTAACCGATTTAGAAAGAACTGTTATGCGGGAGTGATGTAGAATAAAGATAATTGATGTCAAAGTTGCAATTAGTCATTTTTTCGGTGGCAATTGGCGAGTGAAGGTGGTTTAGCTATTTTTTTTTTTTTTAGTGCATGGTTCAATTTTTATTAAAAGTTTTGCTTTTATTTCATTAACAGGATATCGGAAAATTGAAAAGTAAGTAAAATTTTAATTTATATGGTGTTTAAATAGATTTGTTGGTGGATGGGGTGCAAAAAAAAGCGTAATTTTATTCAATTTGTACATTCATTAGAGAAAAAATTAAATTATTCAGTGTTATTCAGATGTGAGACTATATGCATTTTAAAGTCTGATATGTCTGCTATAATTAACCGCTTTAAGTTGCTGCGCATAGGTGCGACGCCCATACATTTTTTTTTCATTTTTGAACTGGCCTTCAGCAAAAAATAAATGTCAAAATAATAGTAATTTTATTACTTATATTACCATGAAGTGCTACATTGACAAGATTTTTTTGCGTATGTGTAGGGGAGTTCAGTGTGAGTATAATTTTCGATTTTTTGAGCTGAACACCCCACCCCCCTCTCATTGAGGGGCCATCTTCTATAAAGGGGTGTTAAGAGTTTTACGTGATATTTTGAAAACAGTTATTTTTCGCAAAAAATACTTACATCATCTTATAGATCATTAAATTCTCTACAATTTATGTTAATAAACTTTTTTTATGTAGAACAAAAAATAAAAAAGTTATAATTCAATAAAAAAAAAATTTTCAAAATAAATATTATTTTAAAGGTTTTCTTTCTTTTTTCTCGATTTTGAACTTTTAAAGACATTTTTATTGAAAATCTGTTTTTAACTATACCTACCTTTTTCATTTTCGTTTCAATGGTACAAAGTGTATAAACATGAATTGTAGAGAATTTAATAGTTAAAATCAATTAAATTATTATTAGTTTAATCCACATAATGTGTTGTGCTTTTGTTATAAGTTTTGTGTGTCCTAAACGTGGTCTTTCGTGGTAGGTAGAAGTACATGTTTCAAGTGTAAGAGTACATTTTTGATACATGATAATCTTTGAATATTTCAGAATGTCTTGCGAAATTACGAAAAAACAAATTTTTGATATTTGGGTTTCAAAGATCAAAATAAAGCGGTTTGAGGCCGTTTTGTCCTTTGTTTTGACCCATTTTAGTCAAATAACTTTTTCCGAAGAGGCACTGAAGACACTAAAAGCTACCTTGAGACAAATTTGTTTCAGGTTTAATGAAATGTGGACAATAATTGGTAGACACCGTGACCGTTTCGAAAAAACTCATTCTTCGTGGCTTAATGAAACCCTTACTCTTCCACAAGCATTTTTAGATGAAATTCCATCTTCGTCTTCAAATATTAAAAAAGTAGGGAGACCAAAAAAGAATTTTGAAGAGTGCTGTGAAAAAATAAAAAAGAAAAAAGTAAAAAGCCTGTTGGATTCATATAGCTTTGAAGAAATTGGGATGGCCTACGAAAAAAAATTAAGAATAATTGGAAAAAGAGATACTGCCGCTGTAGTCAAAAAATTAGCAGTTAGTTCCCCAAAAAGAGGTTTGTTTTCACTATAGTATTATCAACTTTTATTTACTTTTTTTTAACTTAAGGTACGAAGTTAAAAAGATCGCTTGAAACAGTGCCCTCTGAACAAATATGTTTATCTGCCGATGAAGCGTTGGCTTTGATTGTGGATACCCAGTTATCCACTCATCAATATGATATCATTCGTCAAAAAATTAACAAAGTCGTTAAAAATCTATTGCCCTCATATGATAAAATTAAGGAGTCCAAAAAAAAATGCTATCCTGATCAAAAAAATGTGTCAGAATCGTCTGCCGTGTGTGATCTTCAGAGCTTGGTTGACCATAGTGTTAGGCGTTTATGTTTGGCCCAAAAAGATGCATTTAATTGTGAGGAATTTAAATCAGGACTTAAAGAATTATCGTTGATTTTTAAGTGGGGATGTGACGGAGCTCAACAAAAATCATATAAACAAAAATACACATCTGAAGAGTGTTTTGACGAAAATCTTTTTAGCATTTCCATGGTTCCAATTCAAATGCACTTTTGTCAGGAAGAACTTAAGACCATAATTTGGCAAAATCCCGCCCCCTCTTCAACAAGATACTGCCGCCCTATTAAACTTGTTTTTGCGAAGGAAACAACGGATTTGATAAAAAAGGAAGTTGATCTAGTAGTAGAGCAAGTTAAAAAATTATCACCCGTTGAAATTCACGAGGAAGATTTTCATATCGCAGTAAAACCTGTTTTTTTACTAACAATGGTAGATGGTTAAGTGTGCACTGCTTTATCACCTGTAACTTCATCATCTCAAACATGCTACATATGCGGCGCAAAGCCCTCCGAAATGAATAATACCAGCATAATATCGAGAAAGTCTGAAAATCAGATGGCAATGTCCTTTGGGTTAAGTCCACTCCATGCTTGGATTCGTTTCATGGAGTGTATTCTTCATATAGCATACAGGCTTGATGTAAAAGTTTGGCAAGTCAAAGAAAAAGAAAGTAAGGAAAAGTTTAAAGCCAGGAAAAAGGTAATACAAGATAGGTTTAAAAATGAAACTGGCTTACTAATTGATATGCCAACACAACAATCTGGCAACACGAACGATGGCAATACGGCAAGAAGATTCTTCCGAGACGAATTTAAAACGGCTGAAATAACCGGAATTGATGTGGATCTTATAAAAGGGTTCCGCATTATTTTAGAAGCTCTAGCTTCTGGATTTTCAATCAATTTGGATGCGTTTGAATCATTTGCGTACAAGACCAGGACTTTATATTTAGAAAAGTATGGATGGTACTATATGCCAGTAAGCGTACATAAAATATTGTTTCATGGCAGACAAGTGGTTGCTTCATGCATTCTGCCGATTGGCCAACTTTCGGAGGAGGCGCAAGAAGCTAGGAACAAAGAAAATAGAAAATATCGTGAGCTATTCACGAGAAAAACTTCGCGGTTGGACACAATAACGGATCTTTTAAATAGGCTATTGATAACATCGGATCCTTTTATAGCCAGTATAAGGTGCATTCCGAAAAGGAAAAAAAGTGCTATCGAGCATGAAGTCTTAGACCTTTTAAATGCAACTATGTAATATAAAAATCTTGTTTCAAAGTTTTTTATGTATTTATGTATTTTATGTTCTTTATGAATAAATATAAGTAAAAAGGAACAACAATTTTTTTTCAGCGTATTTAAATTGTTTCTGATGTGCTTACCTAAGTGCATAAAACGCGTAGTTTCAAAACTCCGTTCATTAAAAACTTGGCTAAGTATATACAAAATTCTATTTTAATTTCATATTGGTATATATTAGTTATAAATATGACCAAAAAAAAATCAAGAATAGGCTTTTTGCTGAGCGAAATTCATTTGTTAAGAAGGGTCTATCAAACTGCAAAAAACGAGTACTTTCAAAGCTCTGTAAAAAAAAAATTTACAAAATATATTAATAAATTGTTGTTAAATTTCATTATTCACATATTTATAATTAATCTTGCAAAAAAAGAATTATCAAAAAGTAAAACTTGTAACCGCTATTAATTTAATTCCGCTAGATGAGCGAATTCCCACACTGTGCGACGGGTTGTTCACCTCTTCTTGGCTTAGCATCTATCGGAGGCCGAGGTGATACGTTGAGGCGTCTAGGCATTGTTGGTTGTCGCACGAAGGGATTTTTTACTGCTGACTCCATTGAATATGTTTTTAGACTGCAATCGTGAGCTGTGGTGCTCGTCCCTTTTATATCTCTGAGGTGAGCTCGTATTGTTTGGTCTCGGTTTGATTTGTTGTTGCCTGGTTTTATTCGTCTTAACACCACGATGACTGGGGAAACGAATTTCACCACTTCAAATGGCCCTTCGTAACGAGGGGCTAACTTCTCGGTGAAGTAGTTAATTGCGGATGAAAGAACTCTCACTCTTTTATACACATGTTCCCCTATGCTGGGTTTCCAGGGCCGTCTTCTTAAATTATAATATTTGCCCTGGGTTTCGGCGGCTTTTTGTAAGTTGGTTGTAACTAGCTGGTAAAGGGCTTTCTGCCGTTCTTGTCTGACGGAGATAACTTCTGGGTTTTCTGGGTGGCAACTGTCGGGTATTTCAGGTTGTAATGGGGCGCGTAGCTCTCTACCGTAATTTAGGAAGGCCGGAGTAAAACCTGTTGCCGAGTGCTTACTGGTATTTATGGCAAATGTCAACTCCGGGAGGTACTCGTCCCATTTTCGGTGATTTTCTTGGACATATTGTGCCATCATGGTCTTTAATACCCGGTTTACCCTTTCTGTAGGGTTTTCTTGCGGCGTGTACGGGGCGGTAAGGATCTGTGTTATCCCTGTTTCGTATAAGAAGTTCTGAAATTGTTGGCTAGTAAACTGTGCTCCGTTATCCGATAACAAGTTTCGAGGCACTCCGAATTTAGATATTATTTTTTCTCGCAATGCTTTGATCAGTGCGGCGGTCGTGGCTGCTCTTAATGGGGTTGCATCTACCCACTTCGTGAATTTGTCGATGAAAACTACCATCACAGTATTTCCTTTCATTGAACGAGGGAGGGGTCCCACAAAATCTACACAGACCGTGTCCCACGGGCTTTCTACTCGGCGTGTATGCATGAGTCCACTTGGTTTTTGCTGAGGTACCTTGTACCGATTACAGATATCACATCTGCTTACATATTTGGTCGCGTCACGTAGCATTCCGGGCCAGTAATATGAACGCATCAGTCGAGCGGTAGTTTTTGCTATCCCAAGGTGTCCTGCCGTCAGCGCATCGTGATTCTCCTGTAAGACCTTGTTTCGTTCATTCTTCGGGACACACATCTTCCAGTCATGGCTCCGATCAGCCAAAGGATGGGCCTCAAACCTCCTATATAAACGGTCATCTTGAATTCGGTAATCGGGAAATTTTTCGGGATTAGCGGCTACTTGGTCCATTCGTTCTGTCCATCGTTTAAGATCAGGCATTCGCTATCAACGCAGGGTAAGGGATCTCTAGACAAAGTATCGGCTATTACATTCATTGCGCCTTTTCGATACAGGATGTCAAAATCATATTGTTGCATCTCTATTGCCCATCTGGCTAACCTTCCAGACGGGTTTTCTAATGAGTGAAGCCACTTCAGTGAATGATGGTCTGTGACTACCGTGAAATGATATCCTTCTAGGTACGGTCGCATCTTGCGTATTCCCCATAGAATACCCAAGCATTCCTTTTCAGTTACGGAGTATTTCTTTTCCAACTCAGTTAATGTTCGGCTGGCATAAGCGATTACTCTTTCGTGCCCTTTCGTATTTTGTGATAGAACGACCCCCAAGCCGTATTGACTTGCATCAGTTTGTAAGGTGAAAGGCAATTCAAAGTCCGGGCACATTAACACTGGAGCTTCGGTAAGTTTCATCTTCAGTTCATCGAACGCTTCTTTTTGTGGAGTTCCCCATTCCCATGGCTGGTTCTTTCTTAATAACTTGGTCAACGGAGTTGCTATCAGCGAAAAAATTTTAATAAACCGGCGGTACCACGACGCGATGCCTAACACACGTCGCAGTTCCTTGACGTTTTTAGGAGCGTTAAGCTCCTGTACGGCGGCTACTTTATCGGGGTCGGTACTAATTCCTTGGTCACTGACAACGTGGCCTGAATATTTTAGCTCTTTCTTACAGAATTCGCATTTATCGGGGTTGATCTTTAAGTGGGCGGCTCGGAGGCGTCTAAAGACCTCACGTAAATGTTCAATATGTTCCTCGAAAGTTTTGCTGATTACTATAATGTCGTCTAAGTAGGCGAATGCATACGGATCCATATCGGGGCCTAAGACAGAGTCCAACATACGTTGAAAGGTTGCTGCGGCAGAATTCAGCCCGCATGGCAATACCTTCCATTGGAAGAGACCGCGTCCAGGAACAGTAAAGGCTGTGGCGGGGCGGGATTCAGGTTCTAAAGGAATTTGCCAATATCCTTGTTTTAAATCGATTGTAGATATAAAATTGGCCTGCTTCAATTTGTCCAAGACTGCTAGAATTTGTGGTAATGGGTAAGCGTCCATTATGGAAATCTCGTTTAATTGTCTGTAATCGACACACACTCTCCAACTTCCGTTTCTCTTTTTAACTAAAACAATGGGTGAGCTATATGGACTGTTTGATGGTTCTATTCTTCCCGCTTGGAGCAATTCATTGATTTCTTCATCAATTATTTTCTGCATAGCAGGGTTTCTTGGATTATATCTCTGTCGGAACGGTTCATTCGACTTCAGTTTTATCCGGTGAATGGCAGCGTTGGTGGTACTGAGAAGCTTCTCGAATTTTGGTAATTCTCGGTCCAATAATTCATGCAGCATTTTCATTTGGACATCCGAGAGAGGCTTACCTCCAAGTGAACACAGTCGCTCTCTCTCTCTTGGGTCAGAATCGTGAGATGGCTTCAACTCCTTCCCACCTATTGACAACGAGAAACTCATTTTCTTCAGAAGATCCATTCCAATAACGGCGGCGTCGGTCAGTTGCTTAAAGTATATCATTTCGCCTTGGATCTGTTGGTCGCCTATTCTAAGTTCCACATTGTAATGCTCTTTGGTGTGTATAGGTGTACCATTTGCCATATGTACAGTATGTTCCCTGAACTCTTTGGGAATCCTAAGCCTTTTAAGTAGGCGTCTTATTTTAGTACCTATATATGACTTCGTAGCACCTGTATCTAGAAGAGCGTTGAAGGTGTGTCCGTACAGATTCATAGGCAGAAAATATCGCGGGTCCGACCATAATTCTAAGTCGGGCATTACTGTAGGCTGCTGGGCTAATTCCGTCGCCCCTAGAGGGGTTGTAGGTATCGTGGCTTCGGATATAGTTTCCGCGCGGCTGATTTAGGGAGGGTTATTCGTAGTAGATTCATTTTCATTCCCCTCTTCTACTTCAATAATCTTTGCCTCAAGAATAGTTTCGATCGGCGGTGGCGTATTGGCTTTCGCTGTGGCGTTTTCGGTCTTCTCTGACTCTGAAACGGGGTGGGGTGTTATATTCAATACGGAAGCCCTACTGTTCTGCTGGTGACAAGGGCAATTTCGCGTCATCCGCCCATCTTCGCCACAGAAGGAACAGAACTGGCGAAAGGGGCGGCGGCAATTCACCTTTGAGTGCCCTCGCTGCTTACAATTCCAGCAGTGGGTCATGCGATCGTATTTGTCCATCGGAGCTGCGGGCGCATGATCATACCTACGCTGAGAGGGCATAGGGGACAACCTCGGGATGGTTTTGGGAGCCACTGATGTGGTTTGATTTTGTCCTTCTCTTTGGATGTACTCAAATTCTTCCGCTAATGGCGTCAATTCCTCCATAGTACTGAAATCTTTACGCCGAATGTAAAGGTGATATTCAGGCCTAAGACGGTCGTATATTCGGTCAATACTCTCATTCATACGCAACGTGGGGTGTTGATGTATCAAATATTGTGTTGCTCGTATGAAGTCCTTTGCCCTCTCCCTAGGGCCTTGGCTCCTTTTAGAGATTTCTTCCTCTAATTTATTTACGAACCGTACTGGCAGGAAATACCCTAGGAAGGCCTTTTGAAAGTCTGCCCAGACCTTAAATTTATCCCGATTTATGCGGTACCACTCTAAGGCAGTACTCCTGAAAATTTCCGGGAGGGTACGTAACATTTCGTCGGGCAGAATTTTATAGCACTCCGTCAATTCTTCCACCCTTCTGATAAATTCCATTGCGTTTCCGGAGGCATCGAACCTAAGGCCCCACTTGCGGACTACGTTCATTACTTCCGCCTCTCGGCTGGGTGGTAGTTTATCAGTGTGATACAACGGGTGTGCGTATGTGGCTTGTTGTGGCCTCATTGGCTGCACAGTCCCTGAGGTGTTCGGAACGACAGGGTTATTGCTTTGATGGGTGTCCAGTCCCTGGGGGTAATAGAATTCCCTGAAATCAGGCAACCGGGTTAATCGTTCGAATTCCGTAGTGGCTGGGTATGCATCCGGCGGGAATGAGTAGGTCGTGGAAGTAGCGGCGGTGGTGGTGTTCATTCGAACATTGGGATGGCTTGCGGCTGGAAGGCTAGGTACTGGATAGTAGTATTCTTTGTACGGCAGTTGTTCCGGTATTCTATTTTCCTTGGCCCTAATTTCGGAGTCTCTACTGTTTGCCGCATTTGGTGTCATTAAACTTGGGTCAGAGTATTCTCGCTCGATTACCAGTTTCTCCACTTCCTCGCAGAGGTTCTGCGTGGATTTGCGAGCCCATGCCTGCTTTATGTAGGCACTGAAACGGGCACGGAGTGCATTCATGGTTCCTTCAGTATCCAGCCCTAAGTTTGTCATCCGTTCAACGAGCTCTGTTTTCTTGAGCAGGTATATAGCCCCTAGGCTGTCGAATATGTCAAAACTTTCTTCAATATCAGACATTTTATTTTCGGTTCGGTTTACTTAAGTTAGTATATTTTCTTCCCTTTTTTTGTACCAAATAGGGTTTCCGGGTTATTTAATCTGGTTCGGCTAGATCTAGGTTTTGGTGCGGATTTGGTGTACCTCGTCGGATCGGTTCGGATAGATCTATTTTTCGGTTCGGATTTTTTGTACCTCGTGGGATTTTCGGTTTGTTCTATAGGGTTCGGATAGATCTAAGTTTCGGTGAGGTTTCGGTGAGGTTTCGGTGTACCTCGTCGGATCGGTTCGGATAGATCAATTCTTCGGTTCGGATTTGGTGGACCTCGTGGGATTTTCGGTTTATTCAATCGGGTTCGGATAGATCTAGTTTTCGGTGAGGTTTCGGTGTACCCCGTCGGATCGGTTCGGATAGATCAATTTTTTGGTTCGGATTTGGTGGACCTCGTGGGATTTTCGGTTTATTCAATCGGGTTCGGATAGATCTAGTTTTCGGTGAGGTTTCTGTGTACCTCGTCGGATCGGTTCGGGTAGATCTATTTTCTGGTGCGGATTCGGTGTACCTTTCGAAGGGTCAACAATTGTCGGAGACTTCGGTACGGTTGGGTCCTTTTAAAGGACTTATCGGATAAATCGGAAAATTACGGTCGGTGTTGCCTTTAAAAGATTCCAGGTCGGTTAAGAGTTCCGTTGATCCTTCTAACGGGTCCCTGCTCGGGCGCCAATTTGTGAGGTACTTTGTTATCAAAGGCTGAGGTTTAGCTCGTCGGGTTCCAAGGTTCTAACTAAAGTAAGTACAGAAAGCTTTAGTTTTTGAAGGATTTTTATTGGTAACTCCTTTATTATGATATTTATATTCTTAAAATTAAATGTACAATTAAGTGGTTATCATTATTCTCGTGATTTTATTCTGCCGTGGTTAATAAGGTCCGTTTTACCTCTTCGTTTGCTGTCCTAATTAAATGATGTTCCCCTCTCGGATATCGGTACTGAATTATTGTTGCCTTTTATACGCTGATAGTGCGGTAAATGCTTAGGTTCCCTGCACTTTATTATTCTGCGGCAGCCACTCAATGGTTTTCGTTAGCAATAGAAACGTCTTGCGTCGACTGGCATTCAAACGGTTTTCACCGGCAATCAAACGACTTTCGTCGGCAATCAAACAGCTTTCGCTGGCAATCAAACGGTTCTCACCGGCAATCAAACGACTTACGTCGGCAATCAAACAGCTTTCGCCGGCAATCAAACGGTTCTCACCGGCAATCAAACGACTTTCGTCGGCAATCAAACAGCTTTCGCTGGCAATCAAACGGTTCGCACCGGTAATCAAACGACTTTCGTCGGCAATCAAACAGCTTTCGCTGGCAATCAAACGGTTCTCACCGGCAATCAAACGACTTTCGTCGGCAATCAAACAGCTTTCGCTGGCAATCAAACGGTTCTCACCGGCAATCAAACGACTTTCGTCGGCAATCAAACAGCTTTCGCTGGCAATCAAACGGTTCTCACCGGCAATCAAACGACTTTCGTCGGCAATCAAACAACTTTCGCTGGCAATAAAAAGACTCCTTACCACTGGTGGGGGGTAGTCTAGATTATTTATTATTTACCTATTTCTTACGGATCCGATATGGGCGACTTCTTTCCAGGTCGACGGCTGCTGTCTGACTGTCTCTTGGAGCATTCTGTGTGCTCTATTTATAGTACTCTTCCGTATCGTCCCCGTGTTTAAATTTTTTTGTGACTTGTTGCACTATGCACCACGTCACCCTTTATCTACTATTAAAATAATATTTTATATTGCTGGTACAACATTCTATACCATAGCGAGGGGATGGGGAATAGATGGTATGTCTATCGACTGTTTGTAATTCACCATCGAGGTCCCTTGTTCGTTGCCCAGTTGTTAACTTCAGTGGGGATCTGGTTGAAAAGATCTTCTTATTCTTCCTATTCTTATTCTATTCACCACACGGGATGTATATTATCAGCTACTCCTCTTGGTGGTGGTGAATTTAGGACTTTGACTGATAAGCAATCAGTTGGTGATGAACTGTCTCGTGGTGCGCATGCTATTGGAGCATGCGGTCGGGTAGGGTAAGTATTTAGGTTTATATGTAAAGGTAGGCGGGAAAGGGAACTTGTTATTTAGGTTAGTAGGAATGTAGGTCATGAATTTATTTTAAGTAAATGTTATGTATATGAGGACAGGAGCGTAGATGAAAAGGGGATATTGTAGGAAGAGCAGGGTATATGTACGACGGGCGGCGGTCGGCAGGCGGTAGGCGGCTGGTATCGGATACCAATATCGGCTGACAAGGGCAGGCGGGTAGGTGGGGGGGGGGTGAAATTGTAATGCTTCATTACACCGGTACACAGATTACATCAACCGTAGCATCAACAAATATAACCCTGAACTCATCAATCTTCAACAACAGACTTTGTGAATTTATATGACATATTTTAATACCGTTACTCTGATTAGTAAAAACCTTAACCAATGAAAGCAGAACATCATTACTGTAATCATTCCTGGAACCGTTATTAAAAACTCTTGCATTCATTATTATTTAAAGTTCTATATCTATTTTCACTGAGAAGCTAAATTAAACCTGATTTTAAATAAAAACTGGAAAAAAGTGAGCAAGAACGAGAAATAAACAGGTATTAAAAAAGAAAATAATAAAACTAAAAAAATAGCGAAAAACAATATTGAATTATTTATCGAAATTAAATTATTCTATAATTATTATAAAAATGATAATTAGAGAAAATAATAAAATAGATGGGTGCTCGGCTATGACAACTCTTTTCAAGTCTTCCATGCTATCTATCAGTTATGCATAATCAACTATTTGAGGTTTCATATTAACAAGACCACGAATAGTAAAAAATACCAACTACCAGTTTTTTGTCAAACACTCGCGAAGAAAAATTGGTGTTTCCTTTGATTTAATAAGTCCCAAATCACGTAGGCTAAGTTGTTTTTATTCGGGTCGTTGCGGTTTTTAGATATCGATTTCAAGGTGGAACTTTTAAAGTACGGAGATTGAAATTTTATTAGTATCGCGGAGTTCTTGGTTATGTTGTTTTTGTTTATAGTTTCTGCGCGTGTATGAAAAATGCCGCGAAGAGATGCTGGTGTAATTTCGCGAGTGTTGCATAAGCGATTAAACTAATTTGTTCAAATGTTCATCTTTTGTTTGCGGAACGCCATAGAGGACAGCAGCAAGTGCAATATTTTTGTTGTTTTAAGTAGACCACACAATTTTCATTAAAACTACTACTAAGCCAAGTTTCAGATACACAGATTACATCACCCTTAGCATTAACAAATATGTACAACCTAAACAAAAAAATATAACACGAACCACGAGAAAAACGAAGAGAGAGAGAGAGAGAGAGTGAGAGGAAAGTGAAATTTTATAGTGCTCTGTTTTTGTTTCTATTTTACTTTTAAATTAAAAGCTAATTTAGTTTTAAAATCATTATTTAAGCTTATTTTGAAAAGAAAAAGTTTAACCACCTGAAGTTGTCTAAAAGGTAGGGAAGTTTCAGACTTTTAAATATACCGCGTAAAGTGGCCAATTATTTTGGGTATAACCTTATATATGAAGCCGAAGAGAAAATTGGAGGATACATCTCCTAACAAATCGCCAAATAGTTAAAAATCTACATCACTAAGAGATTACTTACTGGCTAAAAACGCCATCAGTATTACACAACCAATTCCTCAGTCGAATGACTTAAAATCCGTTGTTGACGGTTGTCTGGCTGAGCATTTAAAAAATATCGAAACAAAAGATGACGTCGAAACTGAATAGCGGATTTTTTATTTTCAAATAACTAGCGGCGAGTTATCCTCTTAGCAAAGAGGATTGAAAATAACAACAACTGATGAACTGTCATTTGTCAATTCGACTTTTGGAGAGGCAGCAATGTGGTTTTTGACATCAACATCAGGATTCACAATAACAACTATCATAATTTCAACGAGCCCTCTGGGAGTCAGCATGTAAACAAACAACTTGGTTCTGGTCCCTACTTTAACCGCCATCATCATTTAAAATAGGATAGAGCTGCCGTCTTTCATTTAATTAATTTCAATTTAAATATTAGACTTTATGCATTTATATGAAATATTTTAAGACTGTTACTCTGATTATTAAAAATCCTTAACCAATGAAAGCAGAACATCATAACTGTAATCATTCGTGGAACCGTTATTCGTCCTTGTATATCACCACGAAAAGCTTATCTCCGGTACACAGATTACATCAACCGTAGCATCAACAAATATAACCCTGAACTCGTCAATCTTCAGCAACAGACTTTGTGAATTTATATGACATGTTTTAATACCGTTACTCTGATTAGTAAAAACATTAACCAATGAAAGCAGAACATCATTACTGTAATCATTCCTGGAACCGTTATTAAAAACACTTGCATTCATTATTATTTAAAGTTTTATATTTATTTTCACTGAGAAGCTAAATTAAACCTGATTTTAAATAAAAACTTTGGAAACAAGTGAGCAAGAACGAGAAATAAAAAGGTATTAGAAAAGAAAATAATAAAACTAAAAAAATACCGAAAAACAATATTGAATTATATATCGAAATTAAATTATTCTATTATTATTATTAAAATGATAATTAGAGAAAATAGAAAACAAAAATTAAAAATGGGAAAACAAAAATATCGAAATAAAAGTGTTATGTTATGTGTATGCTGATGTGTGCTCGGCTATGACAACTCTTTTCAAGTCTTCCATGCTATCTGTCAGTTATGCATCATCATATATTTGACGTTTCATATTAACAAGACCACGAATAGTAAAAACTACCAGTTTTTTTTTAAACACTCGCGAAGAAAAATTGGTGTTTCCTTTGATTTATTTAATCCCAAATCACGCTAAGTAGCTTTTATTCGGATCGTTGCGGTTTTTAGATATCGATTTCAAGGTGGAACTTTTAACGTACGGAGATTGAAATTTTATTAGTATCGCGGAGTTCTTGGTTATGTTGTTTTTGTTTATGGTTTCTGCGCGTGTGTGAAAAATGCCGCGGAGAGATGGTGGTTTAATTTCGCGAGTGTGGCATAAGTGATTAAAATAATTTGTTCAAATTTTCATCTTTGGTTTGCGGAACGCCATAGAGGACAGCAACAGATGCAATATTTTTGTTGTTTTAGGTAGACCAGACAATTATCATTAAAACTACTACCAAGCCAAGTTTCAGATACACAGATTACATCAACCTTAGCATTAACAAATATGTACAACCTAAACAAAAAATATAACACGAACCACGAGAAAAACGAAGAGAGAGAGAGTGAGAGAAAAGTGAAAGTGAACTTTTATATGCTCTGTTTTTGTTTCTATTTTACTTTTAAATTAAAAGCTGATTTAGTTTTAAAATAATTATTTAAGCTTATTTTGAAAAGAAAAAGTTTAACCACCTGAAATTGTCTAAAAGGTAGGGAAGTTTAAGACTTTTAAATATACCGCGTAAAGTGGCCAATTATTTTGGGTATAACCTTGTATAAGAAGCCGAAGAGAAAATTGGAGGAAACATCTCCTAACACAAAGAGATTACTTACTGGCTAAAAACTCCATCAGTCAACCAATGAATGAATGAATGATTTAAAATCCGTTGTTGACGGTTGTCTGGCTGAGCATTTAAAAAATATCGAAACAAAAGATGACGTCTTAGCTGTCTCTGTTGAAATACAGCTCTTAGAGTCCCAAAACAAGCACCTTACGGAACGCTTGGCTGTCGAAATTTTGCATCAACAATCACATGAAAATACGGTTATATTGAATTTACCCCCAGATGATAAGACAGACATTATAGAACTAGCAAAACAAACTTGTCTTAGACTTCTAAATCTAGATGAAAATGCAAAGCTATCATTAGATAAGATACAAGAGTTTATTAATCGGCACAACAACAACACAACTATGGTGCTTAACTCCAACAACAAAAATACCGCACAAAAAATTATCGAAGCCGCGCCGAAGCTTAAGAACTCTGAAATCGTCGTACATCGCGAACAGTCTTTATTATTTCGAAAACAGAGGAGAACAGTAAACGATATTAGAAGAAAAGTTTTGGAAAAGGATCTGTTAAAATTTTAATCAGAGGATCCAAACTGAATAGCAGATTTTTCATTTTCAAATAATTCGCTAAGAGAATTGAAAATAACAACAAGTGAAGAACTGTCATTTGTCAATTCGACTTTTGGAGAGGAAGCAATGTCCTTTTTTTACATCAACATCAGGATTCACAATAACAACTGTCATAATTTCAACGAGCCCTCTGGGAGTTAGCGTGTAAACACACAACTTGGTTCTGGTTCCTACCTTAACCGCCATCATCATTTAAAATAGGATAGAGTTTCCGTCTGCCATTTAATTAATTTCAATTTAAATATTTTTTACTATAATGTTACAAGACTAAAAAAACAAATTACTAATGCCAGATTTTTTAAAATTAATTTTTAATTATGATATTTTTATAATATTAGAAACATTTGTTGAAGAGGGTAAGGATTTGCAATATCTGAATTATTTTGAAGTTTTTAACTTAAGATGGATACCAGCTATTAGAAATAAAAGACTCGGTCGAGCAAGTGGTCGAATATTTTTTGGCATCAAAAACAACATTTCGAACAAAAATATTTCTTTTTAAAGCTTGCGAAAGCAAAGTCATAATAGATTTTATCATAAACTTGAATCATTTCAAAATAGTCCCTATTTACCTCAATTTTAGTGGATGGAGTTTCTATTTTGAAGAACTTCGAATTTTTTTGTCACGTCAAATAAATGAATAATGAGATTTAAACAGTCTCTCTGTGTATAAACAACGGGCAATTTTCTTTCGAGAGAAGCTCTCTAGACGAATGCATAAATGCAAACGGAAATCGTTTATTAGACTTGGTTGAGGATTTTGGGTTTCTAATCTTGAATTTTCAGAGGGTAATTTCACTTTTATATTAGCTAATGGTTGTTCTGTTATTGACTATTGCCGCGCAAAAGGTAATTGACTCGATGTTGTCAACGATTTTGAAGTTTTCCCTGCAAATTATTAATCGCATCTACCCATTGTTGTCTCATGTGAGCTTAAATCTCATGAAAATAACATACTGCAAACGGAAAATTTTAACAACAAGCTACGCTGGGTGGAACGAAAATCCGATATCTATATAAGAAAACTTAGTGAGCATTCAGTGGACCTCCCAACTCAAAGTGGGACCACAATAGATGAAATAACAAATTTTGTTTTTCGAATTATTAGACAATCAGCAGTTAATCAAAAGTAGTTAATGCTGCTACGCCTTATAAGTCAAGTTGGTATGACGAAGATTGTAAAAGAAGTAGTTTTTGAGAAAAACTGCATCGGGACTTCTTGCAAGCCATAATTCTAAGGATTTTTGGTTCAATGTGCGCATTTTAAGTGGCCGCAACAAATCGGCTGCGTATCCGATTGGAGTTGAAACTCTTGCCCTGTACTTTAAAATCTTTTGTTACCAGACCCATCTCAAATGTGTATGAGCTTTGCGATCCCCTTTATTTATATTGAGAAATTGAATGCACCATTCTCAATGTCAGAACTTCTATCTGCACTAAACAAAATGAAAAATAATAAGGCTTCAGGCTTAGATGGTATTCCACCTGAGTTCTACAAAAATGCTACTTCACAGTTCTTAGAATATATTCTGGTCCTTTTCAACAAAATGTTTAAAGACAAGGATTTCCCAGATAGTTTACGGACTTCTTCTATTACTGCAATTTTTAAAAAATGTGATCCTACTCTACCTGAAAACTATTGGCGGATTTCTGTTCCTTGTTCCTTGTGCAAGCTGTTTACCCAGATCTTGTATTTCAGACTTGTGAGTTGAACAAAACAATTAAATTATCTGTTTTCACGGTGGATTCCGAACTAATTTGTCAACAATAGATCAAATGTTCACTTTCATTTGTGTTGCTAGGCGTTTTATAGAAAAAAAACAATCTTTATGCATTCTTCGTTGGTTTCAAATCAGCGTTTGATACAATAAATAGAAGATCGCTACTATTCAAACTCGTAGCCATTGGGCTCTCGACAAAATTTATAAAAATGTATGAGCAGTTTCTCTTAAATACGACTGCCGTGGTTTCAAATTTGGAATCAGTTTGGGTCTGACACAGGTGTCCCACAGGGATGCATTTTGATCCCGTTGGTATTTGCCCTCTTTATAAATGACATAGAAGATCATATCCCAGGTGGTGTTTTGTTCGGCAATCTACACATAAAAGTTTTGCTCTATGCAGATGACCCTGTTATTTTAGCTGACAATCCCTTCACACTTCAACTTCAGAATAACAAATTGAAACAGTTTTGTGATTTGTGGGACCTCAAAATCAATACTGCTAATTCAAAGATTATGGTTTTAAGATCACAGTCTCGTAGCGCTATAAATACCCGTACTTGGACCATCAATGATTCAAATATAGAAGTAGTAAAAGAGTTTAAAAATGTAGGCTTCAAAATAACACACAATTTAAATCTGCGAGCCCATATAAGACTAATTGGGTGTAGCTAAAGCGGCAATCAACTGTATGTGGCGAAATTTTTCTAAGTTTAAATTAAATGATGCAACCATTAATAGATGTTTTTGCTAGGGTAATGAAGTTTATGGGTACAGGCAATTGGAAGAAATTCAATCTATTCGAAGATATTTTTTCAAGCGTATCTTTAAGCTCCCATCCAACACGCCTAATCATGCTATTCACGTTAAATCAGGTTTCCCTCCATTGTTTCTAAAAATTTAAAAGCAAGTGCAGACTATATCCTTTAAGTCAAGCAAAGATCAATTGAAAATTTGCAAAAAACAATTTTGTTGGTGTCCTTGAGATGTTGATATACCCGTATTAAAGAGTGGCATGAGTTTGCCTTGACCCACAACTTTCTTTTGAACCTTTCTGTTGATATTTTAGAGTCATGGAAGGGAGATCTTTAGCACTTATCGAGATAAATGTACATATAGTAAACTTCACCTCAGTTTGGGGGAAGAAAATTACTTTCGAGATGAGTTTACTGTAATGGAGATGAGCCTGACATTTAAAGCGAACTCTTCTTGCCGTTGTTGCTCGATTGGGATGGAGGTGATCGAGCTACTCTTGCTTTTTTTAAGAAGGGATTTATTAAATGCAATAATTGGCTCTCCCCAGAATCCGTACAGCCGACCACCGAATAGGGTGGATTTTCCAGTGAACCTGGATTGCCACCTGGCGTAATGTATCTATTTGTTTTATTCATTGCATATTAATGTATATGTTCACACTGAGGTTGGATTTTAGGCGCCTCTTACAACAGTAAATAACACAAAACTCCAGATGTCAAATGGTTAATATCGTTGGGTCCAAAGTTTTCTCTCCCGTTAATGAAAGGAGATTTGCCTCTTTTCAAAATAATTGCAGATGGAGAAGAACTGATCAAAACATTAGAACAGGTTGACCAAGAAAGAGCTAGGTCAAATTTCACAGAAATTTTACAAAACCATTTAAGATCACAACATGTTCCATCATTTGATAAATATTTCAACAGAATTTTTGTTGAGAGTAAGAATTTTCCTCAACGACATAAAGATGTGTACATTGTCCCTGCTGATAAGTTGCAATGTACAAGACTGCCTACATAAGCAAAATGCAAGACCTAATGGGAGACAGAAAGTTTATAGAGTAATAAGAAACAATCCAACGCCGACACTGCAAAGCTCAAATAATGATTTTGTGAAGGATTTATTCTTACATAACCATATTTCAGAGTTCGAGAAACTCCAAGCGCCCCAAAAATCTACGGTCTTCCAAAAATCCATAAAGAAACCGTTCCTCTGAGGCCAATTTGTGCGTCCACTCCTGTGCCTTGCTATGAACTTCATAAGTTCATGGTAAAAACTCTTCAAAAAGTTACATGTAATTCGCCAAAGAATTTATTGAAAAACTCTCACAGCTTGAATTGGAAAATGATGAGATATTGGTGTCATTCGATGTTGTTCTTTATTTACAAGTATACCTATAAGTTTGATTTTGGATTTTATAAAGAAGAAATGGTACAGTATAAAGAAATATACCCAAATCAAGAAATCGAAATTCATAGATACGAGTATAATAAGATTTTGCGTAATAGATAACAATTGCTTAGAGTACGACGCACAGTGGTTTCATTTGTATGGGAAGGGCGGTCAAAACTCAAAATGCCATTTTAATTGGTAGAAAATAAAACAAATAGTTAAAAAAGTGATTTATTTTAAATATTATTTACTTTTATTAAGAATTAAAGCAATAAATTCCAAATATCTTTGGACAATGTCGATTTTTGTGTTTTTTTTTTCAAATTTCTTTCGTTAGGAAGCAAAGGGTCTGATGTTAGAAGTAATCTATTAAATAAATCGGAGGTAAATGATTTTTGGTCTCCCTTGACTATTTGTGGACTTTTGTTCTTCTGCCTGTTCTTGCGCAGAACTGAAGTCTTCGATAAAATCAAGCCAATCAGTATTTGTAGATAAAAATACGTTTTTTTTACGTGAACAAGCCTCCCACCTTCTTTAAAGGATTTACATAGCGTATTTATCTTCTTCTTTGCCTCTTAACTTTCAATTTGGTAAGTTTCCTTAAAAATTGTCCAGGTTTCATTAATTTTAGCAACACTGCGACCTTTCCTCAACGTATGCCAAATATTAAAAATGTCAATCCGCTTTATCATATTGCTAAAATCTAAAAAAAAGTTAAGAAAAGTGTTTTAATTCGGGTCAAAATTTTACAATTTGCGCAAATTTGCGCAAAACAATTCGTATATGTTCTTAAAGAAGAAAGATAACCCTAAATTATTCTGTTTTAATTATTGTGGGATCTTATGGGAATTTGATGTTTCGTCTCTTCAGAAAAACACGAAATATGAAAAAAACACAAAATATGCATCATTTTCGAAAGAGGTCAAAATAAAAAATATATATATTTTTTTAAAGAAAATTATTTAAAAGCAATTGATATACATTATTTTTTTACTCACATCAACTTTTTTCAAAATTAACCTTACACAACAGAAAAAAAATGGTTAAACCGCAATGTCGAATTTCAGGCTAACGTTTTTTATAAAATTGCGAAAAACACTCAACTTCACGCGACTGACTGCCAACAACTAATTTTAGAAGAGAAACCTAACTGTCAATTTATTGTCCCGTTATCATAGATAATTATTGCATTAAAAACTATAAATTGTTTAACTTTGATATTTTGACGTTTGGCCTATGGGACAAACCACTGTGCGATGGTGTTATCTACCAACAAAAACCAGGGGTACCTATGGGCAGCCCAGCTTCCCCTATTCTTGCGGACTTAGTTATGGGCACTCTTTGATGATGTTCTGGCTAAGCTTTACAATAAGCCAAAAATCATAACCAAATATGTTGACGATCTCTTCGAGGTGATTAAATCAGATGAAATAGAAAATACACTAAAGGCTTTTAAAGGGTTTAACCACAAGATACAATTCACTGTGGAAATTGAGAAAATGGGGAACTACCATATTTGGGTGTTAAAGTATTGAGGTTATTACTAAATAATTTTTGACTGGTACAAAAAACCCACTTCATCAGGACGCCTTATAAATTTCTACTCGAAGCAGCCCAAGTAAATAATAATTAATGCAGCACAGGATTTTGTTAACCGTGTGCTGTACACTAGCGAAAATTGTTTTCATCGCAAAAATAAAAACATTATGCGAGACACCCTATATTCCAATTCCTTCCCCCATCCTATAATCTAGAAACTAATAAACAATGATCAGAATACCCGACCAAGAAAGAAAGATGATAAAGAGAAACAAACATTTACCTATAACAGTATGCTGTTCATCCCTCGCCTCTCCAATCGTACCAACGCAGCACCTATCAGATATAAAATAAAAACAAGAATGCTTGAGAGCAAACTTTAATACTTTTGTGGCTCATATTATTGCTTTTAATCATGAAAATGATTTTATTTTGTTATTAGAAATCTGGTTGTATGAGTACGAGCCAGCAATCTAGTTATAATATGCCGGTTATACTTTATTTCCAAACTGCAATAATTCTTATAGGGCAGGAGGTGTGGCAGTTTTTATAAAGAGTTCCTCTGTAGACCAATGTGAAATAGATAATATTAGTATGAGTAGTGCTGGTACTATGAAAATTAGTTTGGAGGTAGGTAAAGATCATTTTTCAATTCTTTTTATTTATCGGCTACATGAAAAGAATCTAAGCGAAAGTGTATTCTTAAAACAATTAAATAATTTGCTTATTGGGATAAACTCAAACAATTTATTCCTTTTAGGGGATACGAAGATTGACATTCTAGAAAATAATCATGACACGGATAAATTTTTGCTTTTAATGGCCTCTCACAGGCTTCAGTCATTCATAAACGAACCAACTCGTATCACTTCTGAATCCCAAACATGTTTATATCATCTGTTTGTAAGGTTGAATACGCATATTGAGCAAATAGTATCTTGTGAGGTCATGGATTAGAAAACTATAAACTAATATGGAACTACCAGGTTTTATGCCCCATACCACTTTTAACAGAAGGAGCATACTATTTCCCGTCAAAGAAATAATTAATTTTGATAATCTAAATAATGACTTACAATTTGAGTTTTGGGATGAGGTCAGATACAACTTAATCTGGAAATAATGTTATCTGCTCATTTTAGGCAGGAATATGGAGTTATCTGAGGAATAAAATAAAAAGCTAATTCCGATGTCGAAAACACTTTGGAAAATGATTGCTTTGAAATAAACGTTAAAGAAAAATTAATTTCTATTAAAAGTTCGATACTCGAATTAAAAGTGACGTTCAAATTAAATTATTCTATAGATTGTTTTTTCTTAATTGAATAAATCGATGTTATTATCCGGTTGTGTAAAAGTCAAGTAAGTTTATTCCTCTGGCAACTAACTGGATGTTTATCTGGGGATTGAACAATAAACTCTTATTCTAATAAACAAAAAAAATCAATGAGAAAAAAATTTAAACGTTATCCTCATAACCTAAGACTTAAACAGAATTATAAAAAAACTTAGCCAGAACGTAATTAAGGAAATAAAATCTTCTCACGATAGATTTTATTCTAAAATATTTGAAAATTGCAGAGGTAATAACAATGAGGAATGGATAGCTGTCAGCGATATCTTAAATAAGTAAGTTGACAAAGTAGATGTTCTGGAAATTGAAGTGGACAAAAATATAATAAACCCTGTTGAAATCGCAAAAGTGATTAATATTTTTTTTGCTGAATCGAAGCCGTGTTCTCCGCAAAACAATTGTAATTGTGATATGTTTTCAGATATGGCTTTTGAAAATTTTCAATGTAATAGTTTTGTTTTTTAACCGTTTTCTTCAAATGGAATTTTCAAATGTATTATGTCTCTTGATAACAAATACATTAGTAATCCGATGGTATTACTAATGTTCTTTTAAAACACATTGCCTTTTTTATTCCAGACATTTTAGTTCACTTGTTTAATATGAGTATATCTAGTGGTACTTTTCCAAAATCTTTGAACGTTGCGGAAGTCATTCCATTGTTTAAAAAAGGCAACAGAAAACATTAAGCCAATATACCCTATTTCCATACTCCCTACTTTCTCCAAGCTATTTGAAAAGATTTCGATGTCGCGTATGGGAATGCTATTAAATAAAAACGGTTTTTAAGTGATAGCCAATTTGGATTTCGAGAAGGTAGGTCAACAGAAGATGCGATTTTTAAAAGTATGTAGGGAAATTTGCGAAGGCTTAAACAGGAAAAGTAATACCATAGCCTTATTTATTGACATGACTAAAGCGTCTGACTTGGTCAATCGTGATATTCTATTAAATAAACTTTAGAAAGCTTTAGAAAGGTCTGGCGTTTACTTACGAAAGCAGTAGTATATTTGAATCCGTAATTAAAATATCAAGGCATTTTAATTGATAAAAACCTGAACTGGAAAGCACATACAACACAGTTGAAAAAATACATGATGTCCATTACTCGAAACAATTTTATATTAAGACCATTTCGCCATTTTGTTCAAAATCTATCGTTGATAGCAATATACTACAGACTCGTTCACTCGAAACTGCAATATGGTATATCTACGAGTAGTTAGGGGGCACTTATTTCAGTATGCTTGCACTACTCGAATTTATTCAGTGTCATAGCACCTAAACTTTTTAATAAACTGCGGCACAATATCCGTAGTTTAAATGAACGAAACTTTTTTTCAAGAAAAGTCAAAATATGGCTATTTACAATAGGTAGCTTAAGAAGTCAAAAACTTTTCGATTAATATAGCTTAATGAATTCTGTATATCAAAATTGTAACTTTTATAAAGGAATAAAACCTTTCTTAATTCTTCAACACTTATTATGTTCTCATAGTTATTGTGAACATATTTTGTTAAGCTGTTACATTGTTTAGCACTGTACCATTTTTTACTTATTTCTTTATGCTTTATTTATTCTTATTTTATTAAAATTATAAAAAATTTAAATATAAAAATAACGTACCCCCCCCCCCCCCCCCCACACGAAATACTTTAGTTCTATTAATGGGTCATTCGTCACTAGCCTTCAATGGTTACATACTGACTTTTATCTTTCTTTTTTTTTCTTTCAATGCATTTTGGAGTTTATCATTTGAAACTATGAAATTATAAATTTATTTTAAAAACGAAAAAGACTAAAAAAAACGAAAAACAATACTTTTAATGACTTTGAATGTTCAACAACAACTTGAGTGTGCTATCACCAAGTTTTTTCTCAATTATTTTTTGGCTGGAATTATAGCTATTTCACGACTTGCCAAGGTCGATCATCAGATTCCTTTGCTCTAGTACTGGCGCTGGTCTACTTTTTTATTTTAATTGAAAAACTTCTTGTGCCTTCATCGTGTATTGAACCATGACCAGCCGCTTAGTAGCCAATGCACTTCGCATCACGCCACCGACCCCACATGATCAGATCCAACCTAATGCAGGTTTTTTCTGTTTATCAATTGCATTGAAACGACTAGCGCTTTTATTAACCACACAAGTTTGTTGTTGTTTATTCGGGTTCTTTCTTATTTTCTCCTTACTCGTTTATAAGCGAACAAATTTGTTGTTCATATAAGGAAAAAGATTTTTTACGTGAAAGATTTTTACACTGGTCATTTTTATTTGTATTATATTCAGTTTTTGTATGATTTCATACTGCTTTTAAAACACTTTTTTGTATCACTTAATGACTTTGAATGCCCAACAACAACTTGAGTGTGCTACCACCAAGTTTTTTCTCAATTATTTTTTGGCTGGAATTATAGCCATTTCACGACTTGCCAAGGTCGATCATCAGATTCCTTTCCTGTAGAAATGGTGCTGGTCTACTTTTTCATTTTAATTGAAAAACTTCTTGTGTTCTGAATATAATACAAATAAAAATGACCAGTGTCAAAATATTTCACATAAAAAATCCCCCTCCTTATATGAACAACAAACATGTTGGCTTATAAACGAGTAACGAGAAAATAAGAACGAACGAACCCGAATAAACAACAACAAACTTGTGTGACTAATAAAAGCGCTAGTCGTTTCAAAGCAATTGATAAACAGCACAATAAGTTTTTTAAATAAAATGAAAAAGTAGACCAGCACCACTACTAGAGTAAAGTAATCTGATGACCGACCTTGGCAAGTCGTGAAATAGCTACAATTTCAGCCAAAAAATAATTGAGAAAAAACTTGGTGGTAGCACACTCAAGTTGTTGTTGGGCATTAAAAGTCATTAAATGATACGAAAAAGTGGTTTAAAAGCAAGTATGTAATCATACAAAAACTGAATATAATTAAAATACATTAATGATAGACCATATGATTTGTATGCTGTTAGTATAAGAAAAGACAATGGCCGCATTCATAAATCGACCCATAGCTATTCGGATAGGTTGACAGTGGGTACATTATAATGTCGGTACGATAGCCTTTCTTATATAGATTGGTATCCACTTAAGCTCCTGAATAACCAACATTGGATAGGTTAAATTTGTATTGGTTTGTGCATATGATTTTGACATTTCTCGTAAGAAACAAAAGTATACCAAAGTTTTTCGGATAGCTTAAGATTTTTTTTGAAGCTGTTGTTTAGTCATCAGCCGTGTTCTTACATGGGAATACAACAACACCAACCTATCCGGATAGCTATAGATCGGTTATTGAATGAGCCCATTGTTGAAATCCGATTTGAGAACACAGTTGATGACAAAACAGCTGCTGCCAAAAAATAAAGCTGAAACTATCAGAAACCCGTATGAATTTAACTTATCCGATATGGGTTTTCAGGTATATATTTGCAAAATTTTAGGTGAATTTAGGGCCCTTTCCTGTTAGCGCCCAAAAACCACTCTTCAAGAGTAACACTATAATTTTTTTCTCATCTGTCTAAATACAATCTCCAATAATTTTGGCTTCTCATATGACAAAAACTTAGAGTCTAGCATTCATTATTGTGGCTTAAAGGTAATGGCGCAAAATTTTAAACAGCATAATGTTAAGGGCTTAGCATGATACTACTTAACAGTTTGCTAATACTTAAGCACTTTACTAATACGAGTATTTTCCTAAGTTTAAACACTTTTTAATTAGCATCATACTAAATTTATTCTTAATAAACTACAACTAAACACGCCTTAAATAGTGCAAAAAAGTAAGCGAACATAACTTGTTGACGTTTGTAAATGTCAAAGTGGCATATGGATTTAGTACGATACTAAAAAAATAAAGTAGCCAGTTTGTGGTTTTAACTTTAGTAAAATGTTAAGAAAATAGAACTGGTTTAAAATAAGCAAAATCCCCTTTTTAGCCTAGTATCATACTAAAAATGATTTAACATATTACTAAATCGACTCAAATTTTGCGCCAATGTTTTCTTGAAATAATTCTAGTATTAGGATGTATTATTTAGGAGATTTAATTATAATGTACAAATCCTTAACGACTTTCATAATTATAATTAAAAACATATAAATATAAAATTCCTGAGTTCATGAATATCATCCATTATTATGTATAAATGGATAATGGCAAAAAACCACAATTTTAAAAATCATTGATGAGTCAATTTTTTCTAAGCTTATATATGCTTAATATAAAATTTTTTCGTCAAGTGTAAAAAATAATATTTTGTTGCAACAGAATTTGATAATTTAGGTATAATTCGATAAACAAATCCTTTGTCTATTCGGTAATTTTTAGACTCAATCAATTCTTGTTTGGTGCAACACTTATCTAATAACTTGGATACTTTTTACTTTTCAAACTCAAATTTATGTTTATCAAATCTCTTGTTGGTGCAACGAAAACTTTTCAAAATGTATGATAAGTTGCTAAAAGATAAGTGATAAATTGTTGGTGCAATAAAGCCCAGGTCTATAGAATAACTAATAATTTGAGGAGTGTTTGGATGAAAAAAGTGTTCCAGCGCCTTCAACAAGGTCTAGCACGATGGTTTGAAGTATAAACTAGGACAGGTATTTCCCGACCAAGTATATTATATCCTCGATACATGTTGTTTAAAAACAAAACAATAAATAATTGTTTCTTGCTAAGTGTTGCATTCCCATCGCGCTCTCTTTTCTTACAAAAAAAAATAATAATAATAATAATACAGTGGATAAGTGCTGCGATTTTGTGGAAAGTTACCGCAAATGTTGCCTTGAGATGCACACTTCGGTCGTCAAAGGAATCGCGTCGCTGTCTAATGATTGTCCCCCCCGAACAAATTTCTAGTTCCTTTGACGACTTGAAACATGTTATAAGATCTACTCTTGCTTCTATACCCGAGTCTAATCCCTTCATGTGTTTAAATAAAAATATTGCCTCTATACCTTGACACTTGATTCTCTCCTTTAAACCTCCTCCTGCGTTAAATCACCTGCGTCTTGTCAAGTGTCTCTAGTATTTATCGATGTTGCATCTAAAATCAATGACATTAGCGGTGGCCTCGCTGCAACACGAATATCTATTGGTGATATATCAAAAGAAATTAAAGCTGCCTCCTGCAAAATTGATGAAATACCAGATCGAATTCGACCTACCACTTCCATCTACAACACATCCATCCTTGCAGGACTGACTGAAAGTTCGGACAAGTCTACTCATCCTCCGTCGCCTCCCACAATTTCTGAAGACTGCAAAAAATCAATTCAAAGTCCGAATTCACCCCTCTTTTTCATAAAAGGAATCCCTAAGATAGCTGGTGTCACCTGGATTCAGAAGATCTTTCTCGAAAAGTTTGGAATTATTCTGGGAGTATGGAAGAAACTTTCATTTTCAAGTTTCAAGACCGATGTTTCCTCTAAATATGAATGGCTGTTTTCTAGCTCCCACAACGAAACCATCATGCTTGATAAAGCAAAAACAACCAAATGGAAAACAGATTCTAATAATAAGAATATCTCCAAGTCTAACCTACACAAAGATAAATTATATTCTAATTGTAGTATCAAAATAAATATCGTTCCGAATTTCACAACGAACCTTCCATTACCCCGGCAGAAACGTGCATCTTTCAACGTTGAACCTTCTTCTGAGTCTTCTCTTCCCACCAACTCTTCCTCTACATAATTTTACAACGTCATACACTCTCATACCTTAAACCCTGCTGCGTCACCTTTTTCACTGCCTTTTCCTCTTCCAACACTTCTAAAACTTTTGATCCTTCTCCAACTGTTCATTCACCGATCTGTGACCCTATGGTTCCTCCTTCTGTGAAACTTACATCCATACTTGCTGACCTTCAACCCACTTCAAGTGACTTAGAAGGGCGCTATATGATGTCACATTTACGAGAATAAACCTGATTCCGTTTGTATTGAAGGCAAAACCCAAACCAACCTAATTGTATCAATACAGAAACAAAGTCTGCCAACAGAACCGACCTACCTTCGTAATATTGCTATATTTTGCCGTCACAGCCTATTGAATCTAATAAGCTCGCCATTGAAACGGTTGATCACATAATAGCTTTATGTGACCCCAACGATGATATCATTCTTTTCGGCGACATTAACCTTCCCCATCTTAAATGGACTTGATCTAAAGATCAGTCTTATTATATTAATTCAACTCCCACTACTGCAAAGGAATGCCTATTTATAGATCGCCTAGCAGATTTAAGCCTCTGTCAAGTTAGTGTTATCCCAAATTATATGGACAGGCAACTAGATCTTATTTTCACAACCGATGCCATTAATCTTCAGTATCACTCTCACCACTATGTCCATCTACTGTCGACAACTATCATCCAGCCCTAATGCTCTCATTCTATCATGACTCTCCACTACCAACTAATTCACCTACAAATCAGTACTCTTATGTTTTTCATACGGCAAATTTCATCGAAAATATGTTGAATTAACTTAACGATGAATATCTTCCTGGTCTCCCTGATTTCCTCCCCACAATAGTCCTAAAAAAATGCTCTTCAGCCCTCTCTTTTCCACTCTCCAAAATTTTCGGTCTATCACTATCTCAAGGACAATTTCGTCAGGTATGGAAAACCTCTTTCTTAACCCAAAATACAAAAAGGGTACTGAGAGTGATATTGTGATATTAAAAACTATCGTTCCATTGCCAAACTTTCACATATCTCTAATTTTTTGAAGGTATTTGGTACGAAATTTTAAGTATCCGTTGTAAGTCCCTCATTTCCCCTAGGCAACACGGCTTTCTCAAATGTAGGCCCACAAAAACTAACCTAGTTGAATTTTTGTAGTATACAGTCTCAATTCTAGAGAGCGGAAGGGATGAAGATGTTATCTTTACTGACTTCAGTAAGGCTTTTGACAAAATTTCGCATAGACTATTACTTTTCAAATTGTCCACCCTCGGCTTTGAACCTATCTTCTTAAAATGGATTTCTTCTTATCTGGAAAACCGATATTATAGTGTTCGTTTCAGATCTGCCCGATCCAATTCATTCTTAGCTACCTCCAGGGTCCCCAAAGGAAGTCACTTAATCCCTCTGCTTTTATTCTTACAATTAACGATATTGAATTGGTCATTAAACATTCCCATATCTCATTATACGCTGACGATACCAAGTTTTTCGAAACAATTTCTTCTTCACTGTTCTCTTATCCAACTGGATCTCGATAGTTCCTCAATCTGGTGTATCAAAACTGCTAAGAGGTTAATATTGCCAAATGTCAATCAATCATTTTTTCATGCAAACGCATAAAATCTTCTCCAAGGAGCTACTTTCTTGACAATCAAGCCTTAGGCATTGTTGAATGGATTCGAGACCTCGGCGTATTATGTGACGGAGAGCTCAATTTCATAGCAGACATCGATAATATTATTTCAAAAGCCAATTCAACGCTTGGTTTTGTAAAACGATGGTCCAAAGTATTCTCCGACACCTATGTACCAGATCACTCTACATAACGTTGGTCCGGCCGCTACTTGAATAGCACATTTCTCACTCGGTGGGTATGTTAATAGACAAAATTGTCGTATTTGGGGTTCTGAGAATCCTCAGTTAATTGAAGAGAGGCTATTACAACGACGAAGAAACGACTATCACCGTCAATTCGGAGCGTTGTGGTCATATGATAACCGACTTTTTTGCCTGGTTTGAAGAATACGACTTGGAAAATATGTGGTTTCAACAAGATGGTGCCACATGCCACACAACTCGAGCGAATATGGCTTTATTGTAAGAGACATTTCCTGGCCGCGTAATTTCTCGTCGTGGCGATATCAACTGGCCACCAAGATCATGCGATTTGACACCGCTGGACTTTTTTTGGGGCTACGCGAAAGAACGTGTTTATGCAGATAAACCCTTAACTCTTGAACACTTGAAAACCAACATTCATCAAGTTATGGCTGAGATACCGCCCAATATGTGTCAAAAAGTGGACGAAAATTACCTCAAAAGAATCGATGCTTGCAACAATTCGCCTGGTGGTCATTTAAATGATGTAGTGTTTCACACATAATGTCAACGTTCAAACTTTATAATAAAAAAGAAATATCATGAAAACAAATATTTTATATGTTTTATTTATGTTTACTATTGAAACCGCAAAATGGATAACCCATTATAAATGATGTTGTCCTGAACTGCGACCTATTCTGACCCTGTCTGGAGGTGTATGAGGTTTGTCATTACAGTTTTCCCTCCATATTTATTCCTATTACAAATTTTAGCACATTCAGAGAGGATATATTGCTCTCTTCTACCTGGTAGTAACCTAGTTGCTTTTTTCTGTGGTGCATAAGTACACCACATCTGTCTAGTATGTGGATTTGTGTTTTGTCATCGGCCTGACAGAATCCAGACGTGGCATTATTTACTAGGGCAAGAATACTTGAATGTCTTCTGAGCTTACAGTAACCGGTGAGGAAGCCTGTTATGATTTAAAGCTTCTTTTTAGCTAAGCTGATGCAGTCCGTGAACCGTTTTAAGTTGTATTCACCAATCAACAGTTTTGTGTGCCTTAACTTGGTGAGTTCCTTCCAATAACTTAATCTGTGGACCTCCTCGTTTTTATTTTATTTTTAATTACCGGGATCATACTGTCTATAAAAATTCTTCACCTACCCACGCAAAGAAAATATTTTATTGTATAATGTAATAGGAGCTGGGTGGGCTCAGCGACAGGTTCACTTCACTTACGTTTACTATTTAAAAAATTACTATTCTTTTTATTAATATATTAAATCAAAATAATTTTTGAGTTACCCCATTACAAATTATAAACTAAATAATCTATTACCTTTCAAATCCAACAAAAAATGTTAAACCTAACCACGTGGTATTTGAAGAAACAATACAATACAACAGCATCAAAATTAATTTTAATAGTCTGAAAACCATTTATTTCTGATTATTTGCAATTCGAATGTTATCTAAACCTACTAGCTTCTATATCAAAATATTAATAGCTATATACATTATATACAATATTGATTTGTTCAAAACTTGAAATCGAAATTAGTTTTTCCGTAAAATAAGTTTTTTGTACAGGATGTTTGATATATGTAAATTATAGTATGTGTATATTAAAGCACTTTGCAAACGCTCAGAATTTTACTCTAACCAATTATAAAAGCCCTCTTTTATTTAAGTTATTATCTAATATAAATAAGAATATATAAACATTATTTTTGAAGGTTTTGTTAGGCTGGAAAATTAAAATTCAAAACTATTTTCTGTTGCTTTCTTCCAGTTCACGCTTCAACTCTCACTTGCATTCTTGTGTGAATATGCTTTTCATCTTACTCGTTTGAATGCTGATATGATGTACTTGCACCAAGACTCTGGACTGATGAACATATCTTATTACAAATTCGATGTAGACGACGGAACTTGCGACCTAGATGCAAACCGACCTGTTCCGTTCAGACTCACACCCAATATTACTGAGTTTTTAACCAAAATTGGAATTGCTGGACCTCTGTCGGCATCTATAGTAGCAACAGCCCGTTGTTTCGTGCAACCAAATTTCAAACTAACTTCTATATTGCAAGCGATATTGCTAGATGAAATAATAGGCGAACAAAAGAAACGCATCAAAGATGAAAGAACCATTTTTGATCCCAGTGGCGAGCTATCTGCAGATTCAGTGCAAACAATTGATATGGAAACTACCATAAGAATTGTTAACAAAGTAGTAGCTGCTGTTATGCTTCGGTTGAATGATGTAGCTAATTTCGAGAAAGTTGATTTGAGCAAAATAAATTCGCTTCTTCAGTCTGCATCAAATCCAGATAACCTTTGCCGTATGGACCCAGCTTGGCATCCATGGTTGTAAATTGGAATAAGAAAATGAAATATATGTGTTTCAACATACTTTATCGATTTTATTCCCTAAGCTTATGTCGTTTTTATTATATTCTAAATTTGAAAATTTTTTTTTGTGTAACTTTTCCACTGTATTTATTTAGGATATTTTGGTCTATTTGTAAAAAATGTGAATAAAAACAATTTTACTCCATTGTTTTCCCAACGTTTCGTGAGTGTTCCTCACTTCTGCATAGACTAATACTTTTCAAATTGTCCACCCTCGGCCTTGAACCTATCTTCTTAAAATGGATTTCTTCTTATCTGGAAAACCCGTATTATAGTGTTCCTTTCAGATCTGCCCTATTCAATTCATTCTTAGCTACCTCCAGGGTCCCCAAAGGAAGTCACTTAATCGCTCTGCTTTTATTCTTACAATTAACTATATTGAATTGGTCATTAAACATTCCCATATCTCATTATACGCTGACGATACCAAGTTTTTCGAAACAATTTCTTCCTCCCTCTCCTCTTATCCAACTGGATCTCGATTGTTCCTCAATCTGGTGTATCAAAAACTGATAAGAGGTTAATATTGCCAAATATCAATCAATCATTTTTTCACGCAAACTCATAAAATCTTCTCCAAGGATCTACTTTCTTGACAATCAAGCCTTAGCCATTGTTAAATGGATCCGAGACCTCGGCCAATTGTGTGACGAGAGCTCAATTTCATAACACACATCGATAATATTATTTCAAAAGCCAATTCAACGCTTGGTTTTATGAAACGATAGTCCACAGTATTCTCCGACCCCTATGTCACCAGATCACTCTACGTAACCATTGTCCGCCCGCTACTTGAATACGCCTGCCAATTGTGGTCCCCATATCAACAAATTCTTATCCCTAGAATCGAGAGCAGTCAACGCCGTTTCCTAAGATTCGCCCTTCGCGGCCTCGGAATAATGCTTTGATCCTGCCCCCTATCAAAATCGTCTTGAACTAATTAACCTGATGCAAAATAGCTTTTTACGTCGTTCAGTCTTCAAAATTTGCGTTTCATCCGGCGATAGGACTTGGACTCATCATCAGTTGAGTAACCTTGTCAATGTGCAATTTTGTTAATTTCATTTCATTTTAAATGGATTTTTTAACAAAAATCCAGTGTGAGCTATACCAACAAGATTAAAATTGGAAGATTTTGTTCTGGGCCAGGCATTGTTGAATATAAAGGGTTATCGATCTTGCGATTTCAAAAGTATAGGGCTGGGATTCGACATCTGTCAAACTAAGTTATTAAACCAATTTTTTTTCAGTTGAAAGTCTGACATTTACGAAAATGGATCGCTTAACTATCGCACAACGCATACAAATTGTTAAAACCTACTACAAAAATGGTGATTCTGCGACAGCCACATATCGTGCTTTGAGAGGATTATGGTTTACATAATCGTCCAACTACGCAAACAATTGGCAAAATTGTGAAGAAATTTGAAGAGACTGGATTGATTACAGATATTGTAAGGCCAGTGCATCATCGTTTCGCTCATACCACTGAAAATATCGCTGCTGTAAGTGAAAGTGTTGCCAAAGACCCGAATGTGGCGATTACTTGTCGTTCTCAGAAATTAGGATTGTCTTACGGCACATTATGGCGTATTTTGCATTTGGGTCTGCACCTACATCCACATAAAGTCCAGCTCACGCAGCACCTAAAGCCAGCTGACCCTTCACAACGTCTTAGATACGTGCTTGAACAACAAGCGGTGGACGGCGATTTTTCAAACAAAATTTTCTTCAGCGACGAAGCACATTTCTCACTCGGTGGGTATGTTAATAGACAAAATTGTCGTATTTGGGGTTCTGAGAATCCTCAATTAATCGAAGAGAGGGTATAACAACGACGAAGGAACGACTGTCACCGTCAATTCGGAGCGTTGTGGTCATATGATAACCGACTTTTTTTTGCCTGCTATTGAAGAATACGACTTGGAAAATACGTGGTTTCAACAAGACGGTGCCACATGCCACACAACTCGAGCGAATATGGCTTTATTGTAAGAGACATTTCCTGGCCGCGTAATTTCTCGTCGTGGCGATGTCAACTGGCCACCAACTCATGGGATTTGACACCGCTGGACTTTTTTTGGGGCTACGCGAAAGAACGTGTTTATGCAGATAAACCCTTAACTCTTGAACACTTGAAAACCAACATTCATCAAGTTATGGCTGAAATACCGCCCAATATGTGTCAAAAAGTGGACGAAAATTACCTCAAAAGAATCGATGCTTGCAACAATTCGGCTGGTGGTCATTTAAATGATGTAGTGTTTCACACATAATGTCAACGTTCAAACTTTATAATAAAAAAGAAATATCATGAAAACAAATATTTTGTATGTGTTTTATTTACGTTTACTTTTGAAACCGCAAAATGGATAACCCATTTTAAATTATGTTGTCCTGAACTGCGACCTATTGTGACCCTGTCTGGAGGTGTATGAGGCTTGTCATTACAGTTTTCCTTCCAGATTTATTCCTCTTAGAAATTTTAGCACATTCAGAGAGGATATATTGCTCTCTTCTACCTGGTAGTAACCTAGTTGCTTTTTTCTGTGGTGCATAAGTACACCACATCTGTCTTGTATGTGGCCTTATGTTTTGTCATCGGGCTGACAGAATCTAGACGTGGCATTATTTACTAGGGCAAGAATACTTGGATGTCTTCTGAGCTTACAGTAACCGGTGAGGAAGCCTGTTATAATTTAAAGCTTCTTTTTAGCTAAGCTGATGCAGTCCGTGAACCGTTTTAAGTTGTATTCACCAATCAACAGTTTTGTGTGCCTTAACTTGGGGAGTTCCTTCCAATAACTTAATCTTTAGACCTCCTCTTTTTTATTTTATTTTTTATTTCCGGGATCATACTATCTATAAAAATTCTTCACCTACCCACGCAAAGAAAATATTTTATTGTATAATGTAAAGGAGCTGGGTGGGCTCAGCGACAGGTTCACTTCACTAACTCTCGCACCCACGTTTACTATTTAAAAATTTACTATTCTTTTTATTAATATATTAAATCAAAATAATTTTTGAGTAACCCCATTACAAACTATAAACTAAATAAACTATTACCTTTCAAATCCAACAAAAAACGTTAAACCTAACCACGTGGTATTTGAAGAAACAATACAATACAACAGCATCAAAATTAATTTTAATAGTCTGAAAACCATTTATTTCTGATTATTTGCAATTCGAATGTTATCTAAAACTACTAGCTTCTATATCAATATTAATAGCTATATACATTATATACAATATCGATTTGTTCAAAACTTGAAATCCAAATTAGTTTTTCCGTAAAACAAGTTTTTTGTACAGGATGTTTGATATATGTAAATTATAGTATGCGTATATTAAAGCACTTTGCTAACGCTCAGAATTTTACTCTAACCAATTCTAAAGGCCCTCTTTTATTTAAGTTATTATCTAATATAAATCAGAATATAAAAACTTTATTTTTGAAGGTTTTGCTAGGCTGGAAAATTAAAATTCAAAACTATTTTCTGTTGCTTTCTTCCAGTTCACGCTTCAACTCTCGCTTGCATTCTTGTGTGAATATGCTTTTCATCTTACTCGTTTGAATGCTGATATGATGTACTTGCACCAAGACTCTGGACTGATGAACATATCTTATTACAAATTCGATGTAGACGACGGAACTTGCGACCTAGATGCAAACCGACCTGTTCCGTTCAGACTCACACCCAATATTACTGAGTTTTTAACCAAAATTGGAATTGCTGGACCTCTGTCGGCATCTATAGTAGCAACAGCCCGTTGTTTCGTGCAACCAAATTTCAAACTAACTTCTATATTGCAAGCGATATTGCTAGATGAAATAATAGGCGAACAAAAGAAACGCATCAAAGATGAAAGAACCATTTTTGATCCCAGTGGCGAGCTATCTGCAGATTCAGTGCAAACAATTGATATGGAAACTACCATAAGAATTGTTAACAAAGTAGTAGCTGCTGTTATGCTTCGGTTGAATGATGTAGCTAATTTCGAGAAAGTTGATTTGAGCAAAATAAATTCGCTTCTTCAGTCTGCATCAAATCCAGATAACCTTTGCCGTATGGACCCAGCTTGGCATCCATGGTTGTAAATTGGAATAAGAAAATGAAATATATGTGTTTCAACATACTTTATCGATTTTATTCCCTAAGCTTATGTCGTTTTTATTATATTCTAAATTTGAAAATTTTTTTTTGTGTAACTTTTCCACTGTATTTATTTAGGATATTTTGGTCTATTTGTAAAAAATGTGAATAAAAACAATTTTACTCCATTGTTTTCCCAACGTTTCGTGAGTGTTCCTCACTTCTGCATAGACTAATACTTTTCAAATTGTCCACCCTCGGCCTTGAACCTATCTTCTTAAAATGGATTTCTTCTTATCTGGAAAACCCGTATTATAGTGTTCCTTTCAGATCTGCCCTATTCAATTCATTCTTAGCTACCTCCAGGGTCCCCAAAGGAAGTCACTTAATCGCTCTGCTTTTATTCTTACAATTAACTATATTGAATTGGTCATTAAACATTCCCATATCTCATTATACGCTGACGATACCAAGTTTTTCGAAACAATTTCTTCCTCCCTCTCCTCTTATCCAACTGGATCTCGATTGTTCCTCAATCTGGTGTATCAAAAACTGATAAGAGGTTAATATTGCCAAATATCAATCAATCATTTTTTCACGCAAACTCATAAGATCTTCTCCAAGGATCTACTTTCTTGACAATCAAGCCTTAGCCATTGTTAAATGGATCCGAGACCTCGGCCAATTGTGTGACGAGAGCTCAATTTCATAACACACATCGATAATATTATTTCAAAAGCCAATTCAACGCTTGGTTTTATGAAACGATAGTCCACAGTATTCTCCGACCCCTATGTCACCAGATCACTCTACGTAACCATTGTCCGCCCGCTACTTGAATACGCCTGCCAATTGTGGTCCCCATATCAACAAATTCTTATCCCTAGAATCGAGAGCAGTCAACGCCGTTTCCTAAGATTCGCCCTTCGCGGCCTCGGAATAATGCTTTGATCCTGCCCCCTATCAAAATCGTCTTAAACTAATTAACCTGATGCAAAATAGCTTTTTACGTCGTTCAGTCTTCAAAATTTGCGTTTCATCCGGCGATAGGACTTGGACTCATCATCAGTTGAGTAACCTTGTCAATGTGCAATTTTGTTAATTTCATTTCATTTTAAATGGATTTTTTAACAAAAATCCAGTGTGAGCTATACCAACAAGATTAAAATTGGAAGATTTTGTTCTGGGCCAGGCATTGTTGAATATAAAGGGTTATCGATCTTGCGATTTCAAAAGTATAGGGCTGGGATTCGACATCTGTCAAACTAAGTTATTAAACCAATTTTTTTTCAGTTGAAAGTCTGACATTTACGAAAATGGATCGCTTAACTATCGCACAACGCATACAAATTGTTAAAACCTACTACAAAAATGGTGATTCTGCGACAGCCACATATCGTGCTTTGAGAGGATTATGGTTTACATAATCGTCCAACTACGCAAACAATTGGCAAAATTGTGAAGAAATTTGAAGAGACTGGATTGATTACAGATATTGTAAGGCCAGTGCATCATCGTTTCGCTCATACCACTGAAAATATCGCTGCTGTAAGTGAAAGTGTTGCCAAAGACCCGAATGTGGCGATTACTTGTCGTTCTCAGAAATTAGGATTGTCTTACGGCACATTATGGCGTATTTTGCATTTGGGTCTGCACCTACATCCACATAAAGTCCAGCTCACGCAGCACCTAAAGCCAGCTGACCCTTCACAACGTCTTAGATACGTGCTTGAACAACAAGCGGTGGACGGCGATTTTTCAAACAAAATTTTCTTCAGCGACGAAGCACATTTCTCACTCGGTGGGTATGTTAATAGACAAAATTGTCGTATTTGGGGTTCTGAGAATCCTCAATTAATTGAAGAGAGGGTATAACAACGACGAAGGAACGACTGTCACCGTCAATTCGGAGCGTTGTGGTCATATGATAACCGACTTTTTTTTGCCTGCTATTGAAGAATACGACTTGGAAAATACGTGGTTTCAACAAGACGGTGCCACATGCCACACAACTCGAGCGAATATGGCTTTATTGTAAGAGACATTTCCTGGCCGCGTAATTTCTCGTCGTGGCGATGTCAACTGGCCACCAACTCATGGGATTTGACACCGCTGGACTTTTTTTGGGGCTACGCGAAAGAACGTGTTTATGCAGATAAACCCTTAACTCTTGAACACTTGAAAACCAACATTCATCAAGTTATGGCTGAAATACCGCCCAATATGTGTCAAAAAGTGGACGAAAATTACCTCAAAAGAATCGATGCTTGCAACAATTCGGCTGGTGGTCATTTAAATGATGTAGTGTTTCACACATAATGTCAACGTTCAAACTTTATAATAAAAAAGAAATATCATGAAAACAAATATTTTGTATGTGTTTTATTTACGTTTACTTTTGAAACCGCAAAATGGATAACCCATTTTAAATTATGTTGTCCTGAACTGCGACCTATTGTGACCCTGTCTGGAGGTGTATGAGGCTTGTCATTACAGTTTTCCTTCCAGATTTATTCCTCTTAGAAATTTTAGCACATTCAGAGAGGATATATTGCTCTCTTCTACCTGGTAGTAACCTAGTTGCTTTTTTCTGTGGTGCATAAGTACACCACATCTGTCTTGTATGTGGCCTTATGTTTTGTCATCGGGCTGACAGAATCTAGACGTGGCATTATTTACTAGGGCAAGAATACTTGGATGTCTTCTGAGCTTACAGTAACCGGTGAGGAAGCCTGTTATAATTTAAAGCTTCTTTTTAGCTAAGCTGATGCAGTCCGTGAACCGTTTTAAGTTGTATTCACCAATCAACAGTTTTGTGTGCCTTAACTTGGGGAGTTCCTTCCAATAACTTAATCTTTAGACCTCCTCTTTTTTATTTTATTTTTTATTTCCGGGATCATACTATCTATAAAAATTCTTCACCTACCCACGCAAAGAAAATATTTTATTGTATAATGTAAAGGAGCTGGGTGGGCTCAGCGACAGGTTCACTTCACTAACTCTCGCACCCACGTTTACTATTTAAAAATTTACTATTCTTTTTATTAATATATTAAATCAAAATAATTTTTGAGTAACCCCATTACAAACTATAAACTAAATAAACTATTACCTTTCAAATCCAACAAAAAACGTTAAACCTAACCACGTGGTATTTGAAGAAACAATACAATACAACAGCATCAAAATTAATTTTAATAGTCTGAAAACCATTTATTTCTGATTATTTGCAATTCGAATGTTATCTAAAACTACTAGCTTCTATATCAATATTAATAGCTATATACATTATATACAATATCGATTTGTTCAAAACTTGAAATCCAAATTAGTTTTTCCGTAAAACAAGTTTTTTGTACAGGATGTTTGATATATGTAAATTATAGTATGCGTATATTAAAGCACTTTGCTAACGCTCAGAATTTTACTCTAACCAATTCTAAAGGCCCTCTTTTATTTAAGTTATTATCTAATATAAATCAGAATATAAAAACTTTATTTTTGAAGGTTTTGCTAGGCTGGAAAATTAAAATTCAAAACTATTTTCTGTTGCTTTCTTCCAGTTCACGCTTCAACTCTCGCTTGCATTCTTGTGTGAATATGCTTTTCATCTTACTCGTTTGAATGCTGATATGATGTACTTGCACCAAGACTCTGGACTGATGAACATATCTTATTACAAATTCGATGTAGACGACGGAACTTGCGACCTAGATGCAAACCGACCTGTTCCGTTCAGACTCACACCCAATATTACTGCGTTTTTAAAAAAAATTGGAATTGCTGGACCTCTGTCGGCATCTATAGTAGCAACAGCCCGTTGTTTCGTGCAACCAAATTTCAAACTAACTTCTATATTGCAAGCGATATTGCTAGATGAAATAATAGGCGAACAAAAGAAACGCATCAAAGATGAAAGAACCATTTTTGATCCCAGTGGCGATCTTTCTGCAGATTCAGTGCAAAAAATTGATATGGAAACTACCATAAGAATTGTTAACAAAGTAGTAGCTGCTGTTATGCTTCGGTTGAATGATGTAGCTAATTTCGAGAAAGTTGATTTGAGCAAAATAAATTCACTTCTTCAGTCTGCATCAAATCCAGATAACCTTTGCCTTATGGACCCAGCTTGGCATCCATGGTTGTAAATTGGAATAAGAAAATGAAATATATGTGTTTCAACATAATTTATCAATTTTATTCCCGAAGCTTATGTCGTTTTTATTATATTCTGAATTTGAAAATTTTTTTTTGTGTAACTTTTCGACTGTATTTATTTAGGCTATTTTGGTCTATTTGTAAAAAATTCGAATAAAAACAATTTTACTCCATTGTTTTCCCAACGTTTCGTGAGTGTTCCTCACTTCTTCAGGGGTGTATATATTTATCCAATCTAATACAACAATATTTATTAAGTTTTTTACAATAATATAAAATAACATTAACTTTTAGCAAGTAAGACTTGATTGTTACCAAATTACATAATCTGCTTCTTTTTCTATTCCTACTATTGTGTCATTTCTGGACACGGCACTGACATATTTTTTTTTTTTTTATTCGATGGAAATCTTCAAAAGACAATTGCTTAGAATCGGTACCGAGTAGTGTGGGATTCTTACCGCACTAAAACCACCGGTGAAATCAGGACCAATCTATAAAAGATCGACAAATGATTTTA
The DNA here is from genome assembly GCA_910595825.1 of Philhelius pedissequus. Classification (NCBI taxonomy): domain Eukaryota; kingdom Metazoa; phylum Arthropoda; class Insecta; order Diptera; family Syrphidae; genus Philhelius; species Philhelius pedissequus. The sequence continues at coordinate 126,048,281 of OU343160.1, read as the reverse complement.
CTATCTTAATTTATATTTAAATCGCACTGGGAGAAGCTTAAAGTTATTACACTTTCCCATAGCTTTTAGACCATCAGCTCATGGCTTGGTTCTTCTTAATCTCCGAACATTGTCTCGTACATTTAAGACGGTCGCCATTTCGGAGTTGGTATGACTTCGCAGTCGCTGGTTGTGTGATACAGCGTGTTTTTTAACCACTTCTGTAACCATTTCAATTTGAAGGTCACGATGTAGGACATTTATTATTCCACGAAGGACCTTGCTTTGAAATTTTTGGATGGATGCCATAGTTGGATGCCTTATGTCCAAACGGGTTTCAGTACTTGCTTATATGACATTAGTTTGTTCTTGATAGATAGGTCAGAGTTCTTTCCTAGTAACCAGTACATTTGTCTGTACTTCAAGTTTAGTTCTTTTCGTTTCTTTTTGATGTGCTCTTTTCATTTAAGCTTTGCATCCAAAGTCATTCCAAGGCATGTGGCGGTATTGGAGTAAGGTACTACTGTATTATTTATAAATAGTGGAACATTGTTTATGTATTTGTTAGTAAAGTTTATATGCGTCGATTTTGTTTCGTTTAATTTGATACGCCATTTCTGCGTCCAATCACAAACTTTATCGGCAGCATTTTGCAATTTTAGTGTTGCCTTCGTAACGGATTTATCTGGAACCAATATTGCCGTATCGTCAGCAAATTTGGCCATGATAGCGTTGATGTCCACTGGAATATGCCTTGTATATAACAGATACAGTGTTGGTCTTAGGACACTTCCTTGTGGTACACCGGCTTCAATTTTCTTTAGTTCTGATTAATTTTTTTCGTACCGTACTCTGAAGAGTCGGTTCGTAACGTAGGATTTCAGTATTTCGTAGTGCTGCCTGGGAAGGTCCCTATGCAGTTTGTCCCAAGTGCCAAACCTTGTCAAAGGCTTGAGCAACATCTAAGAATATAGCGGAGCATACTTGTTTTTCTTCAAGTGCCTTTTCCACGACATCCGTAATTCGATGCACTTGGTCTATCGTGGAATGTTTATTTCTAAACCCAAACTTATGGCTCGGAATTAGTCTTCTTTTTTCTATTATTTTGTTAAGCCTTTTCAGTAGCAGTTTTTCAAAAACTTTTTCCATGATTGGTATAAGCGATATTGGTCTGTAAGATGTTACTTCTGTTGGTGGCTTACCTTGTTTAGGTATAACAATGACTTCTGCAATTTTCCAATGATGTGGAACATATCTTAGTTTAAGGCATGCGTTAATTATAAATTGGAGTTTCTTGAAGGCTATTGATGGCATTTCTTTCAAAACCTGAGCAGTTATTAGATCGTACCCTAGTGATTTTTTGTTAGACAACTTATGTTGACACATGCTTCTTACTTCTTTGAGTGTGACAAAAGATATTTCACATACGTCGTTTCTATCAACAAACTGTGAGGGATCTGTAGCTGTGTTTGCTGGGAATAGCTTAAGAACATTCGCGAGATGTTCAGCGAAGAGATCAGCCTTTTGTTTCGGGTTTGCGATCCATTTACAATCTTCAGATTTTACTATCGGGTTTTGTGTCTGAGGTCTTCTTAGGCGCTTAGCTGCTTTCCATAAGGAATATTCGGAAGAAGCATCCGTCGTCAGATTTTTCGGGAATCTACTAAGTGAATCATTTTTGAACTCACAGATTCTTTTTTTTAATTCGTTGTTAAGACGGTTAAAAAGTGCCTTATCACCAGGGAATCTCGTAGTTTGCACTTTCTTCGAGCTCTTCTTTTTTTCAATATTAGCTCCTTAATTTCGACAGGATATTTTATTTCTTTTTCTCTCGTGTTTGAAATAGTTGGAGTTCTTTCTTCTGCAGCCTGTTGCACATCAGCAATAAATTGTTCTACTTCATGATCAATTTGTTCAATTGTTTGCATAGGGGATCTCAGGTTTATAAAACTTTAAAGTTTATTACTGAATTCGTTCCAGTTTGTTCTCTTATTCACGAGATTGGGATTACTTTTTTTATTATTATTTCTGCTTCGCTCAGTGATAAAATTACTGGAGTATGATCTGACGATAAATCATAATTACCTTCGACACTTATATGATTTCGTTTAATACCTTTAATTAAGAAAAAGTCTATAAGGTCTGGTATTTTGTTGGTATCAGATGGCCAATGTGTTGGCGAACCAGAAGAATAAAATTCGCAGTCTTTGATTATCTCATTTTTAGTAAGATTATTGTCATCGAGAGCTTGGAAGCCTTTTTGTATAAGGTCTTCGATAATTTCTTTGGCAATACATGAAGAGTGAAGGCCTCTTCCTACTACTTTCATCGATCTTGTAGCTTTATTTTCGTACGAATGCCATTGAATTTTCTTTTTGTTGAATTCTTCAGTGACAGATCTATACGCATCGGCGTCTTCAACAATGACTTTCCAATTGTCTTTATTGTATGATATGTATTTACATGACTTATTCGTGCATTTTTCTACCATGCCTTTAAGCTCGCCAAACATTGCCAATTCAGAAATCATGATTGGAGGTGGTGCAGTTTGCCTAGTGCCTTTAACATAACACTTCATTGGGGATACATCTCCTGTTTCTTTATTGGATGTTTTCATTATTGCAGCAATATCTACTTTTGAAGCTGTCTGTTGACTTTTTTGAATAGTCTCTGGGCTACCATCTGCTTTTCGTTTTTTGCACTTACGTTTATTTCGGTTTCCATCAGTTGCAAGGAGGAGCTCTGCCTCATCAGTATGAAACTCGTTTGCAGTTTTTTGTGGGCTTTTCATTACTGGTGACTTCGGACTTGATTTTTTGTCTTTCACGGACTTTTTGTCAAGCAAGCTGACTTTTTCTTCGAGTCTCTTAACTTGTTGCTGAAGACTTTCAACAAGGACTTCAAGTTGTTTTCTGGCCAAAATTTCTATTTGCCATTTATCGAAATAATTTTCGGATTCAACTTGGCGGATATCGTTGTTTTTAGTGGAACACTGCTGATCTTTTATTTCGATCTTTTCATAGGTTTTGGTTCCTTTTCTTTAATGACTTCTATGTCATTTGATTTTTGGGTAGGGGCTTTCGATGGAGTAACCCTTGAACATATTCCTTAGTCCTTAGTGTTTTTGAACTCCGTCTATTTCCTGTAAGCAATAATTGGTCCTCCCCAGAATCCGTGGGACCGATCTCCGAAGAGAGTGGATTTTCCAGCTTGTCTGGATTGCCACCTGGGGTAATTTAGCTATTCGTTTTACTCATTGCCATATTTTTTGTTTATGTAACTTTTGTTTAGTTCCATAAATAGCTCAGTTACCTCTTCTATTCAGGTTTTAAATTCAGCCGCCCCTATGGGATCGACGCTGACCAATAAGCCGCACATTATGCGTCAGACGCTATTGGGAGAGCTGGTTCTTCAGAGCGATATCTAATCTTTTGCTCCTAGTTCCCGAGAAGGTAAATCAGGTGTCTCGGCTCTTGGATTCAATAGATCCAACGCTCGCCGTTAGGTCACCTTTCAGCTATCCAGCGGGCACCACTTGGAGGTGCTCCGCCATAAAATCGACACAAAATTGAACATAAAAACAAATAAACAATAATTTAAGAACAATCCAGTAAAATTATTAAATACAAGAATTAACAGTGCCACTTATATCACCGTTCAGCTTCAGTTACTTTAATCAAATTGCTACAGCTTAGCTATGTTTAATGTTGTCGGTATCCTCTGTTGTGTTAATTGTTCCTTTTATTTGTTGCTGGATTCTAAGAATCTCCAGAGTAGTCTTGTATTGAGTTTGCTCCCCTTGTTCAACATTATTACATTATTAAAATCCACTGAGTGTCCGCTTATTGCTGTATGCTGCCAAAACCCTGTTGGCTCCTTACGTTTCCTTACGCCCGCTTCATGTTCCGTTAATCATGTTGATAAGTGTCTCTTTGTATGTCCTATGTACACAATATAGCAGTCTTCAGTCTCTTTTCCATTGCATTTAATTTGATAAACCACATTATGTTGTTGCTGTTTTCCTATTTTTGATTTAGTGTTTGTGAAAATTGATTAGAGTGTGGAATTCGATTTATGTGAAAAAGAAATATTCTCTGTTTCATTATCTGATGTAAGCTTCTGCTATCAGTTAGCGTATGTACATATGGTACCGCGAAGAACTTTTTGGTGTTGTTGGTAGTTATTTTTTTGTCTGCATTATTGTTGTTGTTATTGCAAAGTCTTGTTTCCAATTTTGTTGTTCTTGTTTTTAGGAGGCTGTATATTATGTTATTTGGATAGTCATTTAATTTGAGAATTGTTTTTATTTTTCTTTTTTGATTGTCTATTTCATATCTTACGTCACTAAGTTCTAAAACTTTGTTGATGAAATAGGACGCTGTATTTAATTTTTGTTTTGTTGGTTGGGTTGAGTTGAAATTTAACATTCTCCCTGATGCAGTTTCTTTTAAGTACCAGTTGTAAATTATTTTATTGTTTTCCCTATGGAAGGCTATTGTTGGGTTCTTCTTCTATGGTAAATTGAATTTTGTTGTGGCACAAATTCAGCTGGTTAAGAATTTTGTGTTTTTCTTTTACTTTGATGACGGCGAAAATGTCATCCAGATATTTAGCTTTAAATTTGAATTGTATACCTATTTTGCTCACCTGTTCTACGGTGTCAGCAAGAAGATTGTCCAAAATAATATCCGCTACCGTTGGAGATTTTGTACCTAAGCTAACTGCTAGCAGAAGCTTACATCAGATAATGCAAAAGAGAATATTTCTTTTTATGTCGTTTTTATTTGGGAATCCGGAAGCATTGCTTCTACAATTAATTGGTCTGGGTAATAAATTGTCTTTGAAAAGCGAAGTGCACACTTTATACATTTCGCGTCACGGAACAGCGTACGCAGAACAAAAAGCAGAAAGAAAGTTTTCGTTTATGATTTCGTTCTGTCATTTTTGTATGTGATTTTTCGTTTCGCATCAGCAGCGCGTACTAGGATTTACACTTGATTCTGAATTTTAATGTGAGTGTATGTGTAAGGCGGAATAAAAACAAAATTTTGAATGAATTGAATTTATTGAGTCTTTTCTCATGAATTTTACAAATGAAATACAATTTTCGTTACAGGCCGACTCCACTTGATATCTGTAAATCCAACGAAATATCTGTCGTTAAATATCGAAGCATTTTTTTGTCTTGACAATTCATTTAAGCAATAGAGGTGGAGGGTATGTAAGGCCGTTTAAAAAGATCTATCAAAAATGAATTTCATAAAAAAAATGTTTTTCACCTGATATAACCCTGTTAATGAACATTAACTAATAAAAATGGTGTACTTGAAAAATTTAAGTACAAACAAACATTACTTACTGGCACAAAAAACAAAAAGTAATGAGATAAAAGGTGCGTTCCCGTACTCCCTAAAACTGCGAAAATCTACGAATTTCTAAAAAAACAGTCAAATCCTGTTCCAGTACTCCAAATTTACGCACTTTTTCACACAAGAAAGCGCTCATGAGAGAGTAAAATATTTCCCCAAGCTGCGAATTTTAGTCCAAAAAATTTCTTTGGACAAAATTATGAAGACTGTAAAATGAAGGAAAAAAAACAATATATAAGCTGTAAGTTGCCATGTTTACTTGGTACAAAAGTTGAAAATAATGGAATTTTTAGTCTGGCCTGGCTTCTTCGTTCAATACATTAGAATTTTTGATATCAAATTGGTTATTTACAGAAATAATTTCATGTAAATCTTTAATAAAAATTTCAAAAGTACAGTTTTAGTTTGACGTTTGAAAAATGGCTAAAATTGTTGTTCAAAGCGTTCCCGTACTTTTGTAAAACGTTTTTGTTCTCTGAGCAATTTTTACCCCCATTCTTGCAAAAATGACAGTCTTCACATTTGTGTGCACAAAGTACGGAAACACATTTAAAATGTTATCAACGCGCAAAAAAGGGGAACAAATACAGCCGTCAAATTTGATGTCAGACATCGATATCAAGACAAAATCGAAGAGATAGCTCGATCACAACCCAACACAACAAGAAACAATGCGAATCCATTGAAGATTTCATATCAGGATGAGTACTATATGAGATACTGCGGCTATTATCATGATACAACTAAGTCCCCTTTCATACAATGAAACTGAGTTGCCGGCAACTGCCCTTCTTGCCCTTCTCGCCTTCAAAATTCCAAATTGCCGCCAATTCAGTTTCCTTATGTCGAAGCAGTCTAAACAAGATACGGCATTGCAAGTTTTATTTTTCTCTCGTTCTGCGCATCTACGTCTCAAGAGCCCATTGAGTTTGACATTATGCACTAGCTGTATGGAAACAATTGTAAACAAAAGATGTCTGAAATTAAAAAAGTCTAATAACACATTTATTAAATAAAAATAAATCACGTGCGTTCCTTTAAACAAACAGACAAAATAAAAAATATATTTAAAATATAAAAGGAACAACTAATTATTCGGAAACTTCTAGCCACATAAATTTGAGAAGATGCAAGTTGTAAATCTTCATACCTTACAATACAAAAAAGAATTGTTAAGTGAAGAAAATGTTGAGTGTTTCCTTTATCTTCTATTTATTATTATTCTTTTCTAAAAATACACCCAAACCGCAGTCAAATACCCGAATTTTATCGACTCTCATACTATCAATCCTTTAAACACTAACACCTCAGATTCTGCTTCATCTAACAGAATCCCAAATTTCACTCCTACATCGTTACCTGCTTCAAAGTTCGAAACAATTACTCCCCATGTTGTAAAACTTACTGATAGATTAACTGACCCCTCGCCCACAAACACTGAACTCATGGCCAGACTTCGAGATCAAAAACTTTTCGACAATGTTCGTTTGTACGTTGCCTACCTTCATGACAAATCTGAATCTTGATGGCAAAACAAAAAAATATTGTCCAAATACAAAAAGAAGGACTCCCGACTAACCTCCCAGATGGTCAAATCCTCCCTCTTACCTTCTTCTATCAAAACGTGCGAGCTCTTTGTTCACAAACTCATACTGGTTTGCAATAATCCTTCGCTCCACCCTTCGATATCTACGCCCTGACGGACACAAATCTGGTCTAGTAAAACAACCAAGAATTGTTTCCTTCCTCTTTTAACCTTTATCGCGATGATGAACTTAACGGACCTTCTGTTGAATGCCCTTGTTGAGGTGTCCTACTAGCTATCAAAAACAAACTAGATTCATCCCTCATTGCATTCTCTTCTTCCCCTAATCTCGACTATGTCGCAATTGAGGTAAGACAATTCCCCAAATCACTTTATGTGATATGTTAGGGTGTTTCATTTTATAAGGCAAACAATAAAATGTGAAATGTAAAATGTGTTTTTGCAGATTTTGCTTACGCCCCGAGTCTAAGTGATATAAAACATATCTGTTCCAAATTTCGAGAAGATCGGACAATATTTAGAGGTTGCTCACTTTGGTAAGTTTTTTTAAGAGAAGGCAAAAAATAAGATTTTTTAATGTTAAGTACTTTAATTGTGAAAACAAGAAATAACAATATATAAACTATATTATAACTATATACGAGGATTAATCGGAACTATGGACAGCAAAATATGTATTGTATAAATCAATTTTGAACCAGGCAATCCCTTCTTTTGTGCGCTTGGTGAAGACTTATGTGGTACTGGACAACCCTCAACAACAATTGTTTCTATATCCAGTTTTTGTATGATTACATACTTGCTTTTAAAGCACTTTTTCGCATCATTTAATAACAATTGATAAACAGAAAAAACCTGCGTTAGGTTGGGTCTGATCATGTGTGCTCGGTGCCGTGATGCGAAGTGCGTTGGATACTAAGCGGCTGGCCATGGTTCAATATACGATGAAGGCACAAGAAGTTTTTCAATTAAAATGAAAAAGTAGGCCAGCACCACTAGAGCAAAGGAATCTGATGATCGACCTTGGCAAGTCGTGAAATGGGTATAATTCCAGCCAAAAATAATTGAGGAAAAACTTGGTGGTAGCACACTCAAGTTGTTGTTGGGCATTCAAAGTCAATAATTGTTTTTGTTGTTCGTCCTTGACTGATTTGTTGAACTTTTGTATAAGACCTATTCCTCTGTCTGCCATATCGTTCTCTACTTTAAGATCGTTAACTTGGTTTCTTAAAGAGTCACTCGAGTATTCTGATACGTCGTGCATTCCGAAAAGGTCGAAGAACGTCTTTGTTTTTTTCGTAACAAAATGGCTCAGATCTTTTCCTTCAAATAGAAGGTTCTTTCCCCCTAATATTTTTATTTCTTTTTTCAAAGCTGGTTTTGTTGCTCATTTTTTTTATCATATTCTCTTTCATCCTTAGTAACATGTTCATCCAAAAAAGCCAATCCTACGTTTGTTTGCGTTAGATACCAAAGACGTTTCTAGGCAATTGTGAGAGGACTTTTTTTTACATTTCTATCCGAGTAAATGTTCAGAAGATGCAGCATATCCAAATCGTTCTTTGGAGCAAATTGACTTAAAATTATCTCGTGCCAAAAGCGAACGTAAATGAGGCTGATAAAATGTGCAACCTGTTTCATTCCTTTCACATCCCGTTGAGAAACATTTAACTGCTTTTCGAAGAGTACAATTTTAATTACATATATTGCCTTTGCCATCCACCGTGCTTGAGGTAATGCCCCTGGGACTCTGAAACTGAAGTAATTTCGAGACCAACCTCCCAGGTACAAGAGTCAAAGTTGCAATAGCTCTTTTTATCTTCTATTCGATGACTTCCGTCTTTTAAAACATTCTTAATGTAGTTCACCATTTTCACACGTTGTTCGTCTTGAAATCTTTCTTAATAAAAACTTCTAAAATAGTATAAAATACTTTAAGTGAATTTTCTTTATTAAGCATTGTGGTATATGATTTCTTATCAATTGAATTCCAGAGACTTTGAAACTTACGAAATATCTGGATTTCAGGACCACTTGATGGTGTGCTACAACACTTTTCTAACACTCCTTTAAGAATAAGTTCATGGGTTGATGACGTCAAGCCAGCCACAACAAAGTTCGTCCAAATTCACTTCCAATTCTGATGCATGCCCCCTTTTGATGCTGTAGTATCGAAAGACATACCAATTATTTTGTCACGTAGCCCAAATCGGTCCACTAATTGAATAATTACCTTAGTTTTCTGCTCCCAGTATCTTTCAGGACAACAAGGGCACCAAGCAAATGCTCAAGATATTTGCCAGTTATTATAACTATAACTCCAACTCTAATCTTCTAAAGCTTTGACACTTCCATTTCCATGGGCAACTGAAGGCAAAAGCTTATTATGAAAGACCAATTTGCGAGGATTCTCAAAAAGTGACTTCGATTTTCCTTGCCATTTTACTTCTCTTGTTCGTCCGAGCTGGGTAAACTGTAGCTGGAGAAACGGAAATATTTGAAATATCGCGGCCAAGAATTTTTGCAGTTTCTATAAATGAAGTACTAATGTTTGTCGATTCGAGAGCTGTTCTCTATCTCGAGTGGACGTGAGTGTTTGATGGAGCAGTTTTAATTTGGGATTTGAACTTAGTTTTTTCGTAGCTGGAGCCGAAAACTCGCTCTCTTCATCACTATGTGCTGATGTTGATGAGTCTGCTTCTTCCAGTATAACTTTATTATTGATTTCTTCAATAGATTTGTAGTATTTATTCTTATTTGACAAACTTTTGTCTTCTTTTGCAGATTTACTTATTTGTGGTACATACGCTTTTTCAAGTCCACTCATTGATGAACTCATACGATCTTCTCTTTGCGGCTGTAGACATTTTGCCGGGAAATATCAAATAGGTCGATAAGATCGCTTTTCCAGATTTGGCGTTTTGCATCTGTATTCTCTTCCATAATAAGAGCGATATTTGCTCTCGTCCACATTTCCTGCAGTGCCACTAGATTTTGCGGTATGCGATAGTGTTTCCTTCATTTCCTTATGATGGTATATAAACACTAAAAGTACTTGTTCCCTTGAAGGTAGCCGAGCTCCTAAAAATTCATTGATGGGTACTTTTTCTAGCAGCCAAATTCTTCTTTTAGTTCCCATTTTAAGGTTCAATTACCTGCAACAGAATAAAAAAATAACATGAGAAGCGTACTAATCTTACTAATATTATAAATGTGAAAGTTTGGATGGATGGATGTATGATGTTTGTTGCTCAATACCTCCGGAACGGCTGAACGGATCTGGATGAAATTTGGTACAGAGATAGACTATTGTCTGGAATAGGCCACATGCTACTTTTTATCCCGGAAAAATGTATGGTTCCCGCGGGATAGGTGTGTTCTAATTTCTCATAGAGCTCATTCTACAAATAGCCAACAAAGCTTTTATTCACAAGGCGCATAGAAGCACACGAATTTGCATGAAATTTGATTGGTAGATGGATGGGGTACTGGATTCTCACATAGGTCATTTTTATCCCGAAAAAATGAACGGTTCCTATGAGAGAGGCTTTAATATGAAAAAATATATATATATACTTGGGTGTTTTTCCGCTTTCACTACTCAAGGACTGAACGGTTTTTAATTGTAGGTCTATAGATGTCATTAGATTTCCGTGGGATAGAAAGACCGTTTACCATCGCACGGGCATCTGCTATTAGAAATGGGGAGAAAAAATGTATTGTAATTTATAAATTGAGAACGAACGGGCCGATTTGGCTCGAACTCTTTTTTAGTTGTTCGTAAAATCCAGGAGAAGGTTTTTGCGAAATAAAATTTTGGGTAAACCCTCCAGAAAAGTCGGGAAATTTTAAAAATCGAAAATTGATTTTTTGTATTTAATTGTGTATGCAAATGTTCCGGAATGGTTTTCGAATGAAAAAATAGAAAATTCTTAGTGGAAAACTCTAAAAATTCTAGAAAAACGCGAATATTTTTTTCTCCATGATATATAGATACATTTAAACCATGATTTGATGATTTTGGACAATGTAAAGGTGGAAAATTCGTTGTGAAGCTTGGAAAATTTCGGATAATCCTACTGATATTATAAATGTAAAAGTTTGGATGAATAGTGGGATGGATGGATGTTTTTTGCTCAATAACGCCAGAACGGATCTGGATATAATTTGGCACATGGACACACACCTACTCGATTATCACATAGGTAATTTTTATCCCGAAAAATGAAACCGAACATTTCCTATGCATATATGGGAGAGTCTTATATATGAACAAAATATATACTTGGTTGTTTGTTCCGCATTCATGCCATTGAATCCATTTTAACGAAATTTGGTAAGCAGCTGGAATATATTAGCTATGATTTATTTTTCCCAACTTTATTTTTGTAGTTCCTACTTTTTGAATCCAATATTAAATCTTCGCTCTTTTCGCGAACATGACCATACACGACGAAAATCGAAGCCAACGAACACGACAAAATCTAATTTTTTGGCCAACAGCTAGCGGCTCGCGAACCAGCCAACATACAGCGAACATGCAAGGTGAGCACGTTCGTCGCTTGTGCCTACATATAACGACTGAAGGGTTTTGAATGAAATTTTGCAGGTGGATAGATGATTTCATTAGATTCCCGAGGGTCCGTAGAATCGCACGGGTAGCTGCTAGTACAAAATAAACTTAGTAATACATAAGGACGTCAGTTACCGACATTTCACAAAGGTGAGTAAAAGTGACCAAAGTGTGCAACCTCGAAACATCAAACGATGTTCTTGAAATTTGGCAAATATAACTTTTATACGAGTATCACTTAGACTCGGGGCGTAAGCAAAGTCATATGAAAATCAAAACTATGGAAAAATGAAACAGCCCAATGTTGCTATATTTTGCCGTTACACCGTAGTTTTCGAGCTACATGCTGTCTTTTTTTACCTCTGAGAATAATATCGAATTTATTAGTGATATATTTAACTTTAAATTTCATAAACTGCTTTATTGTACAATTTAACACCTATTCTGTTGATTTTTTTCTTTTGCACTCAATGATTTTTGTTTTTTTTTCTTTTTAATAAAATAAAATTATTTGCAAATAAAAAGTACCTACATAAAATAAAAGTTTTTGAGTGATACGAAAAACGCAAACATTGACCCGTCTCCCTTCTTCAAATTTAGAAAAAATCCATTTTTTTATTTCTTGGACTATTCTGTGCTATGGATTCATTTAAGGGCCATCATTTTTCATCAGTAGTTGCATCAACCATACAAATTGTAGTTTCTTGCTTTTTGTCTCATCTCTCCCTGTGAGTACAATTATTAGTAGATGGTCTGCCATTAGTCATTGATACTTCGCATTCATTTTTTATTTCTTCTCTCTTTGACATACCTAAACAAAATAATAACACCAAAACAGCTGACATTTTCACCACACTTACTAAAGAAAACAACATTTTTGTTAGCAAATTAAAGCAAAAAACTTTAAGATATTTCAGAAAAATTAAAATAATTTTTATTCAACTTTTTTGCCAAGAAAATTAATTATGGAGAATAACCCTTGTGACGCGAGCAATTTCATTCTTGATAGCAAATTCACCCAACGAATTACGTGCCGTAGTCTTTGCGGTAAATCGTTTCACCCTCTTTGTCTTGGGCTTAATAAGAAATCTAGTGCGTATCTCATGGATTACTTAAATTATTTTGTATATCTCTGCCCAGAATGTACTAATATATCGCTCTCCAATGTTCTTCTGGCTGTTAAATGTGTTAGCGACTAAATGAACTCAATTATAACTCGAAATAATCGTTTTCATAAAAACGCACTCTATCAGTTTAATCACCTTGATGACTTCTCCAAAAGCATTGACTTGAAAGTCAAATCGAGAGCCTCGCAAAGCGCTTTTTCGCAAACCAATCTATTTTGGAAAAACAATTGTCATCTATAATGATAATGCTTAGTTCGCGGGTCCACCATGCTCACTGCCGCTTTGAAAACATTAATAAAGAAATTCATTCTAACCTGGTATGCGTTCTTAATTCTTGTCCTCTTGAGAACATTTTCGATAAAATTAATAACTATAACACATTTATCCTTGCCGCAATAATGGAATCTTCTCACTGCACAACAATGACTCGTTCACTTCCTCCTCTGCCTAGAGACGATGCTCATGCCAATCACAATACGTCAACACTACATGAAGTTATTCAATCAATTGGCATCCTGCCTGTCACCCAATCGCACCATCCATCTCTTGCCAATAGTCAAAATCAATCGAATACTCTGCTTCACCTGAACCTACTATCACTCAGGTTTGTTGCATTTGGACATTAAGCGACTGGAATGCCAGGCTAGAAAAATTAAAAATCCTAAACGACTTCAACCCTTACTTTGTGAATAATACACCTATCAATGCTGATAGTTCCTAGATCCAAAATCTTTTTATGCCCAGATTTAAAGGCACTATTAGAGAATGCTGCAAAATCAACTCAAAAGGTTTAAAAGTTTATATTCCATCTAAATATCAATGGCTATTTTGTTCAACTTATAAACCTATATATTTGCAACATAAAATAAAAATCTCCAAATGGTCGGTTAAACGAATTAAAGATTATGCTAAGCCTACCACCATCCGAATTCCTTAAACTCTTTTCTAGCTCGAAAAACTCCACAATTCCAGATAAACCTTTTTGCAATTTTATCCATTCACAAGCCATTAATCCGACATCTCGAAATGTAACCTCTAACCATCCTTCTAGAATTTCTCTAACTCTACGTTATATCGCCATTCATCTCCCCAGTTTTTGACCCAATGTTTTCACATGCTGCTAAACTAACATTTAAATTTGCTACATCTAAATATGCTACCCCAAAAACTACCAGTGATGAGTTTGATGGACCTTATTTGATGGCTCGATTACGTGACAGCAAAATTTATGAAAATGTTCGTCTCTACCTCCCCTTTCTGTAGAATAAATCTGATAATGTATCACTGTCAAGACTAAAATGAATGTCTTAGTGTTATTACAAAAAGAAGGCCTTCCAACTGACCCAGCCACTCTCAACGAATTATACATCCGCTTCCATGAAACTTTCATCTACGGTTTTGAAGGATCTAGCAACATACGCTTCGCATTTAAATTCAAAACGTTTACCTTTCGCTCACCACAACCATAATCCACGCCTTTAACTGTATTCCAGTCCCGCAACCCACATCGACAATTATCCTCTCTCTTTATTACCAGAATGTTAGAGGCCTTCGCACTAGAACTTCTAATGTATATCTCAACTGTCAAAATCTTCCTTTTGGCATATTTGCCCTAACAGAAACAAATCTGTGCTCTTATTTTCTCGACAGATTTTACTGTCTTTCGGCGGATGGTCAAATTAGTGATTTCACCCCAAATGGAAGTGGTGTTCTTTTTGCCGTCTACAATCATCTTAACTCATCTCTAGTTCAAGTCTCTATTTCACCTCTATTTGAATTTGTATGTATCAAACTGTCTATTTCTAAACGCTGCTTTTATCTTCTATGTTGTTACATTCGTCTTTCACAACCTTATTCTGTCTATCAAAAATTTATTGATTGAATTTGTTTATTAATTGAAGGTGCTACTTCAAATGATGGCCTCATTATTCTTGGGGACTTTAACTTACCAGGCTTGCAATGAATACCATATGAATCATGTTTTGCCACCTCCAATCCCTCTTCTAAAAAAGAATTTCTATTCACTGATAGACTGCTCGAGTCAGGACTTTTCCAAATTAGTGGTATCTCCAATAATCTAGGGAGACAGCTTGAACTCGCCTTCTCTACCGACCCATTTAACTCTGTTGTCTCCAAAAGCTTTCATCTCCTAACTACTCTTGATCACTATCACCCCCATTATCTCTTATCTTCAGCCTTGATCACAGCAATGCCAGTATTGAGTCTGAAAAGTCTTCATTCAACTATCGCAAAGCCGACTTCAATTAACTTAAGAACCTTCATAGAAACATTGATTTCACCCTATTTACTAACTCTACTGTTCCCACCCGCATAGCTCTTTCCTTCTTCTACACCTCAATCTTCACATGTATTATCAATTGCGTGCCTTATACGGTTTATAAAACCAGCGGTTCATCACCTCCTTGGTACCCAAAAGAGTTGCGCAATATCCGAAATAATAGAAATAAATAATGTAAAATGTACCTAAAATTCCAGACAATATTAAAGTATTTCTACTCAGCAAGACTCCTTTCACTTTTCAGCCTTATGCCAATTCTCTACCAAACATATCTTTATAAAATGCAAAACTGTCTCATCTCTGATCCAAAACATTTCTACCATTTTATAAATAGGAAAAGAAAATCTGACGGTCTTCATTCAACCTTCAATTTCATCGGTACATCTGCATCTGAATCAAATGTAATTGCCAATCTCTTTGCTAACTTTTTTAGTCAATCCTATGTCAATGCCCTAAATGTTCCTGACTTTGATTAGCACAAGTTCCTAAATAATAGCTCACACAAGTCACTCGTTTCGCTTACCATTAATTCTCTTACCGTTCGAGATAAGTTAAATTCATTGAAAGATGATCATTCACCTGGCCCCGATGGCATTCCTGCAATTTTTCTTTAAAAAATAGCTGTTTCACTCTGTAAACCCCTCAATAATATCTGTCAGCTCTCGCTGTCACAAGCCGTTTTCCCTTTATTTTGGAAAGAATCATTTATTTTTCCAATTTTTAAAAAGGGTTGCAAGAACGAAGTTTCTAACTATCGACCGATTGCTAAACTCTCTGTTATCCCCAACCTTTTTGAAAGTATAGTGTATGATTGTCTGTATTTTCTCTGCAAATCAATTGTCTTCCCACCACAACATGGTTTCTTAAAAGGTAGATCTAATTCGATTAACCTAACCCAGTTTGCCTCCATGACACTCTCGGCATTAGAAAAAGGTTATGAGGTCGATGTGTTAACTACTGATTTCAGTAAGGCATTCGACAAGATCATTCACGAAATTATCTATTTAAAACTAAAGGCTTATGGCTTTCCGCCACTGTTTATTGAATGGGGAAAATCATATCTCGAGAACCGGGTACATAGAGTTGTTTTCAGAAGTGCAGTGTCTGAGCCAATATTCGCCTGCTCTGGCGTCCCCCAGGACATACATCTTGTACCACTCCTATTTGTGCTTGACGAAGATAAAATTATTTCCTTCTCGGATATCTATTTATGCAGACGACATTACAATAAGAAAAGTTATATCTTCTCCTCATGATTCTTACCTCCTCCAATCTGACCTTAATACTTTCCTTACTTGGTGTAACAAAAACTTTCTTGAACTTAATATAAGTAAATGTCAATATATTACCTTCTCTCGTAAACGCCTATCCTCAAACTTCAGACCTATCACTTTTGAAACATACTTGTCCCTAAAGTCTCCTCTATTCGTGATTTTGGATTACAAAGAAACAACACAAATCGTTTGATGAAGCAAAGCATACGCTTCGCAACTTCCACATTGAAACAAAAAAAACCAATTCCCTATTTGCAAAGGTGAACATGTGATATACTTGTGTCAAACACTCCTGAATTCTACCATAAAATACTGGTGGCAACTTTGCAAACAAGCTAAGATCTGCTTAAATTGCTTACCACATGACAAGCAGTTTCAATGTTTCAGCAAAAGAAATTGTCATCATTGCAACAAGAAGCATCATTCGTTTCTACACATGGAATGGGCTGAGGGAGTTCCCCAAAATAATCAATCCTATTTAGGTCAAAAAGACTCACCAAAAACAACCAAACAAATAAATTATAGTGAGCAAAATCAAAATGTAATTATTGCAACAGCTATATTGAAGTTAAGCACTGCAGACGGACTTGGGCGCAGTGTTGCAATACGAGCACTCATCGACCCTGGATCGCAAGCATCATTGATCACTGAATCCATAGCACAAACATTAAGACTCAAAAGGCAAACTGTTTGTGTTGAAGTTACTGGATTCTGTGCAACGAAAGCAGGAACTGCTAAAAACAAGGTAGACGTAACAATAAAGCCGCACTTTACTTCAGAGTTTAAACTGAGGTTAGAAGCTCTTGTACTCCCAAAACTAACAACACAGCTATCATCGAAAACGCCGAATAGCTTGAAAATTGGAAATTTGGACCAGCTAACACTCGCTGATACTGCTTTCAATGATCCTGGACCAATTGATATGATAATTGGTGGTGATGCGTATGGCGATATAATTCTTGGCGGAATTGAAGGAGATGCAGTAAATTCGCTAATAGTTCAAAAGTCACATCTGGGCTGGTTAATATCTGGGCGAACATCATCCTAAGAAACTGAAAACTACAGTGTTACTGGACTGGTAGCACAGATTTCCGTCGATCAACAACTGAAAAAATTCTGGGAGCTAGAAGAAGTTTCCCAACCAGCATTTCAAAAACAAGAAGACAAGCAGTGTGAAAAATTCTTTAAAGATACTCACTTCCGAAGACAAAATGGGAGGTACGTCGTCAAAATCCCATTCAACGAAGAATTGAAACGGACGATCCAACTACATGAATCGAAAAATAGAGCGACCGCTAGATTTAGCTAGCTTGAATTCCAACTTAACAAAGACCCAAAATTAAAAAAAGAATACAAGGAATTTATCAACGAATTTCTTAACCTGGGTCAGATGGTAGAAGTCAATTACAGAAAATCAAACGAGAACATATTCTACATGCCCCATCAAGCGGTCATAAAACCCTCAAGTACGACCACCAAATTAAGAGTTGTATTTGATGGTTCAGCAAAGACTTCAACTGGAGTAAGCCTCAATCAACTAATGTTAGTAGGTCCAAGACTTCAAGACGATTTAACTACGATTCTGATGCGCTGGAGAAAACATCGATACGTTTTCACTTCAGATGTATAGAAAATGTATCGCCCACGCGAGCTACACGAAGACCATCAAGATTACCATAGGATTTTGTGGCGAATTTCTGCCGACCAACCCATTAAAGAGTATAAGCTTACCACTGTCACTTTTTTTTTTTTTTTTTTTTTATATAATCTATAAGCGCTCAAGGGATTATGAATACCCTTTAAATGTTTCAACACATCATATTCGGAGACTGTAGGTGGTTGATGTCTCAGATTTTATCTCCAGGGATGGCGGCTGAACTAATGCGGAGAAATTTCCGTGACTTATTTATCTATCCCTTATAATTCGCATTAATTTTTTTATTCTTTGTCATATTTTACCGGTATACTAGTTTAACTCAATCACATGTTGTTAGTTATATGCCTAACCAGCATTTTATGAGTAAACCAGCAACTTATTGTATGACATTTATTTTTTAGAATTGGTTTTTAATGGAAAAATAAGAAGACATAGACTACCGCAGATATCGAACCTGTGACCATGATGTTAAAACTCTCCATCAACTAGCTGAAGACGAAAAACTGAAGTATCCAATCGCTGCAGAAATAGCCAAACATGACTTTATGTCGGTGATCTTATGGCCGGAGGGGACACCATTACGCAATGCAGAAAGCTCGGAAGCAACTTGACGAGATGTTAAGAAATATTGGAAAATTACTCCAACATATACCGATCGAGTTACGAAACCAACAGAAAGTCGACGTAATAAAGGATGAAATAATCAAAACCCTGGGAATGCACTCGAATGCTTTAAGTGACACTTTTCAGTTCAAAGTGAACTTAGCGACTAACATCAATCCACAAACGGCACTCACAAAACGAAAAACCTTATCCGATATAGCTAAACTATTTGACTCTCTTGGGTGATTGGCTCCTGTGACTGTTAGCGCGAAAATCTTGATGCAGCGTATTTGGCAAGCCGAGACCAAGTGGGATGACTCACTTCCGATCGAACTTCAGAAACAATGGAACAAATTGAAGACGAATCTATTGGCAGTTGAAGACATCAGGATCCCAAGGTGGATAGAGACCACAAAATATCGACATATTGAGCTTCACGGGTTTTGTGATGCTCCCAAAGCAGCATATGCAGCAGTAGTTTATGCAAGAGTACCTGTACCAACTGGGTTCTATGTTACAAGAATCCTAACTGCAAAAAACAAAAGTGGCACCAATAAGAAAGACACTTCCTCTTCCAAAGCTAGAACTATTCAGTGCTCATCTGCTATCAAAACTACTGGCAGAAACATTGAAAACCTTTGGCTGCCAAGTTGAAAAAATATTTGCCTGGACAGATTGCACCATAACACTGGCCTGGATCTAGAAATGTTCATCTACCTGAAAGACATTTGTTTCAAATCGAGTGTCAGAAATACAAGTGGGAACAAACCCAAAATGGTGGAGGCATGTACGATCATCCGATAATCCAGCTCATTGGTTCAAAATGCTGTTAACGAGAACAGATGCCGAACAATCAATTATGGTGGAATGGACCGGATTGGCTGCAATTTGGCTCAGATCATTGGACTACAGAAGAACAACATTTAAAGCCAGGGAACGATATTCCCGAAACCAGAAACGTTTTAACGATTGAAACTGAAACAGAGGAAACTACTGACGTTAGCAGAAGATTCGCTAACTGCTCAAAGCTAATAAGAGTAGCCGCTTATTGCAGACGATTCAAATCAAACTGTAGAAGCGTGGGACTGAAACCCCCAATCGAAGCTGGCATTTTAACAGTAAATGAGTTAAATGTTGCCAGCAAAGGAATTATACGATATGTTCAAAACAAAGTATATACCGAAGAACTAAAATGCTTACGAAGCGGGTAAAATAAAACGTAAGGTACTTTCACTAAACCCATTGAGAATATTCTTGTTGTCGGTGGCCGACTACAAAATGGGGAACTTACTAATACTGAAGAACATCCAATTATTCTGTCTCACGAAGAGTGGTTCACAAAATAACTGATTGATGATGCTCACAAACGAACACTGCACGGTGGTATCCGTCTTACACTTGCAAAACTAAGGCAGCTTTATTGAGTCATTCAAGCTAAAAGATGTATTCGACAAGTCATACATAAGTGTATGAAATGTTTCCGGTTTACTGCACAGCCAAATACTGAACAAATGTGACTTCTTCCAGCAGCTAGAGTAACACCGTCGAGATCATTTATACATACAGGCGTTGATTATGCTGCACCAATCCAAACACTAATATCTAAGGGGCGAGGAAATCGATCGACGGAGGGCTACATTGCCAAATTCGTTTGCTATACAACCAAGGCAGTCCACATTGAACTTTTGAGTGACCTCAACTCAGCAGCATTCTTGGTAGCATTGAAACGATTTTTCTCAAGAAGAGGAATATGTTCGCATTTCTACAGTGACAACGGAACGACATTTGTTGGAGCGAACAAGGAAATCCAACAACAGATGCAAGCGATCATAAGGCGATATGAGGCAGATGCATATTCAAGGCACGTGGCAGATGAAATCCAATGGTACTTCATACCCCCCGCATCACAACACTTCGCGTGGACTGTGGGCATCAAGTGCTAAATCAACAAAATATCATTTAAAACGAGTAATTGGTGAAACTATGTTAACATTTGAGGAACTCTCAACCTTACTGACAAAAAGAAGCTGGCTGAAACTCTCGACCACTAACTACAATCGAAAATGATGTTGATGACACCACAATTCTAAACCCTGAACATTTTTTGATTAAGCAATAATTGACGAGACAAGAACATTTAGATCTAGATGGCAGTTTATCCAAAAAATTACTCAAGATTTTTGGAAGATCTGGTCATCTGAATACCTTCCGCAACTCCAGCAACTTTCTAAATGGAAATAAAAGGAAGAAAACATAAAAGTTGGTGACATTGTGCTTATCGAAGAAGACCGGCTAACACCAACAGCCTGGGTGATGGGGAAAATAGCGGAAGTACACCCCGGCAACGACAACTGTGTTCGCGTTGCAACAGTCATTAGCAACAACAAATATTTTAAGCGTTCCATCACTAAATTATGTCGATTGCCTATAGAAAATGAGTAACCAGAAACACCAGTGCGACAAATCAATATATCAGGAAACCGAGTACAACCGCTGTTTTGGCTATTCGTACTATTCGGACTACTGAACCTGACTACTTCCTTACCCATACCCTATCAACATGAAGTCGAAATAACTCAATTTGAAAACCAGCCAGGTATATATTTCGAAGATATAGGACAAGCAAATCTCATTTACAGTTCCTGGAGGACATTGTGTTTTTTAACATGACTAACTACTGGCATGAGTTCAATACTTATGAAAAACTAGTTGAATCAATGGAAACATTTTGCACATCAGCAGAACCTGTGGAAGTCAAATCAACAATATGTGACGAAACATTGAGTCAATTACAACACCAACTGCAACAAATTGAGCTCAACAACGAAATCCTGATTCATGCCAGTGACGACTCAATGAGAAGACAAAAACGAGCACCCTTTGATTTCATCGGAACGATAACTAATGAACTGTTTGGAATACTGGATCAAAGATTCGCTGACAAGTATGAGCAAACAACTGAAACCGTTAAAGAAAATGAGAACCACACATTAAACCCTTTGAAAAATCAGAAGACCATAGTTGATTCTACTGTCAACATCTTTAAGAAAACAAGACTTGGAAAATAAGAAACAAATCGAGTTATTGAGTACAATAGTAATGAAACTCAACAACGAAACAAGAAGGTACGAAAACATAAAGATGTTCTCCTCAGCTGCTCTAAATGCCATTCTAATTATGATAAATTATAAGTCGACTCAGAGCATACTTCTCGATATAGTGCTTTCAACACACACCGGGAGGATACATCCACTCATCCTTGCCGTCCAACAATTTAAAGACGAGTTAACTAAAATTCATGAAAATATCCCCTGATCTTTGATGATTCCTGGAGAGAGACATCATGAATCAATATTTCAACTATATAAAACTAAGTGTGAAGGGGAGAGTAACTGGCAGCAACATCATAATAGAAATAACTCTTCCTTTGCTACACAATGAAGACTTCAAACTGTACAAGGTGCCCCCAGTTCCAACCTTCAACAATGGAAATTTCACGTTCATCATTCCATCATCACTACTACCTGATCAACAAAGACGAATTATCACGTTGCCAGGAAAGGCCTTTTGAAACTTACTGGTGTACTCTCCAACATCCATTATATACCGCTGGAGCTTCAGTCAGCTCATGTAAAATTAACATTATTCAACATAATCATAAACTAAGGGACTCATGTCAGATACAAAATATACCACCAAAGTCCTCCTTGATCGAGATGCATCAACACAATGCTTGGATTTATAGTGTTCCAAATTCAACAACAGTCAACATCAACTGCGACTTTTATTCAGTGCCGACCATCTTAATAGGTAGTGGGATAGTAAAGCTGCCAGAAAACTGCATGATCCATGACCAAACTATAACAGTTATTGGAAGACAGACGATGACGAGCAGATTACAATCTTCATTCCTGCCATCATTTAACATCTCGGACCAGTTAACTTCGCTTAACTTTAAAACAGAGCAACAACCGATCCTACGTCAGTCAAATATTTCTTTGGAAATATCGGAACTCGAAAAAGGTACTCGAAAGGAATCAAGAACATATCTTCTTATAATTCATCAGTACTCGCTCTTTGGATCTACTGGTTTCCTGCTTATAATCTGCATTATAGCCCAAGCAAAAGGTCCACACAAACAATAAGGAAGGAACGTAGAAACTCTGAGACCTCCTTTAATGATATCCATTTCTCCGTCACTCCAATTCAAACTAAGATATGTACCGTTCTTCTGCCTCCCCAATCATCGTACTAACTATGGCCATTCCAACCCTATGTGTAGAATGCTTCGTTCAGCTAACAAAGTCCAAGATGTCTTTGAGTTCTGCATTGGTACCCATCACTCAGAAAAATTCTTTACAACCCTTCCCTTTAATCCTTTTGCCAAATTTTTTAACAATTTATGTTTTATTTTGATGGTTCATGTTTTATATATTATTTTTTTTGTATAAGGACATTGTTTATGATTTGTTTGTACTTTTTTCGCCTGCAATAAGCTAAATAAATAAAAAAAAGTTTGAATCTTATAAGCTTGCCATTGAAACGGTTGACCAAATAATCTGCCCTATCGAGGTAACCGTCGGAGCGGAGTTTTCTCCGCAACGCATCTTCGTCGGAAATTCAATTTCAGTTTGAAGTAGCTGTCATCGCAAGAAATTTTAAAGAAATACGACGACGCATTGCGATGAATATAATCTTCAGGCAGAGATGAGCAACTTAGCTGATATATGGAAAATGCGATATATTTTCGAAAGTTTTTTATTAAATATACACTATAAACGTTTAAAACCATGAAAAATTGGCGAGAGAGTGTAATTTATTGTTTATAGAAAGTATTTTTTTCAATTCTAATGCGCTAGAGTTTTTAAGAAATGTAAATAGATGCACCGATTTTAAAATCAAAACTATCGAATAAAGTCCCCTCCCTATTTCCAAACACATGTTTTGTTTCCGTTTGAACTGTCAACAAAAGAATAATTTGAAAAAAAAATTTTTGAAATTCAATATTATTTATTTAGAAAATAAAAGAACATTGCAAGTACGAAAACAATATACGCTGACGCAGCTCTAATTCTATAATTCCCTTCGAGATTCAAGAAAAACTTTCGCGTTTGCATTTGTTTTGGAGCAGATTCAACACAAATACAAAACAAATTATCGATATGATGGTGTCACTCCAAACCTTTAAAAAATATATTATGTATTCAAAACTAAAACACAGCCACAACTTCTGGTGTCCTTCTTGTGTAATATAATTCGATGGGCAGATTTATCATCCGCTCATATTGCTGTGAACTGGTTTATTCGTTCTTCCTAAAAACAAAAAGCCCACAATTTAACCTACATAAGGTTTATTTCTGCATTACTTACATTTTAATAAACAATTTCTTTAAAAAGAAAACACTTTCCACAACGAGAACTTGTCGGAGGACTTCGGAGAATATTTTCTTTGTATCTGTCATAAATAAAACCATTAAAAGTACATCATCGCATACAAATGGCGTGCGTTGAATTTCGTCGGACAGAATTTCCGATCAGCCGGTCGGAGAATTACCTCTAAGCAAAATGTCTCCGATTCGTAGTAAATCGGAGAGAATTCCGCTCCGACGATTACCTCGATAGGGCAGAATAGCTTTCGACCCCAACGGTGATATCCCTCTTTTCGGTGACTTCAACCTTCCCCATCTAAAATGGGCTTCATCAGAAGATCAGGCTTATTATATTGCTTCAAATCCCACTTCTGCAAAGGAATGTCTATTTATAGATCGCCTATCAGATTCAAGCCTCTGTCAAGTTAGTGGTATCCTAAACTATATGGCCAGGCAACTACATCTTATTTTCGCAACCGATTCAATTAACTCTTTAGTATTACTTTCACCTCTATCCCTATTTTTATTTCCATTTTAAATCAATAAACATTAAATCAGAGAATTTAGAAAATTAAGAACATTTTATATTTTTATAATACTAAGGTACTAAAAAATAGTGTCAAATGCCCCTTTAAACGTAATAACTCAAAAATTCATATAAGGTTGGGGTGACCCTGTACAACAACATAATTCAAAACAAGGAATTTAAAAAATTGATACTTATAAATAAGAAATTGCTAACAAATGAAGTTCTATACATATATGCGTAATAAAAGGAAGAAGAAATAGGTTAAAGTACATTATTTTTACAACATTTTTCCATAAGCAAAGAATGTATCATTATTAAAATAAAACATCAGAGAAGGGAGATTCAATACCAGCGTGATGAAAATGTGTAAGCCATTCTATTATACGTTTTATAAACATTCCAGAATTAGTAAGTGTTCTGATAGGAAGGGGAAGTTTATTAAAAAGTCGACATGAGAAGACTGAATAAAAGTTACGAAAACCGGTGGTGCGAAAGTCTGGTACACTCACAGTATTTAAAAAGTTACCACGAAGATTATAATTTGAAACAAATCTAAAATTGAGATTTCCTGCTCTTAAAAAGAAAGCCTTTAACACCTTAAAGCAGTACAGATGCCTAACCGGAAGAACTTTGAGATTGCAAAACAGTTCAAAGCTTCGATGTGGACGATGTTTTCTAGAGAATTTTTTAATGACATATTTGTGGAGAATAAGTAGGGGTAGAATTTTGTCTCTATAAGCTCCCCCCCCCAACAGGCAATTGCATATTGTCCCTTAGAATGGATAATATCATAGTATATAGTTGTCAGGAGTTTAGTAGAACAAACACTTCTTAAATAGAAAAAATTTGTGAAAGTCGAGTTAAAATATTTCCTTAAGGATTCTGTATGACATAAAACGTTCATCATAGAGTCAACAAAAAGTCCCAAATACTTGAATTCTTTAACATTCGCCACCGCAAAACAATTATCGCTGTAATTCAGATTGTCATGGAAAGTAAAATGAAGACTTAGTTAAACACGATACGCAGTTATTTATCTTAAACTTTTGGCATTCTGGAGCATGGTATAAAACATTAGTTTCAAATGTGAAGACAAATTAAAAAACATGGTTTTTGTTTTGGAACTAATAATCAACCTATGTACAGGGAACCAAATTAAGTTTAAATCCCAATTTATGTCTTCAATTAGGTTAAGCGCACTATTAGACCCATATGAACAACCAGTGTCGTCAGCAAAAGCGGTAAGAGAGCTTTTAAATTTTAAACTAAACAATGAATTAATAAATATTAATAACAGAATTGGTTCTAGGACCGACCCCTGAGGCACACCAGTATTAAAGAAAATTAAGCTACTTCTAGTGTTTTCTATTTTAACTCTTTGTTATCTATTGAGCAGATACGAACTAAACCAGTCCAAAATGAAACCCAGCATTTTCAAGTTTTTTTTCAACAGTATCACATAGTTGACCATGTCAAATGCTTTTGTAATATCGACGAATAAACCACACGTAAACTTTTTTCCATCCAAATAAGAGATAATTCTCGAACAAAATTCTAAAAGGGCGTCGTAGGTAGATTTTCCTTTTTGAAAACCAAATTGAATTGGGTTAAAGAACTTGGTCTTATTTTAAAAATTAACTACTCTTTATTTTACATGTTTTTCAAAAACCTTACCAACAGTCGGAAGAAGTGAGATAGGTGTATAGTTGGCCATCTCTTCCACTGAACCTTTTTTTGAAAAGAGATATAACATCCGCACATTTCATTTCATCGGGGAAAACACTGGAAAAAACACTACAATTCAACAAATGAGCTAAGACGTCTACCAGAAAACAAGTAATTTTCTTAAGGGTAAGGTTGGAAATGGCATCAACTCCACAAGCATCCGCATTTATGAGACCACCAATCGCTTTCAATATTTCTTAACTAGTAATCGGACTAAAAACAAAGCTACTTCTATTTTTAGTTTTAGTTTCATCACAGTTGGAAGAACAGGAACTAGAACAGGTTTGGCACGAATGCTCAATATGAGGGGGTAGTGAGTTCCTGGCGACTGAGGAAAAATAGTTGCTGAATAATTCAGCAATTTCTTTTTCATCCGTTACTACAGAAACCCCAGAACGAATAACAATTGTTTTTTTAGAAGACGTGTTTTTATTAAGGATACTATTTACAACTTGCCATTCACTTTTTAAATTGCCTTTAGCGGTTTTTAGTTTTGTGCGGCAGTAGTTGTCACGACAAACCGTTATTTCTTTTTTAAGCTCAAAACCAATTTTCTTATATTTGCTTTTTAGATAAAGGTTGGTAGGATTCCGAACACACTTGTCATAGCATGATCAGTTATCATAAAGTCAAAAACGAATTTCCTACAACAACGCGAAAATTTGGCGAAACGACCATATATATGATCCAAACAAGTACCTGAAACCATTCTAGTAGGCTTATTTATAAAACATTCGAGACCATACGAAGCTAACAGAGTCCTGTAAGTTGCAGTCATTTCACTATTTTCTAATATATTTATATTAAAATCCCCTACAATAATCCATTTTTTTGAGAGAAATCCTCAATTAAAGAAGGGACTAAATATATGCAATCTATACACACCCTTTTTGTGTTATTTCTTTTTCTATTTTAAGAGAAACTTCGAGAATATCCGCACACAAAAAGTCTATTTCAGATACTCCAATCAATAAAATCTTCCTTAATGAAACAGCCCACACAATCTGCTGCATAACTTTCATTTGTTTTGGTACAAAAATTATAACCAGGCAAATTGTAGTCGCTTTTTTCAAAGCCATAAATCCATATTTCAGAAATAAAAATAATATCTGGAATGCATTCGAACGAGTCTAAATGTGTGACAAGAATACGAAATTTTCTCGCAAGTTTCTGATGTTTTGAGGAACAATACACAGTTTATCATCGCAGTAATGTGTACTCGAAAAAAACATTCAAACAATAAGAACTACTAAGATCGAGAGAAGAAAATTCGTCAATTAAATCATCATACTCATTTTCAAATACATTATAAAATGAGGAAATTATAATAAAATAAAAATAATAAGCACTTAATAAGTGCAAGATCAGTGAAAGATCTAATTGAAATGACCTTTTCTCCCTCATTCTTTCTAACCTTCTTTCTTTTTCCTATCTTTGGCTTGCATGAAGAGAGCCTGTGAAAATCTCGTATGTGCATCGTTGATATAAATATTTACGTTTGCACCGCCACTGCATCTACCGCTACCAACGCCCAAGTCGTCGTCGCCGCTGACACCAGAAACAAGTTGACCACCTTCACATCCATCACCACCATTGTTACTTTGTCTTTCATTATTTGCTGTTTGATTTATTATTATTAGCCGCGAAAGTTTCACAGTTTGCCTCTTTTTGTGTAAGTATCTTTTTAACGTAACAATTTTTTATTTTGTCGTCGGGAACATCGAGTGAGAGACATTTTGAAAAGATGTGTTGTGCTTCTCTTTGGGCATTGTTGTCATTCACATATGGCACTCCAACGATTTCAATGCACTTCTTTACATGATGCTGGTGCTGCCAATTATGTCTACTCTCCAGAATTTCAAGCTTAAATTTTAAAGCCATATTCTCGCCATTCAGCTCATTAAGAGATCGTAGGTAACATAAAATTTGTCTTCCAAATTGGTGAGCTTTGCATATATCAGTTGGATAGTGCATTCGTTGTTGCTGTGTTGACTGTCATTTTCAAACTCAGTCAACTCTAGGAGCTTACAGCACACGGTGTTGTTATTGCTTGTTGATGACGTAGCACAACTATTTGACCCAGTTATGTGTCCATTATAATGACTTGAGGTTTAACTTTAATGCAAGCGAGATGAGAAATGAACATGCATTCTGAGCAAGAAATTTTGTCGCTCGTACTTCTATCAATCTTTTGTGAACACTAAGAACAAATCATTTTGATAATTTTTTTAGAAGAAATGTGTGTATGCAAAACGAAGAGTGTTTCAAAGCAATGCGCACCCCACGACACTTCAAAGCACACTTCAAAGCACAAACCTTATAAATGATCTTTAATCATTCTATCAGTTCGTGAATTATAAAAGAAAATCCGATGGTTACCCTACCTCTCTTTCCTTCAATACCGAAAATTCAAATAATCCGCAAGATCGTGAATTGCCAACTTTTTTGCCACATTTTTCAAGCAATCTTTCACCGAAGATTTCTTCGTACCTGATTAAGATTTTTTCGGTTATTTGACATATTTCTCACAAGGCCCATTTCTTCCTCTTACCGTCGACCCATATATCATCGAAAACAATTTGAATCAACTTAACTATGAATATCTTCCTGGGCCTGATGGCCTCCCCGCAATATACCTAAAAAATGCTCTTCAGCCCTCTCTTTTCCGCTCTTCAAAATGTTCAGTCTATAACTATCTCAAGGAGAATTTCCTCTTTTATAACCGCAATATACAAAAAGGGTCTTAGAGCGATATTAAAAACTATCGGTCCATTGCCAAACTTTCATATATCCCTAAAATTTTTGAAAGTATTTTGTACGAAATTTTAAGTTTCTGTTGTAAGTCCCAGATTTCCCCTAGACAATACGGCGTTCTTAAATGTATGTCTACAGCAAGTAATCTAGATGAATTTGTATCGTAAACAATATCATCTCTAGAGAGCGGAAGAGAAGTAGATGTTATCTCTACTGACTTTAGTAAGGCTTTTGACAAAATTCCGCATAGATTAATACTTTTCAAATTGTCCACCCTCGGCTTTGAAAACCTATATTCTTAAAATGGATTTCTTCTTATCTGGAGAACCGGTATTACACTATTCGTTTTAGATCTGCCCTCTCTAATTCGTTCTTAGCAACCTCCGGGGCCCCCGAAGGAAGTCACTTAGGCCCTCTGAATTAGTCATTTAACATTTTTATATCTCATTATACGCTGCCGATACCAAGGTTTTCAAAACATTTTCTTCCTCACTCGACTCTTCTCTTATCCAACTGGATCTCGATAGTTTCTAAATCTGGTGTATCAAACTCTATTTAGAGGTTAATATTGCCAAATGTCAATCAATCACTTTTTCACGCAAACGCATAAAATATTCTCGCAGGAGCTATTTTATTTACAAATAAACCCTTAGCCATTGTTGAGTGGATTCGAAAACTCGGCATATTATGTGACCAAGAGCTCAATTTCATAACACACATCGATAATATTTTTTCAAAAGCCAATTCAACGCTTGGTTTTATGAAACAAATGTCCAAAGAGTTCTCCGACCCCTATATCACCAGATCCCTCTATATAACCTTTGTCCGCCCGCTACTTGAATACGCCTGCCAATTGTGGTTCCATATCAACAAATTCATATCTCTAGACCCGAAAGCATTCAACGCCATTTGCTAAGATTCGCCCTTCGTGGCCTGTCTTGGAATAATCCTTTGATCCTGCCCCCTATCAAAATCGCCTTCAACTAATTAACCTTATCGACTCCTCTCAGCTTCCGTTGACTCTGAAACCCTCTACAACTCTATATTTGTCAACACTAAGCCCCGTAGCCTAAGAAACCCTCACCTCTTGTACCTATCTACTCTACTCATCGTACCCATTGTGGCTTCAATGCATCTATTACCCGTATGTTGCGAAGATTGATTTAAACGAAAACTGTAACTTAAACATCAGCACTCCCAGCCTAAAACTCCTCCTGTTAAATCGTCCGCCAAATTCAATCCAATCTTAGCCCTAAGTTTCATAGTTTTAAGTTAGGTTAAGTTCTGAAGCTTCTATTAAGCCAAATAAATGGGGGTATTGCCCCCACTTAAATTAAAAAATTAAATTTAAAAATACTACCTCGAAGATAGGATATTTCAAATTAAACAAGGCAGGGAATATTTGGGATTTAAGGAAATAAATGCTTGTGTTCCTTAAGGAAGTGTGCTTGGTCCGATTTCGGTTGTTTTATACACGCGCGACTAACTGCAAAAGATGATGATATTAGAGAAAGCTTCATTTGCAGATGATCCGGCTAAACTTTTAATATTCGATATAATAGAAATGGCAACGGAAAAGCTCCAACGAACCTTATACAATTGAAATAAAGAGTTTGTTTACCTTGGATCTAAACTTTGCTAGAGGTTTTCCCACCATGGGACATCATTCTGCCCTTTTAAGTGGTTTGAGTTCGAGTGCCTCTGTTATAGCCCCACTAAACACATTGCCTATAAATTCCGATTGAAGAAAGAGCTTCCTCAATGATAGCTACTGAGTAAACGCGCTGGAGTTTGGCTCCTTTTTTAAATCTTTTTGTATTTTACTGAACGAATAAAATATACATATCTGAAGTCATTTTTCAGTGTCCATCACTATTTTTTATTCTTGTGAAAACTAAAATATAACATAAGGTGCAAAATAAAAATAATACAAAAGAAAATTATAAATATTTAATTTTATTCAGTGTTCTGATTTTCACATTGTTGTATAAATTGGTATTTATATCTTGATATATGCATATAATTAAAAGACTTTGTCGTATGTATGCATTAATTTGAACTTTTTTTATTGAAATAACCTGTACAACCAAAAGTAAAGAGACAATCAAAGGCCGAGACCACCACACTAGGTTGCGTACATATGGTACATCAGTTTGTCGTAATTATTGGTAAATGATCTTTAATTTATCGATATTACCATTGTACATCATCTCCTTCTTACAATTTAGATTTGAATTCATCGTTTAGATTTAAGGATAACAATAATAACATTTAAAAATTAAATTTGATTCAATAATCCATTTTTTTATATATATTTTTTTTTAATCAGGTCTATAAAAGTTTGGTTTTTAACGTATATTACCAAATCTGGTGGTATACTCTTCTAAAGGTTGTTGATTTGGTTCGTAGTTCGGTTATTATGAACGGGATTATTTTCAACAGATGATCTCTTACTGTTTTGAGAAGCAAATGCAGAGGCAGATGGCGTTCTTGTTCCCTCTTCATCATCGGGTAAATTGATGTTAGGACTATTCAATGACTTTCGTAAATGAAATGTATTCCTACGTATGATGTGATTGTTTTCATTTCGAACCCAATATGATCTAGTATGCTAATGTTTTGAAACAACTCTAGCAGGTTCCCATTTTCCGTTATGTCTATATACCACATTTTCCCCTTCCTTTAAATTAATATCGCTACGCGGTCGAGTAGGTGTATTATGTATTAAAGTCTTTTCTCTCTGCTGTAAAATACCTGTAAGTTAGAAGGAATTTTTGGCGCAAGGTCTTCATTTTTTTTGGCAACCATGTTATTAACTTGCAACTCATAAGCATTTCGGCTCTAGAATATCCAATTCCTGGAATTCGCGTACTCCTATACTCTTAAAGAGCATCTCCTAAACAAGTTTCTGATCTATTAATTTTGTTTAGCATTCATTTAGCGGTAGGCTACTTAATCAAGCGCCACATAATCCCGCGTAACGAAATCCCGCGTAGCGAAATTCCGCGTGAAGAAATCCCGCGCAACGAAATCCTGCCGACTTACTACCTTTCTTGATACAAAGCGACGGCGCTGTATTAAATTTTCATTCTCCATACGATTTTGTTATTTTGGCCAATCAAATCAAGATTGATCCCCTTTTGCATTATTAGAAGACGGCTATTTCTTTCACTACTTTGAGTTTAAGTCAATCGAAAGAGTGAGAATCACTGAGAACGAAGGAAAAAAAAGTATAAATTGAGGATTGATTAGGAAATTCTTCAGTTCTTTTTAGAACTCGGTAGAGGCAAGAGATATGAATGGATTTCAAATGTGGTGTTGTTGGATGGATTGTTGCGAGGGTCGGTGGTGGGAACGTAGAATGACGCCGCTGCGGCAGAATTTTTTTGCTTAAATGCTTTTGTATTCGACGATTAATTTCTTTGATTCTCTAGAAAAAAATCGTCGTCTAATAAAAGTACTTAACCAGGGCACTTTTTGCCCTAGATGGAGGTCTAGGGCAACTTTTCTTAAAAAGTTTTTTTTTGAGAATTCCAAATTTTCTTCAAAGAGATAAAAACTAATTTCAAAGTTAAGTCGGTAAAAAAATATTTTTTCTCCATAACTTTACGAAAAATATTTTTTTGTAGCGCAACAATAATCAACAACAATTATTGATATTTCACAAAAAAAAACACAGAATTACTTTTGCTTAAATACTTTTGTATTCGACGAGGAATTTCTTTGGTTCTGTAAAAAAATCGGCGTCTAATAAAAGTATTTAAGCAGGCCATTTAGCCGATTTTTTGCCCTAGATGGAGGGCTAGAGCAACTTTTCTTAAAAAGTTCTTTTCAAAACTTGTTTATCTTTAAACTCAATTTGCGGGCAAACTAAGCGTTCTAGAGGCATGAAAGCTTACACACTTTGAACTTTGTTTGCGGCTAAACGGCTTGTCCTAGCGACTTAAAAATTGTATATTCGTGATCTATGGAGTGTCGCCTTACAATCGACAAATCTAAACTCGATTTGCATCCAAACTAAGCGTCCTAAAGGCATGAATAATTACACTTTTTTCTCTTTAAGCTCGAAATAAAACTTTTTGTGCAAAAAGCACAACGCGTAATGGGGGGCATGCTGCCCCCCTGCAACACCCCATCAGTTTGGGTGTATGCAAAGCTTTTTGGAATTAAACATTTTTTTGGACTTAAAAAAACTGTATAAGGGTTCACCCATCAGTTTTCAAAATCGTCATATTTTTTATTTAAACTCGATTTGCGGCTAACTAAGTATCCTAAATCATTTTATATCTCTTTGTGATTGTTTGGTCGTTCTGAAAAAGACAGATCGGGATTTGTCAGTTTCTTGTTGCCCTTTATATTGGGCAGTGACCTGCAACATTTGCCAGGAATCGCAACGGTGGAAGTGTGGCTCTCTGCCTCAAGACCTTTATAAGTTGTCCCGTAGTGCCCCAGTGGTAGGGACCTCCTCTCCGCGGCGAAGTCTTTCTATGGCCAACTTAGCCACAATGGACTCCTTTGCCAGGTCGCCTACAAGCTTATATATGCCAACATGTGTGTGGGCTACCACAACTTTGGGTCCTCGGGAAGTGGGTTTCGCTTGATGACGCTCCAGTGGTCCAAAATTCTGGCTTGTACCGCGGTGGTAATGATGCGGTACCAACATAGTTTTTCTTGAACCATTTCGCCAGCTGTTTGGTGTCAGCGTGTTGGAGCGAAGAAAATAGGGCCTCAAAATAGCTGCCCACTTGCGCTGGTAAAAAAGCCAGTGCTTTCAACATGCGCAGTTCCATTCTGAAGCCTTCCTCCTGCCCATATTTGGTAGCCAGTCCAAGGCTTTTAACTTTTCGTCAAATAATTTGGCCAAAATGGAAAAGGCACCCATGTAGGTTGGCTTGTTGGAAAAAATCTCCAGCTGTTTTTCTGATTGCCTCCTCAAAGTCGCATATTACGGCATCTGGCCTCAAATGAATGTTATTCTCGCATGCAAATTTGAGAATTTGCAGCCATAATTCATTATATGCCTCTGTCGACTTCCGCCTCATTAGGCAATGAACTAAAGGGACCTTTTAGGTAGCCATCGACAGAAAACAGCTGTCCCATGATTACAGGTACCACCGCGAATGTTCCATCAACGAGCCAGCACTTGGCTTCCGAAAGCAGTTGGACAGTGCTTCTAGTGTCCAACAAAATGTTTTCCCGCCCGAATATATTTCTTCGGACTACACAAACAACTCTTCGTCGACGTACTGGAGGTGTTGGGGAATACATATTTCCTCCAAGCTTTCAGGCTGCTTCATGAAGCTGGCTCGTACCCGATGAATCATCATCTTATGGGTAGCTTTAGAGCGCAATCGCGCACGGCGCACCGGTTCTACTATCGCAATGCAATCTCCTATGATTGTGCTGGGGGCAAGGGCCTCTTTGGCTTTACATTTTAATTTAAAATTAGCCTTGGCTACTTCTTTTTGGTATGCCAGAGGAGGGTGGCTATGTTCGTTAACATATTTTTGTATGTCCACCTTATTTTCCAGCTCGATGGTGTGGCAGCGTGCAATACATCTCAACGTCTTCCTATCGGCGCAGCACCAAATGGTTTTGTCTCCAATTTTTTCTCTGTAAATGGTATATGAATCCATTTTTTTTTAATTTTCGACCGACTTTATTCGAAATAAGAATCTTGAAAAAGAAGGAAAAAAAGGCATTTGGAGAAAAAACTAAAACAATTGCAGCAAAAATAGCCGTGAATAATTTCTGTTTGTTTAGTAAAATTAAAATTCAACACACTTTTCCCAAATAATTACAGTTTAAGCTAAAAATCATACAAAACAAGGAGTTTATTTGGCGTTTGGAGTTTCCTGGCGACCAGGAACCAGAAACTTGACTAGCATTCAAGCCGACTTTGTCTTCTGAACGTGGACCCTTTATTTTACCGGAAGGGCACACTTCACACACAACACAAAAATGTTTTTTTTTTTTTACAAAATGCTTAGCTGTGCAATATCACTTCTATATTTATTTTTGAATCACTTTGAAAACACTTTTTAAAACTATTTTTGTAAAACACTGCAACAATTTTTCACTTTTTTGAAATTGGATTTGACAATTGTATTGCTTAAGTTAACAAGCTGAGAACTATGAAAGAAAACAGATATTGAGTCATATATTTTTCTTCAAACAAACCGTATATATAATTAATTTAATTACTACAATATACACTAAATTTAATTTAATTTAACTATATGCCTGTAAGATCTAAGGTCTATTTAAATGCAACCTGAATTGCACGGCCAAACTAGTGCATAGTGGATTTGAGAACCAGGTATTGACTGTCTCATTTCAAACCATGGGCGGTATCCAATTTAAATTGGAGGTATAGAAAAGAATGCGCCTAGCGTGGGGATCGAACCCACACGTTCTAGTTAGCAATCAAGCACTTAATCCACTGCGCCATTGCCACCCATATTTATATATGGTATGATGTTAACATTCTTTTGGGCCACAAAATTCCGAAATTATCAAAACTTTAACATAATTTTGTTATCACCTATTATCTTAAGAAATGTAAGAAACAAATTTTTAAATTCATAAAAAAACGTTCAAAGTAATATGCGCCAATTATCCGGAAATATTCTCTGAACGCTTTTGGCTACATGAAAAAATATTTCAAAAAAATTTAAATTTTCACAAAAATACATTTTTATTTCATACAAATAATCAGTTGATTCCATGGCAACTTTTTTTTTAAAGATCTTTTCATGCGCAAACAAAAACACGGCACAATTACTTTTGCTTAAATACTTCTGTATTCGACAAGGAATTTCATTCGTTCAGTAAAAAAAAATCATATTCTTAGAAAAGTACTTAAGCAGCCCAATTAGCCGTTTTTTTGCCCCAGATGGAGGTCTAGGGAAACTTTTCTTAAAAAATTCTTTTCAAAACTTTAAATTTATTTAGAAGAAATACGTTTATCTTTAAACTCAATTTGCGGGCTAACTAAGCGTCCTAGAGGCATGAGCAAGGTCTAGGGCAACTTTTCTTAAAAAGTTCTTTTCAAAACTTTAAATTTATTTCGAAGAAATACGTTTATCTTTAAACTCTATTTGCGGGCAAACTAAGTGCCCTAGAGGCATGAAAGTTTTCACACTTTGAACTCTGTTGGCGGCTAAACGGCTTGTCCTAGCGACTTAAAAATTGCATTAATCTATGGAGTGTCACCTTTCAATCGACCAATCTTTAAACTCGAGTTGCAGCCAAACTTAGCGTCCTAGATGCTTGAAAAATGACCCTTTTTTCTCTTTAAGCTCGAAATAAAACTTTTTGTGCAAAAAGCACAACGCGTAAGGGGTTCAGTTTGGGTGTATGCAAAGTTTTTGGAATTAAACATTTCTTGGACTTAAAGAAACTGCATAAGGCTTCACCGATCAGTTTTCAAAATCGACATATTTTTTCTTTAAACGCGATTTGCGGTTAACTAAGCATCCTTAATAATTAAAACTGTCTGAAATCATTTTATATCTCTTTGTGATTGTTTGGTCGTCCTTAAAAGGACGGATTGGGATACATAAAAGTAAAGTTGGTAAAAAAGTATTTTTTCCATAACTTTTCAAAAAATATTTTTCCGTAGCCCAACAATAATAGCCAACAATTATCGATAATTCACAAAAAAAACACGACAGGAATCAGTTGATTCTCATGGCAACTTTGCTTAAAGTTATTTTCATTCGCAAACAAAAACAAGGCAGAATTACTTTTGCTTAAATAGTTTTGCATTCGACAAGGAGTTTCTGTGGTTCTGTAAAAAATTCGTCGTCTAATAAAATTACTTAAGCAGGCCATTTAGCCGACCTCCATCTTGGGCAACTTTTCTTAAAAAGTTCTTTTCAAAACTAATTTATTTCGATGAAATATGTTTATGTTTAAACTCAATTTGCAGGCAAACTAAGCGTCCTAGAGGCATGAAAGCGTACACGCTTTGAACTTTGTTTGCGGCTAAACGGCTTGTCCTAGCGATTAAAAATTGTATATTCGTGATCTCTGGATTATCTATCACATTTCAATCGACCAATCTTTAAACTCGATTTGCAGCCAAACTAAGCGTCCTAGAGCCTTGAAAAATGACACTTTTTTCTTTTTAAGCTCGAAATAAAACTTTTTGTGCAAAAAGCACAACGCATAAGGGTTCAGTTTGGATGTATGCCAAGCTTCTTGGAGTTAAAGAAAATTTTTGGAATAAGTATTTTTTTCCATTTTTCAAAAAATATTTTTTCTTAGCCCAACAATAATATCCAACAATTATTGATTATTCACAAAAAAACACGGCAGGAATCAGTTGCCTTTCATTCATTCATTTGAAACAAAAACACGGTAGAATTACTTTTGCTTAAATAGTTTTGCAATCCACGAGGTGTTTCTTTTGTTTTGTAAAAAAATTCGTCGTCTAATAAAAGTACTTAAGCAGGCCAATTGGCCGATTTTCTGCCCTAGATGGAGGACACCTTTTCATGAAAAGTTCTTTTCCGCATTTAAAATTTTCTTCAAAGAGATATAATTATTTAAAAGGAATCGAACAAAAAGTTGGTAAAAAAAGTTTTTTTTTCCAAAAACTTAAAAAAAAAAATATTTTTCTAATACTTAAAATATATATTTATTTTTCAAAAGTACCAAATAGTGTATTCCAAAGCGTGTATTTTTCTGTACGTGTGTAATTCCAAAAAATTCAATTTAAATCGATGGACTTTAACTACGCGGGATTTCATGGCGCGTGATTAAGTTACGTTCCCTTGATTTTGCAATATGAACTGCCTTTTCTGCCAGACCATTTGACCTAGGGTATCCAGGACTGCTATATATGAACTCAAAGTTTTACTTTTCTGCAAAGTTACGAAATTCATATGAGTTAAACGGTTGATTATCAGAAACAATTTTCTGTGGAATACCGTGTATTGAAAATGATTTATTAAAAATTTTGATGATACTTGCTGCAGTTTTATCATTAGTGGAGTATAGTTCTATGCATTTAGAATAGTAACCCATTGCTACTAAACACGATTTACCTCCATAAGCAAATAAATCCACTCCTAATTCTTGGAAAGGGTTTGTAGGCAAATGATGTGTTTATCAATGAATGCTTTTTATTTTCTGGTCCAAATATCTTACATTTTCGACACTTTAAAATCATATTTTCTATATCTCTACTCATATAAAGCCAATAAAGAGTGGATTTAGCTTTATTCAAAGTGTTGTTATGCCCATATAGAAATTATGAAGAATTTCTAGAATATCGCCAATCAAAGTTTGTCGACCGAAGACGCGATTCTCATAAAAAACTAGACCGTCTTCAACATATATTTTGTCTTTTAATTGCTAAAAAGGCTTTACAACTTCTGGGATCTGTTGTTTGTTTAATGGCCAACCGTCTGTATACAATTCTATGAGAGGTTGAATTACAATGTCTTTTCTAGTTTCTTCTTCAAACGTTTTCCTTTTTGGATCACTCATATTTACACTATGTATCAAATCTGTAAGATGTAATTCCATGTCCATTAAATCATCTTTCATGAAATTTCTCGATAACTAGTCAGCAATATATAAAATTTGCCTGACACATATGTAATTTCAAAATCGTATTTTGAAAGTTTCAATTTCATTTTTGCTATAGCCACTAAAAGCTTATGGTCGGGGTTTATGGTAAAATGGTACCCATAAACATAATTTTAAAATTTTTCACAAGCATTTACAACTGCCAACAACTCTTTTCCGATTTGAGCGTATCTAGTTTCCGTATCAGTCAAGCCTTTAGATGCATCCGCAACTGGCTTACCGTCTTGAAAAAGGCAACAACCCACGCCATTTTGTGACGCATCCGTTTGAATCAAAATCTGCTTTTTCGGGTCAAAGACATGAAGAATTGAGTGTGGGGCAAGAGTGTCTTTCATGTCCTTGAAAACTTTACTATGATTGGGTGACCATTGAAATTCATTATTTTTTTTAGTAAATCACTAAGAAGTGCATTTACACAAGAATAATTTGGTATAAAACCACGAAGATAATTAAACATACCCATAATACTTTCTAATTGTTTTTTATCTTCTGGCTCTTTCAGCCTAATAATGGCTTCAAAACGATTTGGATCTGGGCAGATCGTATCGCCAGTGAAAACGTGTCCCAAATATTTTACTTTATTTACGCACACTTGCAACATATCTTTGTTAAATTTAACGTTAACCTCGCGAGCCCTTTTAATTATATCTCTTAACATTTTCATCGTGTTCCTCTTTAGTTTTTCCCCCCACTATTACATCGTCAATATACACAAATATGATAGGTAAACAACCAAAATATTTTGAGTTTAATTTTTGGAACTTTTCAGGGGCCGTTTTAACACATTATATTGATAAGAACCAAACAGTGTGCTGAAAACCGTTTATACTTTTGATTTGTTGCATAAAGCAAGCTGTATTTTAAATCTCTCATTGAGTCACAAAAATCCTCAAGTGTGGGAATAATAAAGTGTTCGTCCTAGAGGTTTACGTTAAGGGCACTGGGATCGAGACATAATCTTAAAGACCAATTGGATTTTTCTACAACTATTAACTGGTGTGACTAGGCTGAATGTTGATCACGTCTACTGATTATGCCACCACGTGCCATATTTTCATCTTTACTCTTCTGCCTGATACCGATTGGAATTCATCTAGGAGGTTTACTAACAGATACACTATTTGGCTTTAATTCCAGGACACACTTATCCGGAAACCTTCCATCTCCCGAAAAACATCATTATTTTTATGAAGGAATTTACTTATCTGGCTCACCCCATTCACTTTTTGAATTAAGCCCAACTCTACATAAGTACGAAGTCCAATAATGGTTTTGAATCAATACCTACCACCATGAAGTCTGAATCCATTATTTTCTTTTTGTATTGAGTGCGGAGCCGAATTGAACCCTTTGTTGGAATACGAGAACCACCATATGCTTCGAACTTAGTATTGACAGATTTAATTTTATGTACACAATTTATTTTTTAACATCTTTTAGCGATACCATGTTCACATCGACCCCACTGTCCAATTTAAATTTTATTAAATATTTGTCAACTATTACGTCTTCATACCAACTCTTACAACCCTATTGAACCCGATCTATCGAAACGATGCCTAGACCTAACCCTGTACCAACTACTTCTATAGAATCAATATATGACTCATCTTCATCACTTTGCTCATTATAATTGATTTCATTAGTATAAATATTCTTAGATCTACAAGCTGATGAAAAATGATTGCATCTGACACAACGCAAACATTTTTGTCCATAAGCTGGACTGCTAGCTCGATTATGACATCTATTACATTTGTCATACACGTAATTCAAGTTCGAATTGAATTTTTTTTTTCCTTCACTTAAATGGTTGTCTCTTTGCTTTGTTACATGATTTCTAGATCTGGAATGAAAATTTGAAAGAAATTTAGGATCTTGTGAATTAAATGTTTTATTAACATAATGATGATTTTGTTTTTTCCCGCTATTCCTTGAAACAACTGCAACTGATGATGATGATGGTCCCCGTTCATCTTGCACCTGTTGCGCCTGCATGCTTGCTCGCTCAGCCACACGACACAGTTCTTTAGCTTTTGGAAGATCAAGATTATCCGTTTTTAATAATTATAATCGAACATTTTGCTCAAAGCCCATGACGATTCGATTTCTTATCATGGATTGTTTCTGTGACTCGAATTAACAGCTTTCAGCCAATATAACCATCTCCAACAAAAAGTTCTCGAAAGGCTCTCATCTGATTTCGTGAGAACAATAGATACCGCTCATAGACCACATTGCTTCTTGGCGCACAGTATGCTTCAAATGCATCTATCACATTCTGTATTTTATTTTCCTCTAATATTGGAAGCGTTTGGAAGATTTCAATAGCTTTCTCTCCAGCACATGACAGGAATATTGCTGTTCGAATAGGCTCATTTCCCGCGGCAGTGCAAATTTTTCAATTATTAAAAAATTTGCTCCAATTTTCTTTTACATTGCCATCTAGCAATAATGGCCCAGGTTTTTGGAAAACACAATTTGCCAGTCAGTGTATTAAATGCTTTTCTTTCTTATGTCTAATTATTTCGTTTCTCGATTTATTTCTTGGTATTTATATCTGGTTATATATATATAATTAAACAACTTTGTCGTATGTATATACATTAATTCGAACTTTCTTTATTGAAAAAACCTGTACAACCAAAAGTAAAGAGACAATCAAAGGCAGAGACAACCACACTAGGTCGGGTACATATGGTATATCAGTTTATCGTAATTATTTGTAAATGATCTTTAATTTATCGATATTAGTATTATACATCACACATTATCTCATACAATATTAAAAAAAAAAAACTATATAATGTCTCGCTCCGGAATATCTCGCAAGAACACCCGCTTGTACTCCGAACAAAGATCTTAGCAGCGCGAAGAGTGAAGATTCCAAAGCAAAAGCAATGGAACAACGTTTAAAAGAACAAAGTGATTATGTAATAGAATTACTGTCTAAGCATATAATCGATTCTGAAAAGAGAATTTCGGATAACATTAATAATCAAATAAATCAATTAAAAAATACAATCGAACACTCAAACTAAAGTAAACGAACTTGAACTAGAACTTACAAATGCTAAAACAAACATAGTGACACTTAATTCCGACATCATATAGCTTAAACACTCACTCATTCATGTAAACAAACAATAGGTGCTCGCAATAAAATAACTCAACACTGTTAAAAAACTAGAACAAGTGCAAGAAAATCGAACCGTTGTTGCTTGCGATGCACTCCTCCCTGGCATACCACATATGCCCCCAAGAGAATTTAAAATTAACGTTGAAATTACTTTGCAATGTTTTACAAATCAAACCAATATCAATAAGCAATCTATATCGCATGTCAGCCAAGTCGACTCATAATCATAATTCCGAAGACACTCCAATTCTTGTCAAATTTAATTCGCCGTAAGACCGCAATTTCGTTTTAAAGTCTGTCGCTTCATTTCGTAAACAACATCGGAGAGAACTTTCTTTGCATGATATTGATATGAACTCAAAAAAACTATTTTACATAAGCGAAGATCTTACCATCTTTAAATGTGCAATGAATTTAAAACAACAAAAACAATTATCTTCTGTGTTAACTTTGCAAGAAATTGTTTACATAAGACGCAAAAACAACGAAGTTGCTGAGCCCATCGAATGCATAGAGAATTTAAACAGGGCTGTATTTTTTCGGTACTATTTATTAATTAAATTTTGATTTTATTGTTGTTATTGTTTTTATTTAATTTCTTATTTTTTACTTATAAACGGTGATTTTTTAAGAGCTTGGTTTTTGAAAATTAAAAAAAACACAGAAACTTGTAAAAAGTGAATGAAATTTTTATTTGGATCGATAAATCAATTTCTGCCATTTACTTTTTAAAAATAATTTCACTTAAATGTTGCCCGCGGCTACGCTTCAGGTGGTCCATTCTGAAGGTCCAATTTTGGCAAACTTTTTCACACATTTCGGCCGGAATCTCACCAATGACGCGTTCAATGTTGGCTTCCAAGGCAGCAATCGTGTTTGGCTTATCCCCATAGACAATAGACTTAACATAGCCCCACAAAAAATAGTCTAACGGGGTCAAATCACATGATCTTGGTGGCCAATTGATTGCGCCAAAACGTGAGATCAACTGCTCACCAAATTCGCCTCTCAATTGATGCATGGTTTCGCGTGCAGTGTGGCATGTGGCACCGTCCTGTTGGAACCACATGTCGACCGAGTTCAATTCTTGCATTTTCGGCAAAAAAAAAAATATTATCATCGAACGGTACCTTTCTCCATTGACCGTAACCCTGCGGCCTTCATCGTCCTTGAAGAAGTACGGCCCAATGATGCCGCATGCCCGTAAACCGCACCAAACAGTGCATTTTTCGGGATGTATTGGTAGCTGCTGAATTGCCTTTGGCTGCTCCTCACTCCAAATACGGCAATTCTGCTTATTCACGTATCCATTAAGCCAAAAATGAGCCTCGTCGCTGAAGACGATTATGACGACCATAAAACGGACGTAGCTTGCGAAACACATTTTTCACAGAGCACGAATTTTGATAATAAATTTCAATAATTTGCAAACGTTGTTCAGGCGTAAGTCTATTCATGATGAAATGGCAAACAATACTGAATCGAAATGTCAAATGTTCGTGGAATTTGTCATGTGTGATCTGTCAAAAATATAAACGTCAATAACCAAGTAGCAAAAAAATCACCCGTTATATATATTTTTTTGTTTGCCTTTTTTTTACTTTCTGTGTGCTCCTGATAATTCTTCTTTGAGAAAATGGTTTCATGCAATACACGTACTATGATAAGAGTCTTAAGTCGACAAAGATCGGGTCTTCGAGTATGTCACAAAATGCACAAAGTTTGCTATGCAAGATAGATGAAATGTTTGTTTTCTCCCCCTCATGACTATATTGGAAGAAATTTCAATACTATATCCCAGTACTATTTTGCATAGCTTGCTTTTCACTAAATCAGCTGGCAATACCCCACGGCTTAACAAGTCCGCCATATTCTCATTCATCCCGACTTGCCGCCATTGATTTATGTCGGTATTGGTCTGTATAGACGACACGCGATTTGCTACGTACGTCTTCAAATCACGTGGAAACTTCTGTAGCCAATGTAGCACCACCATCGAATCTGTCCACATGATGTAACCATACTCCGCCCATTCAATTGCTTGCCGTAGCTCTACCATCAGCTGGCCCAATAATTCCGCCGCAGCCTACTCTAAGCGTGGTATCGTAATTGTGTTTAGTGGGGCTACTCTCGTTTTTGAGACCACTAGCTTGCTTGGCACCTTTCCATTAGCTGTCTCCACCCTAATATTTATAGCTGCACCATAAGCAGTCATGGAAGCGTCAGAGAATCCATGGAGCTGCCCCCTTGCACCCTTGCCTGTCTCTAGCCATCTATATATTCGGAATTGTTCCAAATGTATAACCTCCTTCCAATAATCCAGCCATCTCTCTTTCAACTCAGCTGGCACCTCTTCATCTCATCCAAGACTCAAACGCCACAGGTCTTGAACTAAAACCTTGCCCAAAATTATAACAGGCGCAATGTATCCATTTGGATCATATAGTTGTGCTATGCTGCTTAAAATCTTGCGCTTTGTTACCTCGCCCAAGTAAGTTGGTGTTCTAACTACAAATATGAAGTGGTCATTCGTAACCAACCATTTCAGGCCTAGCACTGAAGCTTGCTCCTTGCTCTCAAAGATCACAATCTCATCATTATTAGCTTGAAGCTTGCTGGATAGCCATTGGCTATTGGATTTCCACTTCCTGATTTCGAAACCAGCAGTCCTGTCCAGACGACTAGCCATAGTGAACGCTTCTTCTTCACTGTCACAACCCGTTACACAGTCCCCATATAGAAATCCTTCCTTGTTATTGCTTCCACGTCTGGAAATAACTTGCTGGCATCCTTGCAACATTGCACTAGAGCTCGCACCGCATTATATTCCGACGATGTGATGCTGTAAATGACAACTGTCAGCCAATATTTATTTAGGCTTGCATTTGGAGGTTCTTTCCAAAATATCCGTTGCAGATCGCATTGGTTCTGAGCTGTTCCA
Source organism: Philhelius pedissequus (assembly GCA_910595825.1). Taxonomy (NCBI): domain Eukaryota; kingdom Metazoa; phylum Arthropoda; class Insecta; order Diptera; family Syrphidae; genus Philhelius; species Philhelius pedissequus. Next base: position 126,003,797 of record OU343160.1, on the reverse strand, counting down.
ATCTGCCGAAACATCATTTTAAGGTCAGCGCTAAGCCCAATCCGATGTCTTCGGAATCGCATGATCGTTTCAAACAAATCTCTGTAGCTTTTCGCCTTAGCTCTCGTGCTCACGCATAAGAGCTATATATTTTTCTATCAGAGCTGGATCTATATTCAAATTTCTCTCTAAGTACATGAACCTTCGCAGTGCAATAGCTCTTGAATCACCTATGTACTTAACCTCAGACTTGATGGGAATGGTCACCACAAAGCGCCCTGCCTCATCTCGCTTAGCTGTCTTCGTAAAGTTATCCCCTACTGCTTGCTCTTCGGGTGTCCTAGCTGTCGACACACCTATGCGATCCATTTCCCACAGTTGTTTTACCATATCATCCATGTAAGGTACTTCTGCACATCTCGCAACTGTCTCGCTGTTAGCTAGCTCATCTCGCTCGTTTATCGGATGAACTCCGAAAACTACTATACCAAAATTCGTTTCTAACGTGATCATGCTTCTTATCTTGCGCGGTATTGAGCTCACGATTACCTTTTTAAAGAAGCCAACCCCCAAGAGGACGTCGAATGGAGCTTGCTTCCAATAATCTGGAACGGCGAATGGTACTTGATTATGCCACCTAATTTCTTGTACATCACGCTGTGGTGTAGGCAACCTCCATTGCGTACCCTTCGGTAAAACCCAAAATACTTCTACGATGCACGTATCTGCATCGAACCACGGTACTAGTCTTTACTTAGCTTGCCTGTGCAGTTGAATGGAATTACCATCGATGCCTATAACCTATAATTGCGGCCTTGCTCCTGAAACCTAATTGACACTGTCGGCATGAGCGTGGTAGATATATCGCTTGCAGAAGTAGCTGTTAAATTAAAGACGTTCAATTAAGCATTGATTAAAATTTTATTTTCGTGAGAAAGAAAAAAAGAAAGCCCCCTATCGAAACCCTTGCCCTTCTAACGCTACATATACTGACAAAATGCGGGTTTTCATCAAACGCCCACCTTTTCGTCTTAGCTGGCAGTTCTTGCTTCAGTCAATCCCCCTTGCGTTTTATGTCGTTGCTCTTGGCGTCTGCTGTAGCTAGCCTTTTCTTTTCATGTGATGGACAGAGGACGCTATTATGCCGCATACGGCCCGGACATCTGGGACACGTTGACTGGAAGCATTCTTCTTTTTTGTGCCCTTGCTTTAGGCAATTTTCACACAGATGGCGGATCCGCACGAAGTTCATCCGATCCCTTAACCCTAGCTGCAGAAAACAGCTACAGCGATTTAGCTGGTGATCATCGCCGCATATCTCATAACGGCGAGTGGTGAATGGTCGTCCTCCAATAGCGTTCGTCGTTGGTTTGATTGCTATCGCCGTTGGCGTGGCTGCTGGATTAATTATCGCTCCTTGCTGCTTAGCTCGCTCTGCAATATACTGTGCTGCTCGCATTCCATGCTCAATTCTAGCTTGCCCACCGCTTCGCTGACCAAACATCCTAGAATGCTGGCTTGTTGTTGGCCGTTCGTTCGCTGCTGCTTGCCTGTCTAGAAAATTGAGCATCTCTGTAGTCGTCGGAGTCTCGGAGTTTCTATGCAGCGCCCATTGCTATGCTGTTTTCGCATCTAATCTCTCGTGAAGCATAAAGTCGATGATCATGTCCCAATGCTCCACCATGATTCCTTGCGCGCGTAGCTGTCGTATTGTTACATTGGACATCAATTGTATCTCATTGGCTCGCGGGTTAGCTTGCAGGTTCGGCAGCTTTGTGAAGTTTCGCAACACCTCGCGGCACGTTTGGTATTTCCTGTTATAGAGCTGATTCAGGCTTGCCCCAAACTTGGCGGTAATTTCTCTCCGTAAGCTGCAATTCACCCATTGTTTCAGCTGCCTGGCCAATATGTGAGTTACTAAGGTTTTGGAATTTCAGCGAGCCATCAACTCCCCCAGGTGTTTCTTATCTCCTGCTGCTGAGCTGGCACCACCACCTGCACCTTGCTCGACTACTTGTTCCTGTGTCAGTTGTCAAAGACGAAACGAACCCTTTGTGCTATAGTACAGCTCTTCCCCTTTTTCTAGCTGTGCCTCAGCTTGCTCTTTCTGGGCTGCTTTTCCTGCTAACGCCTTGACGTTGGCAGCTTTCAGTTGCGCCCATACCTCCTCCAATCTCTCCAACCGTACAGCTATCTCCTCGCTGTCAGCTATCGGAAATCTCTCTAATTTGCTGAATTCGGGTAACCGCTCAAGGGCGGTTAAGCTCGCTGATTGTACCCTTAATTCGTACATCTTGCTGTAAACAATTAAAAGAGAATAATTTAGCTATAGCTTGCTATGAGCATACGCCTTGACCTAACACCTAGGTTGCTTTTAAAACCTACTCTACTGACAAGTGAACGGGTGTACATATCTTTCTACAGCTTGCTCTTAATAACATCTTATAAGCTCTCTATAGCTTGCTGCCTTGCTTTAATATCAAAATTGTATTGCAACCTTTGTTGAAATAAGCCTGCTGCCTTGCAATAACTATTAGCTCATGCATTTCAATTCATAGCTTGCCATTTTTAGCTAGCTTGTACTAAAGCTCTCTGAACCATTAGGGTTCCATTTTTCTGTTGCATGATAACAACTCTTAAGCTTGCTCAAAGTTTGTTTATTCTTGGGGCCCCAATTAGCTTGCTCATATTTGCAACATGTGCAATAATTATAACCCTTGCTTCGTGCACCATTTAGCTTGCTGTCTATCCACCTACCTACATACCTACCTACCTATACTGCAGTGTAAGTGTTCCACCAGAAACGAGACCCTAACCTACCTCAACATGAAAATTAAATACGCAGTTTCCTTCGATGCACATATGTATGACACATTGTATTATATATGTCTAGACACATAACTGTGAATACAATCCCTACGCACAACAATTTCATCACAAAATGCATATGCAGAACACATAAATACCTCCTCGATAATATAATTGCTCAATCACGATTGAACACGCACAATAGGACACACACTGCAACTGATATACTTATTTCAAACATGATAAAAAAAAGACACACCACTAACACCACGTTCACTTGCCCCCTAGCTCATTTTCTATTTTTGCTTCCACCAGTTTTAACAAATTGCTTTTTCATTTGGCTTGCACAAATTCCAATATTGTTTTACTATCCCTAGCTTGCACAGATTACAACACTTCCATTAGCTCGCATCAATTCCAAATTATTATTATTTATATATATAATTTTAACTAGCTCGCACAGATTTAAATAATTTTTTCTTCCTCCTAGTTTGCACAATTAAAAATATTATTTGTTAGCCGGCACTAACATGTTATTAGTTTTTTGCTGTTGTCGTTTTATTTTATTAACTTTGATTTTTGCTGATTTTTTTTGTAAACTCTTAAAGTTTTCCTTAACCGAAACGCAATGGAACCTTCCTACACAGAGAATACTTTTAGAGTGAGTGCAATCTGCATTAATTCTCCCCCTTTTTCGCTTTATTCTTGTTTTCATATGCCCTTTCGTATAAGCTGTCTCGTTCGGCACGTACACCATAGACATGTTATACATAATATGCTCGCGCAGCTTGCAACTCGTTTGTCTATAGCTCGTTGTGCGTATAGGTTTATTACAAAAACAGATATTTGGTATGTAATATACAGTGGTGGATTTTGCTTTGGCTGGCCGCATACCTATACCTATATGAATGCAAATAGGGGAAATCAATATATAAATGTGCACTTGCTCAAATAGTCGCTCCGAATTTTCTCGTTCTGTGTGTGCGCGCCTTGCTGCCGCCTTTCTGTATATCTTGCTGATACAATTATTTATATTCATACGTTAGCTTTAGCTCGCGGACCGACCATAGGAAAAAAAAACAGATACGAGTACATATCCAGCTCGATTCGGACCAAAATATATTGTATTAAATACATGAACTACCTAGAATTAAACAACAAATGAAATTCCGAACGAAATGAAACTCAAACAACTCTTATTGTTGGGAAAAAGATTATTCTAAAAAACTCAACATTTATTACTAGCTATAGCTCGCGGTAGCTCGTCCGTACTCGCCCACGGTTTTATTAAGACTCTTTCATTACATATTACATTAGCTTGCTCATACACCTTTACATTCAGCTTATATTCAGCTTAGGATAAAAATTGTACTCTTTAGGAAAAGAGAGCTTTCCGTTTCACAGTCGTATGCGTTGCATACGATTCAAATAATAATACGTTTACTGATGATCTTTTTTCTCTTATCTTACACGCAGTGAATACATTAACTCCGACGCGTTTTTCTAATTTTGAGCCTTCCTTATTAGATTTGTCTGTGGTAAATAATAAACATAAAGTTGTTTTATATGACCAACTGCCTACTCCAGCTTACTTAAGACATGAACTTATTTTTTTAACTTTTGATTTCCAAACAAAAATTCCTATACGCACTTCTTTCCGATAAAATTGGGATATTATCTTTTCAAAATCCACACCCAGTGAACAAGTTGATTTGTTTAACAAAAGTGTGCTTAGACTTTTTGGCACGCATGTGCCGTTGAAATCTAATTCCTTCATTCCCAGCAGGAAACCTTGGTTCACTAATGAAATCAAAACCTTAATTCAACAGCGTGATTTGGCCTTCAAACGTTGGAAAAGATTTCAAAAAGATACATTTCACCAAAGGTATCATTATTTGCGAAACAAAAAGCTACACCCAATGCCAAAATTGCTTTATATTCGAATCGATTTAATTACTCCCAAAGTAGTAAACAAATTTGCAAGACAGCAATGTAACTTAAATTTGAGCTCAGGATTAAACATTAATGACCTAAATAAGAAATTCGTTTCATACTCAGTGGATTATGGTATCAATGATGCATCAAGCATAGGATCGCTTAATCTTAAAACAATATGTCCTGAGGATGTGTTTGAAGGTGTTCTCGCCATAAAGTCGAAAGCAATGGGGCTTGACGAGATACATCTAGTATTTCTCAAGCTTTTGTTCAATTCTTATCACTAGTGATTTTCCAATCCAATGAAAAAAGCGAAAATTCTGCCTCTACCTAAGAATTCTAGATGTGGTGAGTTCAGACCTATCTCCATACTTCCTTTTTTATCAAAAGTATTTGAAAAAGTTGTCCAAAAGCAAATAAGCAAATTCCTCGATAAAGAAAACCTATTAACATCAGAACAGTTAGGTTTTCGTAAAAAAACAGTTGTATTACTGCAATTGTAAGCGTAACGGAGCACATAAAAAAAGCTATCGACCAGGAACATGTAACACATTCCAAGTATTACTAGATTGTTCCAAGGCTTTTGACATGGTTAATCATACCATACTCTGCGAAAACTTTTGCTTTTTTACAAGTTTTCCCCAAACGCCGTTCGTTTGATACACTCATATTTAACGGAAATATTGCAAGCTGTAGAACTAAATAAAAAACTGTCAGATTTTTTGTTAAATTCCACTGGAGTTCCTCAGGGATCCATTCTTGGCCCGCTGTTCTTTTCAATTTACGTCAATGAACTTCCTACTAAGGTAAAATTTTATTCAACTCGATTATACGAAGATGATACTCAATTATACATAAGCTATCCCTTGGGTCTAATTGAACATACAGTGACTTGTATTAATGAAGACGTCGAAGAAGTTAAGCGTTGGTCCAACAAAAATGCCTTAATGATCAACCCGAATAAATCAAAATGCGTAATAATCTCAAAGAGTAAGTTAGATCTGTCTTACTTCTCCTCAATTTGTTTTAATACTTTTCCCATCGAGTTCGTTGAAGTGTGATTTTTAACCGGAACTTAACTTGGAAAAATCACATTGCTTACATAATAGGTAAGACATATGGTGTTCTCCGGACGTTGTGGGCAACACAGTACTTCACCCCGTTTAAATTACGAACCTTACTGGCGAAAACACTCTTCATACCATTAATGACTTACGTTTGTGAAATTTTCTGTAATCTTGATTACGAAAGTAAAATGAAACTTAGTAAAACTTTCAACAGTGTCGTACGTTATGTTTTTGGTCTACGAAGAATTGACTGGGTTTCACAGTACACAAAGTACCTATTGGGGATGTTACAGAAAGTCTTTTTAAATTTCGGGCCTTAACCTTATTCTCGGATATACTTTTTAACCATCAACCCTATGACCTGTATAAATAAATACGTATTTAAACTCGACTCGATCGTGTCTTTTAGTTATCCCACGCTTTAATATTCTAATCTCAGAATGACAGTTTTTTGTTAATTCAACACGCTTATGGAATACATTGCCACCACATATAAGAAAAAACTATTGGCAACACAATCTTTAAAAAGTAACTTAAGTCATATTTTTCGAATTTATAAATTAAATTAAAATAAAAGTAAACTTCCATGTATGTATTTAATTAATAATACTAATTAGTAATTAATTTAGTCAATTTAAGTTTTCAAACATATTAATGTAGTTATTGTTCAACTAGCAGACCCGTGATCGCGTTGCTTCGCAAAGGCTAAGAATAATTAGTTTTACTATAAATGTTATATTGTATCAAAACCCAACCAAGGCCTTTTCTGTGGTTTGTGTATTATTTTTAGTAAAAAGTTAATAATATGGTTAATTTTATCGTAGCCTAATAAAAGAGTTGATGTTGTCCCATAAATTCTTTTAAAAAACAGATATTTAGGCCTATTCTGCCACATCTGTTATTCTGCTATGAATTTTCTGTTATGATGCATAACAGATCTCCACCATAAAAGATATTTTATAATTGGTATTCAGGAGTTCGATCTTTTATAAAAGTCTGGTATGGAACTTCGAAAAAGAAACATTTATACGAACAGACCTAAAATCTGCTATCAAATTATTAGCTGTAGTAGGTAAATAAAAACTCTCGGCAGTAGGCACTGACTAATGAAAATATTAACCTGCGCAATTATCGTGTTTTGTTTCGCGTAGATAAATAATATATAATCTTTGCAATTTGTCCATAAAAGTTCCTGAATGTATTATATCCAATATATAAACTTGTGTAAACCGAAAAATTTGTTCTGTGCTTTCGTGTATTCAAATAATTAGTTTGAAATTATTTACATGTTTGTGCTTGTTATTATGTGTTTTAATATATTTTGTTATATCTGTCCTTTTACGAACAATTCATTAACAAAATAAATGTTTTTACTTCATATATTGAAATCTTTTATGATAAAAGTAACAAAAATGTGTCTTTTATTCTTTTATGATTCATAAAAGATTCCATAACAGATTGTGGCATGCTGAATACCAAAAATGCAGTTCGTAAAAGACTTGTTGAGAATTTCGAAGTTTTGACAGCTCAATAGCAGATTTCTTAACAGATTTTATAGCAGATTTAGCATGCAGAATACCAAAATTATAATTTATAAAAGATTTTTTGACAACTTAAACTTTTGTATAAAAATTCATAACAGAATAGCAGAATAACAGAATAAAATATCTCGCCGAATAGACCCAATTAGCACATATTAAATTTGTTTTATTTCGAGGCTTCTGGGTATACAATGTTAGCCGTTTTAGCATTTTCATGAAGAAGTAAAAACTCAAATGAATTGAAATGATTGAAATGATTGACCCTGAGCTTTGTTGATTGTCATGCAAAAGCATGGTTTTGCTGGAAGCTGTAGACGTATGAATCGAAAGGGAAGATCTGTTGGTATCATTGGTATCCTGGAAATAAGTGCACGATTTCCCGGTAGGAATTTGAACTTGTATTACATTTTTACAAAGCTTTTTGACTTGGAGGCGTGTGCCATTGCATATGTTTGGGGGACTGAGATTTCTTATTAGTATAATTGGTGTGCCAACTTTTAAATTCAATTGGTAGGATGGAAGACCTGCAGGGTTGAGAGAATTGAGAAATTCTTGACGGTAGTTTACTATGTCATTGTCATCGACAGCACTGTCAATTGCTTTGTATTGATATGACTATGTTTTTAAACTTAGAAGCACATGGTTATTTATTTCATCCACTGAACTATTTGTTGGTGGCATAATAGCTCTTTTGCAAAACTAAGGAAACGGTATCGATTGCAAAGAGTTCAAGTCTCCATAGACGCACTGAATAAGTTGTTGTGTGTTGTGATCGATTTTTCCAAAAAGTTCGTTTAATTGAATTATTCTTTCTAAGCCTGAGAGAGCATATTTTCCATCACCAATTTTTAGCAGAAGAGATGCGAACTTCGCACTGTCAGTGTTTTTAGTAACCTCTACTCTCATATTGGTTTGAAGTTGAAGTTTTTGGACACTCTTCCAAATAAAAGATGATTTAGGGCAAGCTTTTATGATACCAGCCTGAGAACCCTTGGGAATAATTGACATCGTTTGACGAAAATCTCCAAAAAAAATATTGTTACTCCACCCATAAGCTTCGATGAAGAAGACCTTAAATGTTTTAAAACTCTATTTACGGCTTCTATATGTGCTTTACTACTCAAGACGCAGGGAGAAAAAAAGAAAGAATAAACGCAAATAATTATGTCCTTTACTAGACACATATTCAAAATTAAAACATATATGTTTAATTTTGAATATGTGTATAAGCACTTTCTGTTCCTACGTGAATCGATGAGCGGACAATTTAGTTTACAGAAATTCAGAAGAAAATAAACAAAAGAAAATTTAAACAAATACGGAACGATAATGAAATGGAAGAAAGCAGCTACCCAGTCATAGCGATTGAATCGAATTCATAGATGCAAAAATACAAAAATTTAGTGAATATATAATTAGTAAATACATTTATTTCTCACCTTATAAGTGCAGTTGGGAAATGATTTAGGTCTTAAACTTTGCATAAAAGTATTAACTTCTTACAAAAAATCTCAGTTTTTTAAGATATGAAGCAGGTTTAAGAGCGTAAGTGAATATGTTGATCAACTTCGACAAAAAAGTGTACGATTTGTTTTTTAAAGTTAATAATCTAATTCAACACATATATTTAACAAATAAAAAATATCCTAAGATAGACATGCATAAGAGAATAAGGAAAATTATAAAATTTGTTTCAAATAAATCGGTTGAATACTTTCTGAGATTACCAGTGCCATAAGTAATACTTGTTTCGTCAAAGTTTTCAGTGATGAGTTTCAATGAAAGCTTTTACTGGCGCCTAAAATTGCAGTTCAATTTGAAATGGGCATTATCAATTTTAAGTGATGTGAACACATAGGTATAAATAAAGGGTTATCCATTTTGTAGTTTTAAAAGTATAGGGCTAGAATTCGACATCTGTCAAACTAAGTTGTTAAACCAATTTTTTTTTTCATTGGAAAGGTGGCATTTGCGAGAATGCATCGCCTAACTATCGCAAAGCGCATACAAATTGTTAAAACCTACTACAAAAATGGTGATTCTGCCACAGCCACACATCGTGCTTTAAGAGGAGATTATGGTTTACATAATCGTCCAACTACGCAAGCAATTGGTAAAATTGTGAAGAAATTTGAAGAGACTGGATTGGTTACAGATATTGGAAGGCCTGTGCATAATCTTTTCTCTCGTAGCACTGAAAATATCGCTGCTGTAAGTGAAAGTGTTTCCGAAGACCCGAATGTGTCGATTCCTCGTCGTTCTCAGGAATTGGGACTGTCTTACGGCACATTATAGCATATGTCGTATTTAGATCTACACCTTCATCCATATAAAGACCATCTCACACAACACAAGCCAGCTGACCATTCACAACGTCGTAGATACTTCGAATGGGTGCTTGAACAACAGGTGGATGGCTATTTTTCTAACAAAATTTTCTTCAGCGACGAAGCACATTTCTCACTCGGTGGGAATGTTAAAAAACAAAAGTGCCATATTTGGGGGTCCGAGAAACCTCAAGTAATTGAAGAGATGCTATTACATCCATAAAAAGTCACTGTTTGGGGCGCTCTTTGGTCCGGAGGTGTGATTGAACCTTACTTCTTCGAAAACGACGATGGAACGACTGTCACCGTCAATTCGGAGCCTTATGTTCATATGATAATCGACTTTTTTTTGCCTGCTATTGAAGAATACGACCTGGAGAATATGTGGTTTCAAAAAGGCGGTGCCACATGCCACACAACTCCAGCGAATATGGCTTTATTGCAGGAGACATTTCCTCGCCGCATAATTTCTCGTCGTGGTGATATCAACTGACCACCAAGATCATGCGATTTGACACCGCTGGACTTTTTTTTGTGGGGCTACGCGAAAGATCATGTTTATGCAGCTAAACCTCTAACTCTTGACCACTTGAAAACCAACATTCGTAAAGTTATGGCTGAGATACCGCCCAATATGTGTCAAAAAGTGGTCGAAAATTAACTCAAAAGAATCGATGCTTGCAACAATCCGCGTGGTGGTCATTTAAATGATGTAGTGTTTCACACATAATGTCAACGTTCAAACTTTATAATAAAAAAGAAATATCATGAAAAAAAATATTTTATATGTGTTTTATTTACGTTTACTTTTGAAACCGCAAAATGGATAACCCGTTATAATAATAAATATAAGGAAACTTCACTTATAAAAGATATTGTATCTTACAGTGTAGCTCAATATGAATTAAAATAAATAAATAAAGATATAAATTTGATTTGAGAATAGTTTTATAAAGATCCCAATTTGTATATTCTTATGGTTCCTTCAAGTTTAGACATACTGAAATTAATCAGCCATGTAGAAAACTTTAGAAAAAATTATATTCAATCGGACTTGTTGAATTATTGATTCAAAATAGCTTTTATCGGCCTTTAGTCTTCAAAATTTGTGTTTCATCCCGGCGATAGGACTTGGCCTCATCATCAGTTGACTAGTCTTATCAATGTGCAATTTTGTTAATTTCATTTCATTTTAAATGGATTTTTTTTAAACAAAAATCCGATTTGAGCTATACCAACAAGATTAAAATTGGAAGATTTTGTTCTGGACCAGGCATAGTTGAATATATAAATTATGTTGTCCTGAACTGCGACCTATTGTGACCCTGTCTGGAGCTGTATGAGGTTTGTCATTAGAGTTCTCCCGCCAGATTTATTCCTCTTAGAAAATTTAGTATATGGAGAACATTCAGAGAGGATAGATTGCTCTCTTCTACTTGGTAGTAACCCAGTTGCTTTTTTCTGTTATACATAAGTGCACCACATTTGTCTAGTGTGTGGCCTTGTGTTTCGTCATCGGCCTGACAGAATCTACACGTGGCATTATTTACTAGGGCAAGAATACTTGGATGCCTCCTGAGCTGAAAGTAACCGGTAAGGAAGCCCGTTATAATCCTTCTTTCTAGCTTAGCTGATGCAGTCCGTGAACAGTTTTTAGTTGTATTCACTAATCAACAGTTTTGTCCGCCTTAAGTTGGGGTGTTCCTTCCAATTACTTAATATTCGGGCCTCCTCTTTTTTATTGTATTTTTAATCACCGGGATCATACTGTCTATAAAAATTCTTCACTTACCCACGCAAAAAAAAATGTTTTATGTTATAATGTTATAAGAGGTGGGTAGGCTCAGCGACAGGTTCACTTCACTAACTGTCGCATCCACGCTTACTATTTAAAAATTTACTAAATCAAAATAACCCATTACAAATTATAAACTAAATAAACTATTACCTTTCAAATCGAACAAATTTTTTTTAAACAGACCACGTGGTTTTTGAAGAAATAATTCAATACAACAGCATCATAAAACCATTTATTGCTGATTCGAAAGATGTATAAAATTTCTAGCTTCAAAACGGTCCGCCAAATAACTTTTTTTTGAAAATGCTATAAAAACAAACTACTGAATATTTTCTCAAATTTCTGTTTTTATTTGAAATTACAATCCTTCCGGTTATAATGGAAAATAATTTCATTCAAATGGCTGCCTCGGCTGGCCATGCAGTAGCCTACACGATCGGTCCAATTTTTAAGCATATTATCGATTGTGTGCAGCTGTATTATCTTTTACGGCACCCCACAAATAATAGTCCAACGGTGTCAAATCGCAGTTCCGAGGTGGCCAAACGACTCTGCGGCTGCTAATACGATCTTCAAAAACAGGGCGCAAAACATCGAGTGTAGCTTCGGCTGTGTGGCACATAGCGCCGTTCTGTTGAAACCAAATATTGCCAATATCCTCCTCTTCAATTTCACAAAAATTCGTTCAACATGGCCCGATAACGATCGCCATTGACTGTAACGGCCACTCATTTTCGAAGAAAAATGGCCCAATTATGCCTCTGGACCAAAATCCGCACCAAACAGTGATTCGGTTTGGGTGTATCGGCTTTTCAATGTATGCGTGCGGGTTTTCTGCGCCCCAAATGTGACAATTTTGCTTGTTTACATACCCGCTAAGATCAAAATGAGCTTTATCTGAAAAGATGATTTTTTTGGCAAAATCGGCATCTTCTCTAAGTCGATCGCAGGCCCACTTAGTGATGGGAAAACGCATTGGATGGTCAGTTGGCTCCAACTCCTGAACCAATTGGTTGAATTGATGTTGATGGCGCTTCACGCACACTTTCTGCCACAGCAGCAATATTCTCGGGTGAACGAACTGTTTTTGGATTTTCACGCTTTGGTTTATCGATGAGGATGCCAGTTTCTTTCACTTTTTTCACAAGATAACGAACATACGGAGCTGACGGTGCTTCTATTCTTCCAAAATCCGTACGCAATTTTCGCACACATTCTGCAATATTACCATGATTTTCAAAGTAATGTCGCAATATTTCCCAGCGTTGTTCAAGCGTATACACAACCATATTCTTTCAGCGGAAGGATAAAACTAATTATCTGTCAAATTAGACATGAGCTACGTGTTACCATTCACGAAATATGCACTAGTTGATTGATTGACGTTAGATGGCGGACCCTTTATATCAATATTAATATCTATATACATTATATACAATACCGGTTTGTTCAAAACTTGGAATCCAAATTAGTTTTTTCGGCAAAACACGTTTTTTGGACAGGACGTTTGATATAAATTATAGTATGCGTATATTAAAGGACTTTGCTCAGAATTTTACTTTAACCAATATCTTACACATAGTCGGCATTAGTATATAATTTCATAAATTCCCTCTTTTATTTAAGATATTATTTAATATAATTAAGAATATATAAAGAATATTTTTGAAAGTTTTGTTAGGCTGGATTAATTTATATTAACAACTATTTTCTGTTGTTTTCTTCAAGTTCATGCCTATGCTTTTCATCTTACTCCTTTGAATGCTGATATTATGTACTTACACCGAAACTCTGGACTGATGAACATATCTTATTACAAATTCGATGTAGATGACGTGTAGTGACCGCACTACAGATCATCCTACCTCATATTCATCCACGGTGGTCTCTCTTCACACGAACCACATCTGCATCCCATAATGACGATCGTTTCTCATTTATTTATTTCGTAAGATTTTGCCCACCAACAATACCGAAGAATCGTATGTGTATCTCTATATAAACATTTCATCGGTAGGTACACTCATTCTGCCTGATAGCTGACTAACCTACAATATGCATAGGTAGTTCAAGTGTTCTTGGCAGTGGATATCTGATATCCACTACCAAGGGCAAACACCGCAAATATGGGTCAGCACAGCAGTACTCAGAGTGAAGTGTCAAATATCACGAACCGAATGAATAAATGAATGAATGAAAGACGGAGGTACACTGCACCATATTGAGGGCAGACTCACGAGGTATGGAAGTGACGAAATAGTAATTGTCATTGGAAATAAATGCGGTGTGTGTTAAAATACGAATGACCTGCACCGCAGGGCAGAAATATGTGTTTTGTGGCGGGGAGAACCATTATGGGTGAAGACTCTTCGTGTTTTAAAGAATGGTTGAAGAGTCAGAGTTAATAGGACATTCAAACAAACAAGGTCGCAGCCCAGCAGCAAGACAGCGGGCCTTTGTCTTTGAATAAAATAAAATAAAATAAAAGAATATATAGCAAGGAAATAAATAAATCTTTTAATCTTTTAACTCTCCGATTCCACTCTTCCCGTTCATACGGAACCACGGTAGCGAATCATAACATTTGGTGGCAGCGGTGGGATTTCTACGAAATAAAGATCTCTAAAAAAGTAAAGTTTTTTTATGTGATTAGTGTAAGAAATCCTACGAGCGTAAGACCTTGCTAGCTTTAGAGCTTAAACATTTGGCAGACAGTAGGTAGTGATAAAAGACCAGGCCGTAATCCTCAACTTTAGGGCGTGAAGCCTGCCTGGCAACAAAAGAACAAAAGCAGCAACAACATCAACCACAACAGCAATAATAACAACAACAACAAGAACAACAGCGGCTTCAACCACAACAACAACACAAGTAAACTTAAAAAAAAATAATATATATATGTACTTTTAGTAACATTTATTATTATTTTTAATATTATATACACATTTCTTACTGTACCTGTATATTTCGTCAGTCCTTTCCCTTAACCCTTTTTCTCCTATAATTCCGAGTTTGTTACGAAAATTCCCCGTTTACAAATTACGAGAAAGGCAATTAAAGAGGCCAACACTATTGCTGATCTCTTTACAAATTTACCTTTTCATTCTTCTGAACAGATTGTAAGAAAGAATACAGAAATGGACATTAAAATAGGGATAACTGATGTTTTCAACATCTTTCCTGTTTTTGATGGACAACCAAAAGAATTGGCTAAGTTCCTATCATGTGGAGATATCCTCTTCTGTTCAATCAAAGAATCTGACCAACCGACATTTTTGGAAATTGTGAAAACTAGGCTACATGGTTCTGCCTTTGAGTTGACACAACACCACACTATCCTTACTTGGAAGAGCCTAAAAGAAAAATTAGAGGCTGAATTCAAAGAGGTGAAAACTCGGTCATCGGCTCACAATGAACTTGTTACCATAAAGCAACGTTTCAAAGAAACTGTTAAAGAATTTGGGGAGCGTGTTCTAGCAGCCCTTAATTGTCTTAACTCCGCTACTTTTGCCACAACCAGCGATGACACTGTAAGAGCATTCCTTGTAGCAGAAAATCGGAAGCTAGCAATCCAAGTTTTTGAGGATGGCTTGAATAACGAGCAGGTTAAGCTTATAGCGAAAGCTTATGGGGGGGTTGATCTAAAAAAAACCATAGCACACGCCGAAGGTCATGCCGCTCGTATAAACCACAGCTCTTCCTTTTCTAACTACACGAATCCCGTTAATAACCAAATGGCAAGGTTTTGCAATATCTGTGGAAAGCAGGGACATACACAAGATACCTGCTACAAAAACACGCAGTTTCCCAGTTTCTCTAAGGATAAACCTGTGAAAAAGGAAACACACTTTTTGACCTGCGATTATTGTAAAAAACCCAATCACTCGATAAGCAATTGTAGAGCCTACGCAAATCGAACACCCTCGTATAGCAATAATCAAGAAGGGAATATTAGAAAAAATCCATTTAAAAATAATGTCCGACACTATAACATATCACCAGGATATAGTAATTGGCACTCGGGCGAAGACTTTTATCCTCAGCAACAAAATCAGGGAAACGAATGTGTTCGGGAGGAGACAAGCGGCTACCCCTCTCGAATAATTACTTCAGCCGATATCCACCAGAACAAGAACTAAATCTTAAGTTCCACGTATCGTTCTGTCCTGAATTCAGAGAGCCAACGATACGTCTACCATTTAGTCCATCGCGAAAAAAATATACCACGTTGCTTATTGACACGGGAGCAGATATATCCCTTTTAAAAAATACTTGTTCTTTAGAAAGCAGTAATGAATCCTACACAATATCAACCATAGCCGGGGAGTCATTACAAACCCTGGGGATGATACATGGTAACTTGGAATTTGAAACTGCAGATCACACGATGATCTTGAAACATCATTTCCACATACTTACCGATCATATAAATCTACCCTATGACGGTATAATAGGAAACGACTTTCTATCAAAATATAAGTGCATAGTAAATTTTAAAGAAAGATCTCTAATAATTCCAATGTCAAATAATAATGAAGTAGAAGAGAGGGAGCCATTATCTACGGATAATGGGGGTGAGTATCAAAGAAAGACATGCAGCTCTATGAACGGGGCCTATGGCCATAGCCGTAACGAATTGTCATGCGAATCACTCTCCACAGACCCAGAATCTCTTCAAACTTTCGAAAAAAAACACAGGTATAATAAAAATTTAAAAAATAATAAAGGTATAGCAGAAGGTAAGACTGATCATATAAAAGAATCAGCAGAAAGTAAGACTATCCACCCAAAAGGTCTAAAACCAAACCGATATGAAGGTGTAGCAGAAGGTAAGACTGATCATGTAAAAGAATCAGCAGAAAGTAAGACTATCCACCCAAAAGGTCTAAAACCAAACCGATATGAAGGTGTAGCAGAAGGTAAGACTGATCATATAAAAGAATCAGCAGAAAGTAAGACTATCCACCCAAAAGGTTTAAAACCAAACCGATATGAAGGTGTAGCAGAAAGTAAGACTGATCATATAAAAGAATCAGCAGAAAGTAAGACAATCCACCCAAAAGGTCTAAAACCAAACGAGGAAAGGGAGCCATTATCTACGGATAATGGGGGTAAGCATCTAGGAGAAACATGCAATTCTATGCACGGGGCCTATAGCCAGAGCCGTGACGAGTCGCTATGTGAATCACGATCTACCAACCCAGATTCTAAAATAAAAAAGGAAAATCTGTTTGAAAACTATATTACTCTAAAACCACGTTGTGAGCAGATAATTAAAATTCCATTCAAGCATAATAAAGATGCGATTATATATAAAAAAGAAATAAGTCCAGATATATATCTTGCAGAAACTGTCGTAAGACCTGAACAAAAAATGGTCAAAGTTTTGATTCTGAATACGTCAGATAACGAAGAAAAAATTAATGTAAACAATATTGATTACGAATGGGATGACATTTCAAATTTCAATGTCGTAAGTGTTAGGCCAGAGAAAGATCCCGTTAAAAATAGACTGCAAAAAATAACTTCCTTGAACACTGTAATGAGGAAGAGAAAACTGCAATATTAGGACTATGTAGGGAATACAATGATCTTTTGCACTTTGAGGGAGATCACCTCACGTATACTGATATAATGCGTCACGAAATAAAAACGGATGCAGGTAAACCACCACTATTTGTTAGACCATATAGACTCCCTGAAAGTCAAAAACAGGAAATTCAAAAACAAGTAAGTGAAATGCTAGAAGATGATATTATTAGACCAAGTTCTAGCCCTCTTAATTGTCCCTAAGAAACCTGATAGCCAGGGTGCCAAACGATGGCGAGTTGTAGTAGATTTCCGAAAATTAAATGAACTTACAGTCGGAGACGCATATCCTATACCATAATTTCTGACATTTTGGACCAACTAGGCAGAGCAAAGTATTTTAGCACACTTGATCTCGCTAAGGGGTTTCATCAAATTCTGGTTAGCGAGGAAGACAAGTCAAAAACTGCTTTTAATACACCCTACGGACATTACGAATACAATCGTATGCCGTTTGGTCTGAAAAATGCTCCCGCTAATTTTCAAAGAACGATGAATAACGTACCAATGGGATTACAAGGAATACATTGTTTTGTCTACGTCGATGATATAGTTGTATATGGATATGACCTAAACGATCACAATACAAGGTTAAAAAAAATTTTCGACCGGCTACGTGAGCAAAACCTAAAACTACAACCTGATAAATGCAATTTTGTTAAAAGGGAATTGATTTATTTGGGACACATTATTTCCAAAGAAGGTATTAAACCCGATCCAGACAAAATCAAAGTGGTTAAAACTTATCCTACACCGAAAAATCAAAAGGGAATTAAATCATTTTTGGGTTTTGTGGGTTATTATAGACGATTCATTAATAACTTTTCCAGTATAGCCAAACCCTTGACGAAATTGCTCAAAAAGAACATCACTTTCAAATGGGACGTCTTTTGCGACGAAGCATTTAAGATCTTAAAGGAACAAATTATTAATCCTCCAATTCTAATATATCCGGATTTCGAAAAAGTGTTTGTAGTCACAACAGATGCCAGTGACGTAGGCATAGGCGCTGTACTTTCGCAGGGTGAAATTGGACAAGACAAACCAATCTGTTTCACCAGTCGAACACTAAACGATCCTGAGACGCGATATACTACCACTGAGAAAGAATTATTAGCCATTGTCTTCGCTGTTAATCAATTCCGACCGTACCTTTATGGTAAAGAATTCATAATATGTACAGACCATAAGCCCTTAGAATGGCTATAAAAATTCTTCACTTACCCACGCAAAAAAAAATGTTTTATGTTATAATGTTATAAGAGGTGGGTAGGCTCAGCGACAGGTTCACTTCACTAACTGTCGCATCCACGCTTACTATTTAAAAATTTACTAAATCAAAATAACCCATTACAAATTATAAACTAAATAAACTATTACCTTTCAAATCGAACAAATTTTTTTTAAACAGACCACGTGGTTTTTGAAGAAATAATTCAATACAACAGCATCATAAAACCATTTATTGCTGATTCGAAAGATGTATAAAATTTCTAGCTTCAAAACGGTCCGCCAAATAACTTTTTTTTGAAAATGCTATAAAAACAAACTACTGAATATTTTCTCAAATTTCTGTTTTTATTTGAAATTACAATCCTTCCGGTTATAATGGAAAATAATTTCATTCAAATGGCTGCCTCGGCTGGCCATGCAGTAGCCTACACGATCGGTCCAATTTTTAAGCATATTATCGATTGTGTGCAGCTGTATTATCTTTTACGGCACCCCACAAATAATAGTCCAACGGTGTCAAATCGCAGTTCCGAGGTGGCCAAACGACTCTGCGGCTGCTAATACGATCTTCAAAAACAGGGCGCAAAACATCGAGTGTAGCTTCGGCTGTGTGGCACATAGCGCCGTTCTGTTGAAACCAAATATTGCCAATATCCTCCTCTTCAATTTCACAAAAATTCGTTCAACATGGCCCGATAACGATCGCCATTGACTGTAACGGCCACTCATTTTCGAAGAAAAATGGCCCAATTATGCCTCTGGACCAAAATCCGCACCAAACAGTGATTCGGTTTGGGTGTATCGGCTTTTCAATGTATGCGTGCGGGTTTTCTGCGCCCCAAATGTGACAATTTTGCTTGTTTACATACCCGCTAAGATCAAAATGAGCTTTATCTGAAAAGATGATTTTTTTGGCAAAATCGGCATCTTCTCTAAGTCGATCGCAGGCCCACTTAGTGATGGGAAAACGCATTGGATGGTCAGTTGGCTCCAACTCCTGAACCAATTGGTTGAATTGATGTTGATGGCGCTTCACGCACACTTTCTGCCACAGCAGCAATATTCTCGGGTGAACGAACTGTTTTTGGATTTTCACGCTTTGGTTTATCGATGAGGATGCCAGTTTCTTTCACTTTTTTCACAAGATAACGAACATACGGAGCTGACGGTGCTTCTATTCTTCCAAAATCCGTACGCAATTTTCGCACACATTCTGCAACATTACCATGATTTTCAAAGTAATGTCGCAATATTTCCCAGCGTTGTTCAAGCGTATACACAACCATATTCTTTCAGCGGAAGGATAAAACTAATTATCTGTCAAATTAGACATGAGCTACGTGTTACCATTCACGAAATATGCACTAGTTGATTGATTGACGTTAGATGGCGGACCCTTTATATCAATATTAATATCTATATACATTATATACAATACCGGTTTGTTCAAAACTTGGAATCCAAATTAGTTTTTTCGGCAAAACACGTTTTTTGGACAGGACGTTTGATATAAATTATAGTATGCGTATATTAAAGGACTTTGCTCAGAATTTTACTTTAACCAATATCTTACACATAGTCGGCATTAGTATATAATTTCATAAATTCCCTCTTTTATTTAAGATATTATTTAATATAATTAAGAATATATAAAGAATATTTTTGAAAGTTTTGTTAGGCTGGATTAATTTATATTAACAACTATTTTCTGTTGTTTTCTTCAAGTTCATGCCTATGCTTTTCATCTTACTCCTTTGAATGCTGATATTATGTACTTACACCGAAACTCTGGACTGATGAACATATCTTATTACAAATTCGATGTAGATGACGTGTAGTGACCGCACTACAGATCATCCTACCTCATATTCATCCACGGTGGTCTCTCTTCACACGAACCACATCTGCATCCCATAATGACGATCGTTTCTCATTTATTTATTTCGTAAGATTTTGCCCACCAACAATACCGAAGAATCGTATGTGTATCTCTATATAAACATTTCATCGGTAGGTACACTCATTCTGCCTGATAGCTGACTAACCTACAATATGCATAGGTAGTTCAAGTGTTCTTGGCAGTGGATATCTGATATCCACTACCAAGGGCAAACACCGCAAATATGGGTCAGCACAGCAGTACTCAGAGTGAAGTGTCAAATATCACGAACCGAATGAATAAATGAATGAATGAAAGACGGAGGTACACTGCACCATATTGAGGGCAGACTCACGAGGTATGGAAGTGACGAAATAGTAATTGTCATTGGAAATAAATGCGGTGTGTGTTAAAATACGAATGACCTGCACCGCAGGGCAGAAATATGTGTTTTGTGGCGGGGAGAACCATTATGGGTGAAGACTCTTCGTGTTTTAAAGAATGGTTGAAGAGTCAGAGTTAATAGGACATTCAAACAAACAAGGTCGCAGCCCAGCAGCAAGACAGCGGGCCTTTGTCTTTGAATAAAATAAAATAAAATAAAAGAATATATAGCAAGGAAATAAATAAATCTTTTAATCTTTTAACTCTCCGATTCCACTCTTCCCGTTCATACGGAACCACGGTAGCGAATCATAACATTTGGTGGCAGCGGTGGGATTTCTACGAAATAAAGATCTCTAAAAAAGTAAAGTTTTTTTATGTGATTAGTGTAAGAAATCCTACGAGCGTAAGACCTTGCTAGCTTTAGAGCTTAAACATTTGGCAGACAGTAGGTAGTGATAAAAGACCAGGCCGTAATCCTCAACTTTAGGGCGTGAAGCCTGCCTGGCAACAAAAGAACAAAAGCAGCAACAACATCAACCACAACAGCAATAATAACAACAACAACAAGAACAACAGCGGCTTCAACCACAACAACAACACAAGTAAACTTAAAAAAAAAATATATATATGTACTTTTAGTAACATTTATTATTATTTTTAATATTATATACACATTTCTTACTGTACCTGTATATTTCGTCAGTCCTTTCCCTTAACCCTTTTTCTCCTATAATTCCGAGTTTGTTACGAAAATTCCCCGTTTACAAATTACGAGAAAGGCAATTAAAGAGGCCAACACTATTGCTGATCTCTTTACAAATTTACCTTTTCATTCTTCTGAACAGATTGTAAGAAAGAATACAGAAATGGACATTAAAATAGGGATAACTGATGTTTTCAACATCTTTCCTGTTTTTGATGGACAACCAAAAGAATTGGCTAAGTTCCTATCATGTGGAGATATCCTCTTCTGTTCAATCAAAGAATCTGACCAACCGACATTTTTGGAAATTGTGAAAACTAGGCTACATGGTTCTGCCTTTGAGTTGACACAACACCACACTATCCTTACTTGGAAGAGCCTAAAAGAAAAATTAGAGGCTGAATTCAAAGAGGTGAAAACTCGGTCATCGGCTCACAATGAACTTGTTACCATAAAGCAACGTTTCAAAGAAACTGTTAAAGAATTTGGGGAGCGTGTTCTAGCAGCCCTTAATTGTCTTAACTCCGCTACTTTTGCCACAACCAGCGATGACACTGTAAGAGCATTCCTTGTAGCAGAAAATCGGAAGCTAGCAATCCAAGTTTTTGAGGATGGCTTGAATAACGAGCAGGTTAAGCTTATAGCGAAAGCTTATGGGGGGGTTGATCTAAAAAAAACCATAGCACACGCCGAAGGTCATGCCGCTCGTATAAACCACAGCTCTTCCTTTTCTAACTACACGAATCCCGTTAATAACCAAATGGCAAGGTTTTGCAATATCTGTGGAAAGCAGGGACATACACAAGATACCTGCTACAAAAACACGCAGTTTCCCAGTTTCTCTAAGGATAAACCTGTGAAAAAGGAAACACACTTTTTGACCTGCGATTATTGTAAAAAACCCAATCACTCGATAAGCAATTGTAGAGCCTACGCAAATCGAACACCCTCGTATAGCAATAATCAAGAAGGGAATATTAGAAAAAATCCATTTAAAAATAATGTCCGACACTATAACATATCACCAGGATATAGTAATTGGCACTCGGGCGAAGACTTTTATCCTCAGCAACAAAATCAGGGAAACGAATGTGTTCGGGAGGAGACAAGCGGCTACCCCTCTCGAATAATTACTTCAGCCGATATCCACCAGAACAAGAACTAAATCTTAAGTTCCACGTATCGTTCTGTCCTGAATTCAGAGAGCCAACGATACGTCTACCATTTAGTCCATCGCGAAAAAAATATACCACGTTGCTTATTGACACGGGAGCAGATATATCCCTTTTAAAAAATACTTGTTCTTTAGAAAGCAGTAATGAATCCTACACAATATCAACCATAGCCGGGGAGTCATTACAAACCCTGGGGATGATACATGGTAACTTGGAATTTGAAACTGCAGATCACACGATGATCTTGAAACATCATTTCCAAATACTTACCGATCATATAAATCTACCCTATGACGGTATAATAGGAAACGACTTTCTATCAAAATATAAGTGCATAGTAAATTTTAAAGAAAGATCTCTAATAATTCCAATGTCAAATAATAATGAAGTAGAAGAGAGGGAGCCATTATCTACGGATAATGGGGGTGAGTATCAAAGAAAGACATGCAGCTCTATGAACGGGGCCTATGGCCATAGCCGTAACGAATTGTCATGCGAATCACTCTCCACAGACCCAGAATCTCTTCAAACTTTCGAAAAAAAACACAGGTATAATAAAAATTTAAAAAATAATAAAGGTATAGCAGAAGGTAAGACTGATCATATAAAAGAATCAGCAGAAAGTAAGACTATCCACCCAAAAGGTCTAAAACCAAACCGATATGAAGGTGTAGCAGAAGGTAAGACTGATCATGTAAAAGAATCAGCAGAAAGTAAGACTATCCACCCAAAAGGTCTAAAACCAAACCGATATGAAGGTGTAGCAGAAGGTAAGACTGATCATATAAAAGAATCAGCAGAAAGTAAGACTATCCACCCAAAAGGTTTAAAACCAAACCGATATGAAGGTGTAGCAGAAAGTAAGACTGATCATATAAAAGAATCAGCAGAAAGTAAGACAATCCACCCAAAAGGTCTAAAACCAAACGAGGAAAGGGAGCCATTATCTACGGATAATGGGGGTAAGCATCTAGGAGAAACATGCAATTCTATGCACGGGGCCTATAGCCAGAGCCGTGACGAGTCGCTATGTGAATCACGATCTACCAACCCAGATTCTAAAATAAAAAAGGAAAATCTGTTTGAAAACTATATTACTCTAAAACCACGTTGTGAGCAGATAATTAAAATTCCATTCAAGCATAATAAAGATGCGATTATATATAAAAAAGAAATAAGTCCAGATATATATCTTGCAGAAACTGTCGTAAGACCTGAACAAAAAATGGTCAAAGTTTTGATTCTGAATACGTCAGAAAACGAAGAAAAAATTAATGTAAACAATATTGATTACGAATGGGATGACATTTCAAATTTCAATGTCGTAAGCGTTAGGCCAGAGAAAGATCCCGTTAAAAATAGACTGCAAAAAATAACTTCCTTGAACACTGTAATGAGGAAGAGAAAACTGCAATATTAGGACTATGTAGGGAATACAATGATCTTTTGCACTTTGAGGGAGATCACCTCACGTATACTGATATAATGCGTCACGAAATAAAAACGGATGCAGGTAAACCACCACTATTTGTTAGACCATATAGACTCCCTGAAAGTCAAAAACAGGAAATTCAAAAACAAGTAAGTGAAATGCTAGAAGATGATATTATTAGACCAAGTTCTAGCCCTCTTAATTGTCCCTAAGAAACCTGATAGCCAGGGTGCCAAACGATGGCGAGTTGTAGTAGATTTCCGAAAATTAAATGAACTTACAGTCGGAGACGCATATCCTATACCATAATTTCTGACATTTTGGACCAACTAGGCAGAGCAAAGTATTTTAGCACACTTGATCTCGCTAAGGGGTTTCATCAAATTCTGGTTAGCGAGGAAGACAAGTCAAAAACTGCTTTTAATACACCCTACGGACATTACGAATACAATCGTATGCCGTTTGGTCTGAAAAATGCTCCCGCTAATTTTCAAAGAACGATGAATAACGTACCAATGGGATTACAAGGAATACATTGTTTTGTCTACGTCGATGATATAGTTGTATATGGATATGACCTAAACGATCACAATACAAGGTTAAAAAAAATTTTCGACCGGCTACGTGAGCAAAACCTAAAACTACAACCTGATAAATGCAATTTTGTTAAAAGGGAATTGATTTATTTGGGACACATTATTTCCAAAGAAGGTATTAAACCCGATCCAGACAAAATCAAAGTGGTTAAAACTTATCCTACACCGAAAAATCAAAAGGGAATTAAATCATTTTTGGGTTTTGTGGGTTATTATAGACGATTCATTAATAACTTTTCCAGTATAGCCAAACCCTTGACGAAATTGCTCAAAAAGAACATCACTTTCAAATGGGACGTCTTTTGCGACGAAGCATTTAAGATCTTAAAGGAACAAATTATTAATCCTCCAATTCTAATATATCCGGATTTCGAAAAAGTGTTTGTAGTCACAACAGATGCCAGTGACGTAGGCATAGGCGCTGTACTTTCGCAGGGTGAAATTGGACAAGACAAACCAATCTGTTTCACCAGTCGAACACTAAACGATCCTGAGACGCGATATACTACCACTGAGAAAGAATTATTAGCCATTGTCTTCGCTGTTAATCAATTCCGACCGTACCTTTATGGTAAAGAATTCATAATATGTACAGACCATAAGCCCTTAGAATGGCTTATGAAATTAAAAAACCCAATGTCTAGATTAGCTAGATGGAGAATTTTACTTTCAGAATATGAATACACGATACAATACAAACCGGGTAAAACGAATTCAAATGCAGACGCACTAAGTCGTATACCTAGCGAGCAAAAAGATAATGTCATGGTAATAACACGGAACCAAAAGAATAAAGTGGAAATGGAAAAAACAAGTAAACATGCAAAATCAGTCGAACCATCTCAAGAAGAAATAAAGATAGTTTCTAGTTTTTCTTTAATAGAAAAGGAAGGTGAAATCCATCAAGACAAAAAGCTTCCTCTCAAAGTAATAATATTTCCTTTAGTAGATTCGCCAGACGAGAAAGTGCTCTGGGATTTAATACCAAACTTTGTGAAACCAGACATAGGTAAGAGTCTTG
The DNA here is from genome assembly GCA_910595825.1 of Philhelius pedissequus. NCBI lineage: Eukaryota > Metazoa > Arthropoda > Insecta > Diptera > Syrphidae > Philhelius > Philhelius pedissequus. Next base: position 125,978,327 of record OU343160.1, on the reverse strand, counting down.
AAACCGAGTCATGTCATGTAGTCACGTTACCAGTACCCATTAAAAGTTCCAAGGATGAAGTGGTGGCAGAAAAATTCCTGGCATATTTAAGAGATACAATAGAAAACAAAAATATTAAGCTAATGGGTTTCTCGTTGCCAAACTTAGGTAACAACACCAAAAATAATTTCAAAATGTTAATAGAAAAAGTCTTCGAGAAAGAACACTTAACGATCTTTTTATATACTAACAAAAGAATTACTCTAAGCGATCCGGAAATTATACGAGAAACTATTTTTGAATATCATGATTCACCTTTCGGAGGCCATCAAGGTGTGTCACGAACTTTAAAAAGAATGAAATACAAATACTACTGGCCTACAATGACACAGGATATTACGAACTATATCCGCAAATGCGCTTCATGTCAACTTAATAAAAGTAGGAAAAATCCTCCCTTACCAATGAAGATCACAACAACCAGTTCAAGGCCATTTGAAAGAATTGCTTTAGACATAGTTGGCCCCCTTCCCGTAAGTCATAATGACCAGAAGTATTTACTAACCTTTCAAGACGACTTGACAAAATTTTCGGAAGCATTCGCTCTTCCTAATGCAGAAGCTCAGACAGTAGCAAGAGTATTTACTGAAAAAATTGTATGCCAGCACGGCATTCCGTCCTCATTATTAACAGATCAAGGCGCAAACTTTCTCAGCGTCATGTTCAAAGAAATGTGTTCACTACTGAAAATAAAAAAATTAAACACCTCACCATATCACCCACAAACTAATGGAGCTCTAGAACGAAGTCATAAGACATTGATCGAGTATTTACGGCATTACGTTAATAAAGATCCACTTACATGGGACACATGGACGCCCTATGCAACTTTCGTTTACAACACCACACCACACTCTAGTACAGGGTTTACACCCTATGTGCTCCTTTACGGATTTCCACCTAACATCCCTAGTTCACTAACTCAATCACCTAAAATGTGCTACAACTACGATAACTATGCTAATGAGTTAAGGTTACGCTTGCAACATGGGTATGAAGCTGCAAGGGAAATCCTTATATACAAAAAAGAATCATCAAAAAAACATTTTGACAAGAAATCACACTTTAAAAGTTATAACATTGGTGACAAAGTTCTCCTAAAAAACAACGCTAGGCAGAATAAGCTAACCTCCTTGTGGGTCGGACCTTACGAAGTTGTCAAAATACTCTCCACAGAAAACACTATAATTCGAGTAGGAAAAAAAAACAAAAGTAATTCACAATAACAATTTAAAATTCTTTGACGAATAATACAAAATTCTACAAATCCTTCAAACACACACAACACACACACACACCAAAACACTGTAGATGAAATTATTGACCTGGTTAGTAATGTTAACCATGGCAAACCACATCCAACCATAGTTACTCCAAATCAGCTAAGAACAGCGCTACTAAAAATCAAACAAGACATCCCTAGTGGTACAAGAATTTCATCAATTGTGTCAAATAACATCTTATCTCTTTACCAAATTAGTACAATCAGGGCAACTATACGTCAACAGAAAGTAATTTATGAATTCAGGATTCCACTCCCATATACCGAAAATTTTCACCTCTATAAAATTATCCCTCTACCTACAAATTTTAAAAACCATTTTATATTCATACAACCTGCAACAGAATATCTTATAATAGATTATAATAAAGAGTACTACAGTCCTATCAATGCCAACGACTTAAAGAATTGTAAAAACCAGAAGAACACATTCTTATGCCCAATGCTGCATCCTTTGTTCAATTTAAATTCAAAACTATTCAACTGCGAGGTAGAATTATTACGAAAGTCGGAAGTTTTACCACCCTCATGCGAAGTGAAAGAGGCAAATATTTCAACCATATGGTTACAACTTTCTACCCATAACAAATGGTTATTCTCTACCACACACAGTTATGAAATAGATGAAATTTGCAAGGACGACTTAACAACTTACACCCTTCAAGGAACGGCTAAGCTTGAGATCACGGGAAATTGCTATATCAAATCTAAGGATTTAATAATACGTTCGTACAGTGAAATAGATACAATTTCCCACTCTTCTTATATACCATCCATGAACATTTCAACGTTTTTAACCAATATTACTCTTCCAGCGCTTGTAAAACTCTCAAGCCAGGATGAACTTAAACTTATATCAAAGCGAATAATAGATCTTAAGTCTGAAGAAAATACTCCACTTTTGCCAATTAGCTCTCATGATATACATCAATATACATTGATCTATACAATATTAGTCTTGATCTTAGCATTTTGTTTTTACTGCCTAGTTCGATGTATGAAAAGGAAACAAAAACCTGTAAAGAATAGTAACGAAATCCAGAAAACGAACAAACCTTCCCTAACCGTAAAACAAGTCCCTATAAAAACCGAACTCCTCCCGTCTACAGCACCGAAATTAGTGTTAACAACTGGTGTTTAAAAAGAAATGTATAAAATGTAAGAGTTTTTTTTATATAAATTTCTATCTTTTTCCAACACAACGTTAAAATTAAGAACAAAAAGCTATAATAAGCTACATTTAATCTTCAAAAAACTAAACTATAAAAAAAAATGTATATAAAATTTTCTATAAAAAAAAAAAAATTTATTAACTACTTAGGAAAATATTGAACTGCAAATCAAAATTTTATGTTTAAATTTATGTTAAAAAAAAAAATAATTTTTACGTTTCCAAAAAATATTAAATTACCAAACAAAAAAAAACAAATTTAAAAAAAAAAAAATATTATGTATGAAAAAGCAAAAATAATAAAAAAAAAAATGTTAACTCTATGTATAAAAAAAAAAGGAGAAGTATATATGTAAAAAAAAAAAAATTTTTTTTTTCTAAATAATATGTATTAAAAATAAATTTAAATAAAATTTAAAATGTTAACTATTAGTATATGTACATAAATGGCTTTTCAACCAACCATATCATTCATTTGCAGAAAATTCACCTTGAATTTTCTTTTTCGAAGGGGGGAGGGATGTAGTGACCGCACTACAGATCATCCTACCTCATATTCATCCACGGTGGTCTCTCTTCACACGAACCACATCTGCATCCCATAATGACGATCGTTTCTAATTTATTTATTTCGTAAGATTTTGCCCACCAACAATACCGAAGAATCGTATGTGTATCTCTATATAAACATTTCATCGGTAGGTACACTCATTCTGCCTGATAGCTGACTAACATACAATATGCATAGGTAGTTCAAGTGTTCTTGGCAGTGGATATCTGATATCCACAACCAAGGGCAAACACCGCAAATATGGGTCAGCACAGCACTACTCAGAGTGAAGTGTCAAATATCACGAACCGAATGAATAAATGAATGAATGAAAGACGGAGGTACACTGCACCATATCGAGGGCAGACTTACGAGGTATGGAAGTGACGAAATAGTAATTGTCATTGGAAATAAATGCGGTGTGTGTTAAAATACGAATGACCTGCACCGCAGGGCAGAAATATGTGTTTTGTGGCGGGGAGAACCATTATGGATGAAGACTCTTCGTGTTTTAAAGAATGGTTGAAGAGTCAGAGTTAATAGGACATTCAAACAAACAAGGTCGCAGCCCAGCAGCAAGACAGCGGGCCTTTGTCTTTGAATAAAATAAAATAAAATAAAAGAATATATAGCAAGGAAATAAATAAATCTTTTAATCTTTTAACTCTCCGATTCCACTCTTCCCGTTCATACGGAAGCACGGTAGCGAATCGTAACAGACGGAACTGGTGACCTAGATGCAAACCGAACTGTTCCGTTCAGACTCACACCCAATATTACTGAGTTTTTAACCAAAATTGGAATTGCTGGCCCTCTGTCAGCATCTATAGTAGCAACAGCCCGTTGTTTTGTTAAACCAAATTTCAAAGTAACTTCTATATTGCCAGCGATATTGCTAGATGAAATAATAGGCGAACAAAAGAAACGCATCAAAGATGAACGAACCATTTTTGATCTCAGTGGCGAGCTTTTTGCAGATTCAGTACAAAAAATTGATATGGAAACTACCATAAGATTTTTTTAAAAAGTAGGGGCTGCCCTTATGCTTCGGGTGAAACATGTAGCTAATTTCGAAAAAGTTGATTGGAGCAAAATAAATTCGCTTCTTCAGTCCGTATCAAATCCAGATAACCTTTGCCGTATGAACCCAGCTTGGCATCCGTGGTTGTAAATTTAGAATAAGGAAATGAAATATATGTGTTTTAACATAATTTATCGATTTTATTTCCCAAACTTATGTCGTTTTTATTATATTCTGAACTTGACCAATTTTGTTTGTGTAACTCTTCCACTGTATTTATTTATGGGCCTATTTGTAAAAAATGCGAATAAAAACAATTTTACTCCATTGTTTTCCCAACGCTGGGCGAGTGTTCCTCACTTCTTCAGGATATATATTTATCCATTCTAATACAACAATATTTATTAAGTTTTTACTTGATTGTTACCAAATTACATAATCTGCTTCTTTTTCTATTCCTACAGTGACGGCACTGATACAAAATTGAACATAAACACAAATAAACAATATACAATCCAGAAAATTATCAAATACAAAAATTAACAATGACACTTATATCACAGTTCAGCTTCAGGTACTTTAATCAAATTGCTACAGCATAGCTTTGTTTAATGTTGTCGGTGTGCTCTTCTGTGTTTACCGTTCGTTTTATTTGTTGCTGGATTGCAAGGCTCTCCAGAGTAAGTCTTGTATTGAGTTTGCTCTCCTTGTTCAATATTATTACACTATTAAAATCCACGGATCCCTTATTGCTATATGCTGCGAAAGGCCTGTTGTCTCTTTATGTTTTCTTACGTCCGCTTCATGTTCCGCTAATTGGGGGTGGCCATGGCGCGATAGTTGTGTGCTCGCCTGTCAACCTCGTGGTTGCGCGTTTGATTCCTGCCATTGTCTATGTTTTCTTATATTCCATTAAAAACCAATTCTAAAAATTGTCATAAAATAAGTTGCTGCTTTGCTCATTACATGCTGCTTAGGCATAACACTAACAACATTTGATTAAGTAAACTAGCATACCCATAAAATATGACAACGAAATAAAGAAAATAATGCGAATTATAAGGGACATACATACATAAGACACGGTAATTCTCTCCGCATTAGTTCAGCCGCCAACCCTGGAGATAAATCTGAGACAACAACCGGCTCTAGTCTCTCTTCTTTCTCTTCTTCCACCGAATGCCCGCGCTGTGTTAAGAAAAACATATAAAGGGTATTCATAATCCCTTGAGCGCGTGCAAAGTTATAAAAAAAAAAAATTTTGATATGTGTCTCTTTGTACAATATACGCAGTCTTCAGTCTCTTTCCCATTGCATTTAATTTGATAAACCACATTATGTTGTTGCTGTTTTTCTATATTTGATTTAGTGTTTGTGAGAATTGATTTGAGTGTGCAATTCGATTTACGTGAAAAAGAAATATTTTCTTTTTTCATTATCTGATGTAAGCTTCTGCTATCAGTAGCGTAGGTACATATGGTACCACGAAGAACTTTTTAGTGTTGTTGGTATTTATTTTTTTTGTCTGTACTATTGTTGTTGTTGTTATTGCAAAGTTTTGTTTACAATTTTGTTGTTCTTGTTTTTAGCAGGTTGTATATTATGTGATTTGGATAGCCATTTAATTTGAGAATTGTTTTTATTTTTATTTTGTTGTCTATTTGATATCTTACGTCACTGAGTTCTGAAACTTTGTTGATGAAATTGGATGCTGTATTTACTTTTTGTTTTGTTGGTTGGGTGGAAATATATCATTTTCCATGATGCAGTTTCTTTTGAGTATCAGTTGTAAATTATTTTATTGTTTTCTCTATGTAGTAGTAGGTCTAACAGCCCTATTCTGCTATTCACGTGAATCGTATATTCGATCCACCCATTCGATTACCTTTCACACTGCCTTGCCTTTGTATTCTGCTATCCATCGGGTGAAATGCACTATCCCAAGTTCATATTACCACTAATAACAGATTTTCATGAGAAAATCGTCTGAAGTTTGGATAAAAATGTGTATGTATTCATGTATCGGAGTTTTTTTCACTTTCACAAACATAAATAAGGAAATTTCCAAATCGATAAAACGGAGGAACGACATAAAGAAAAACTTAATGAAACGTGGTATGATGTTTGTTTTTAATGTTTAAATAGAAATTGTGTTATTTGAAGCATAAGATCAGAGTTTTCTAGCAAATTTATTACATTTAAAGGCCCGCTAACCTCTTAACACTCAACCAGACATAACCAAATACCAAATCTATAATAAATGATATGCGGGGTTAAATTGTATGGAGTGATTGGGTTCACGTGAATAGCAGAATACCGCACAATATTATCGACTTTACCAATGTATACCAGATTCACTTCAAATGAATAGCAGAATAGTGATGAGTGAAAATTCAAGAAAAATTCCCCCCGATGAATAGCAGAATAGGGCTGTAACTATATAAAGCTATTTCTGTGTTCTTTTCCTATGGTAAATTGAATTTTGTTGTGGTACACATTTAGCTGGTTAGGAATTTTGTCTTTTTTTTTTACTTTGATGATGGCAAAAATGTTATCCACATATTTAGCTATAAATTTTAATTGTATACCTATTTTGGTGAGCTGTTCTACAGTGTCATCAAGAAGATTGTCCACAATAATCTGCCCTATCGAGATAATCGCCGGAGCGGAATTCTCTCCGATTTACTACAAATGGGAGACATTTTGCTTCGACGTACTCGTAATTCTGCGATCGGCTGATCGGAAATTCTGTGCGACGAAATTCAACGCATGCCATTTGTATGCGATTAATTACTTTTAATGGTTTTATTTAGATACAAACAAAATATTCTCCGAAGTCCTCCGACAAGTTCTCGTTGCGAAAAGTGTTTTCTTTTTAAAGAAATTGTTAATTAAAATGTAATGAATAAAGAAATAAACCTTATTTACGTTAACTTGTGGACGTTTTGTTTTTAGGCAGAACGAAAAAACAAGTTCTCAGCAATATGAACGGATGATGAACCTGCTCACCGAATATCCTGATATTGCATATATCTAAAATTACACAAGGACAACAGCAGTTGGTGCTGTGTTTTAGTTTTGCTACATCATATTTTTTTTAAAGGTTTGGATTGACACTATCAGACCGATCATTTGTTTTGTATTTGTGTTGAATCTGCTCCAAAACAAAAGCAAACGCATTTTTATTTAGGCGAGAGTTTTTCTTGAATCTTGAAGAGAATTATAGAATAAGAAGATATGAATTTGATTGGATGATACGTTTACTTACGCTGCGTCAAGTATTTCGCATATATTGCTTTCGTTTCGCAATGTTCTTTTATTTTCGAAATAAATAATATTGTATTTCAAAAGTTTTTTTTCATTATTATTTTGTTGACAGTTCAAACGGAATCAAAACATATATGTTTGGAAATAGAGGGGGACTTTATTCGATAGTATTGATTTTAAAATCGGTGCATTTAATTACATTTCTTAAAAACGCTAACGCATTATGATTGAAAAAAATACTTTCTATAAATATGTAACGAAATTGCTGTTCCCTAACCCACTTAATGCGATGTTATGCCTTTTCCAGGAGTTTAGTTGATCCACATGATCTCAACGATGCCTCAAAAAAGATGGTTTAGGTTGTCCAGTCGACTCAATGCGAGTTGGCACGCTAGCGCTGGCCATTGGGCTTGCTCGTCGACGGGGTGGGATTTTGCAACCACCACTGGACTGTCGCTAACGTTTAAACGTGCTTGAATACCGAAAACAAATAAAAGAAAAACTAAACGCTGTAACAATTATCACTTGTTTTATGGGTGGCAATGGCGCAGTAGATAAAGTGCTTGATTGCTAACTAGGACGTTTGGGTTCGATCCCCACACTAGGCGCATTCTTTCTTTAAAATGAGACAGTCAATACCTGGTTCTCAAATCCACTGTGCCAAACTAGTGCCGTGCAATTCAGATTGCATTTAAAAAAGGCCTTAGTTCTTACAGGCATATAGTTAAATTTAAAAAAAAATTAAAACAAATTATCAACAAAACCTCTTTAAGGAACTTAAGATGTTGCTAAGTTCCAGAGTGTACCCCCCTCTGTTTATTGCACTAAGCAATAAACGCCTTGGTTACCGCACCACTCTGCGTTTAAACATGATAACCCCTAAAGTAAAGCCAAGGTAAATTTACAACTGACTAACGTTTCCACCGTCAAAACTACCCCTCACCTTCCCACTTCCCTAGGCACACTTGGAAACTCTTAATCACAGGAAATTATGCTCTCAAATGGGGGTGGCCGTGGTGCGATAGTTGTGTGCTCGCCTGTCAAGCTCGTGGTTGCAGGTTCGATTCCTGCCGTTGTCTATGTCTTCTTATATTCCATTAAAAATTAAATCTAAAAATTGTCATAAAATAAGTTTGACTCATTACATGCTGTTTAGGCATAACACTAACAACATGTGATTGAGTAAAACTAGCATACCCATAAATATGACAACGAAATAAATAAAATAATGTGAATTATAAGGGGCATAAATAATTAAGTTGCATTAGTTCAGCCGCCATCCCTGGAGATAAATCTGAGACAACAATCAGCTCTAGTCTCAGAACATCGCGCCACACATGTTTCCTTCTCCCTCTTTCAGATATTTCTGCGATAATCTGAGGTGCAATTTCAAACGATCTCCAGAAACTGACACCTAGATACAGGGATTGTTCCAAAGATGGAACTAAATAAAACGTTATTCGTTTCGAAATTCCTGTATAGGTTACAAGAGTTATAAGTTCACAAAAAATAGGTTGCTTCAGATCACTAGCTGTTTTAACTTTTGAATGGAAGGATTTAAATGAAACACCCTCTGCTTTAGCAAGGTCAATACATCCGCTTTCCTAGCAGCCCTAACATTTTTTCCCGAAAATCGTTATGGTTGCATGGGATCTCCAATTATCTGAATAATGAAGTTTTGTTGAGCATATAGCTTGCTGTAGGGTGCTTTCATAAATGCACGATTGCTTTGTTTACATGCGATCAGTTGCGATCATACTAACGCCAGAAAAACTATTAATATGCATTTATGAATACTTTCTCTGATTTGCTTCATTTTCCTGTAGACCAGGAACAATTCTAATGTGTATTTCTAATTTTGAGTTCAACTTTGAATTTTCTCGTAGAAATTTTGACAGATATAAACAGTAAGGAAAGGTGTTCAACCGCTTACATCATACTGTCTCTTTCTTTAAGAAAAAAAATCGGAATGCATGTGAAATTTTATATTTGCGCATTTGCGTTGCAAATATTTGCTTTTTACATTTAAGAAAATGTTACATTCATCATTTGCATTTATGAATGCTATGCATTCGTCGGACTTTCGCAACCATGCATTTATGAAAGCACCCATACTTTTCGTTTATTTTTAAATATTTCTCTTAGTTTAATTATGCGTCTTGAAGGCTTGTTAAAGATGCGATCTCGCACATCATAATATTTTGTTAAGCGCTCATGTAAAAATAGAAATTTTTGTTCAACTTTCGTAAGTGAATCATCTTTCTTATCACTGAATTCGTCAAATGGTCTTTTAACGATTTCGATTTTGAACCTGGATTCGATCTATGATTACATTACTTGGACAAATCTAGTGACTTTGGAATGTCAGGTGGATTTGAAACGGCGGAATTTGATATATCTGAGGGTTTTAAATTATCTATAAAGGTTTCTATTCCGGATTCGTTTATCGGCCTAACATAACAGATGTAGGGTTTTCCAACCCACAATCGTAAAAAAAACAAATGACTTTGTTCAACAGGACACCGTTGATATTTGTGCCCTTTTGTTTTCAATTCCAGCAAAAGAGCAACAATGGTTTTCTGGGCTGTAAAAAGGCCTCTACAGATTCATCAGCTTGAAAATCTCTATTCTCTACCTTTATTTCATTCACTTTCGGTTTTGAGTGAGGGTTCGTGCCCGGAAACGTTTTAGCTTGCAAGCTTTCATATTAATTAATGCGTTTCTCTTTCGTACGGCACACGTACACCATCTCCGGCAAAATCTTCGTATAGAATGCAATTAAAAGTTCGCCTATCTTTCTCTTTACGTTTTGTTATATGATATCTATCGCCTCTTTTGATGATTTTGGCTTTTGCATACTCGAATTCAGTTACACAATATCGAGATAAAATTTGTCAAAAGTTTCTGTCTGGCTGTGACGTCTAACAAACAACTTTCTTAAAATTTATGCATCTGTTTCTAATCTCCTATACTGCTCTAAGAGGGCTAATTCTAAATGGTGCCAGGTTGCACCAGGATTGGAGTCAAGATAAATCCAAAACCAGGTTTCCACTTCACCTGCGACAAAGATTTGAAAGTGCAGAAAAATGTCTGCCCATGAAACATTATAACTCATCTTCAATCTGACCAGACAGAAGAGAAAATCTTTGATTGACCTTTTTTTGTTGTCAAATTTGATACCCCATTTCCTTAAATCGAGCGGTCGAGGCAAAACTGTTGGATTCGACACTCGATTACTCGAACCTGCGGATTTTAGATGTAAATTAGCGCTTCATAAAGTTTTGAAAATTCTCACTTGGATGGAAATTTTCTAGGACTTCACGTGTATTTTCAGGTGCTTTGATCAAAGGCATACTTAGGTTTCGATTAAGAGTCTGGTTTCGAATTTGGTTTTGATTTATATTACTAGGGTTTTGATTTTCAATCTGGTGTAAATTTTGGTTTAGGTTAACGTTTGGGTTCTGGTTAAGACTTAGATCTGGGTTTATTTCTGCCTCATTTCGTAATCGGTTTTGATTTTGCAGAGGGCTATCATTTAAAGTACTATGCTCTAAAGACAATTGGGGATCACCGACAACGCTTCGTCGAGTTATACCCATAGTTCTTATTTCTTCTCTTATAATCATAGGCATCCGCTGCTCTATTTGAAGTCTTTCGGCCTCATATTCTTTCTGATGAGTCTTTAAGAAAAAAAAATCGGAATGCATGTGAAATTTTATATTTGCGCATTTGCGTTGCAAATATTTGCGATTTACATTTAAGAAAATTTGACATTCATCATTTGCATTTATGAATGCTATGTATTCGCCGGACTTTCGCAACCATGTATTTATGAAAGCAGCCGTACTTTTCGTTCATCTTAAAATCTTTCCCTAAGTTTATTTATGCGTTTTGAAGGCTTGTTAAAGATGCGATCTCGCACATCATAATATTTTGTTTAGCGCTCATGTAATGAAAATTTTTGTTCAACTTTCGGAAGTGAATCATCTTTCTTATCACTGAATTCAGCAGATGGTCTTTTAAGTATCTCAATTTTTGAACCTGGATTCGATCTATGATTACATTCGTTCTACAAAACTAGTGAATTTGGAATGTCAGGTGGATTTGAAACGGCGAGTGAATTTGATATATCTGAGGGTTTTAAATTATCTATAAAAGTTTCTGTTCCAGGTTCGTTTATCCGCCTAACCTAACAGATGTAGGGTTTTCCAACCCACAATCGCAACAAAACAAATGTCTTTGTTCAACAGGACACCGGTGATATTTGTGCCCTTTTGTTTTGCAATTCCAGCAAAAGAGCAACAGTGGTTTTCTGGGCTGTAAAAAGTCCACTACAGCTTCATCAGCTTGAAAATCTCTGTTCTCTAACTCTATTTCATTCAGTTTCGGTTTTGAGTGAGTGTTCGTGCCCGGAAACGTTTTAGGTCGCAAGCTTTCATATTGATTAATGCGTTTCTCTAATGTACGGCACACGTACACCATCCCCGGTAACCTCTTCGTATAGAATGTAATTAAAAGTTCGCTTATCTTTCTCTTAACGTTTTACTAAATCATATCTATTACCTCTTGGGATGATTTGGGCTTGCATACTATTCAGTTTCATAATATCAAGATAAAAGTTTCTGTCTGGCTGTGACGTCTATCAAACATCTTTCTTGAAATTTCTGCATCTGTTTCTAATCTCCTATACTGCTCTAAGGGCGCTAATTCTAAATGGCGCCAGTCTGCACCTGGATTGGAATTAAGATAAATCCAAAACTAGGTGTCTACTTCACCTTCGACAAAGATTTGAAAGTGCAGAAAATTTCTTCTCATGAAACATTATAACTCATATTTGATCTGACCACACGGAAGAGAAAATCTTCAATTGACATTTTTTTGTCGTCAAATTTGATACCCCATTTCCTTAAATCGACGTTTCGATTAAGAGCCTGTTTTCGAATTTGGTTTTGATTTATAATATTAGGGTTTTGATTTTCGATCTGGTTTACGTTTGGGTTCTAGTTAAGGTTTACAGATCGTTTATTTCTTCCTCATTTCGTTATCTGTTTTGATTTTGCCGAGGGCTATCATTTAAGGTACTATGCTCTAAAGACAATTGGGGATCACCGACAACGCTTCGTCGAGTTATACCCATAGTTCTTATTTCTTCTCTTATAATCATACGCATCCGCTACTCTATTTGAAGTCTTTAGGCCTCATATTCTTTCTGACGAGTCTTTAAGAAAAAAAAATCGGAATGCATGTGAAATTTTATATTTGCGCATTTGCGTTGCAAATATTTGCGATTTACATTTAAGAAAATTTGACATTCATCATTTGCATTTATGAATGTTATGTATTCGTTGGACTTTCGCAACCATGTATTTATGGAAGCACCCGTACTTTTCGTTCATTTTAAAATCTTTCCCTAAGTTTAATTATGCGTTTTGAAGGCTTGTTAAAGATGCGATCTCGCACATCATAATATTTTGTTTAGCGCTCATGTAATGAAAATTTTTGTTCAACTTTCGGAAGTGAATCATCTTTCTTATCACTGAATTCAGCAGATGGTCTTTTAAGTATCTCAATTTTTGAACCTGGATTCGATCTATGATTACATTCGTTCTACAAAACTAGTGAATTTGGAATGTCAGGTGGATTTGAAACGGCGAGTGAATTTGATATATCTGAGGGTTTTAAATTATCTATAAAAGTTTCTGTTCCAGGTTCGTTTATCCGCCTAACCTAACAGATGTAGGGTTTTCCAACCCACAATCGCAACAAAACAAATGTCTTTGTTCAACAGGACACCGGTGATATTTGTGCCCTTTTGTTTTGCAATTCCAGCAAAAGAGCAACAGTGGTTTTCTGGGCTGTAAAAAGTCCACTACAGCTTCATCAGCTTGAAAATCTCTGTTCTCTAACTCTATTTCATTCAGTTTCGGTTTTGAGTGAGTGTTCGTGCCCGGAAACGTTTTAGGTCGCAAGCTTTCATATTGATTAATGCGTTTCTCTAATGTACGGCACACGTACACCATCCCCGGTAACCTCTTCGTATAGAATCTAATTAAAAGTTCGCTTATCTTTCTCTTAACGTTTTGCTAAATGATATCTATTACCTCTTGGGATGATTTTGGCTTTTACATACTCGAATTCAGTTTCATAATATCAAGATAAAAGTTTCTGTGTGGCTGTGACGGCTATCAAACATCTTTCTTGAAATTTCTGCATCTGTTTCTAATCTCCTATACTGCTCTAAGGGCGCTAATTCTAAATGTCGCCAGGCTGCACCTGGATTGGAATTAAGATAAATCCAAAACTACGTGTCTACTTCACCTGCGACAAAGATTTGAAAGTGCAGAAAATTTCTTCCCATGAAACATTATAACTCATCTTTGATCTGACCAGGCGGAAGAGAAAATCTTCAATTGACATTTTTTTTGTCGTCAAATTTGATACCCCATTTCCTTAAATCGAGGTTTCGATTAAGAGCCTGTTTTCGAATTTGGTTTTGATTTATAATATTAGGGTTTTGATTTTCGACCTGGTTTACGTTTGGGTTCTGGTTAAGGTTTACAGATCGTTTATTTCTTCCTCATTTCGTTATCTGTTTTGATTTTGCCGAGGGCTATCATTTAAGGTACTATGCTCTAAAGACAATTGGGGATCACCGACAACGCTTCGTCGAGTTATACCCATAGTTCTTATTTCTTCTCTTATAATCATACGCATCCGCTACTCTATTTGAAGTCTTTAGGCCTCATATTCTTTCTGACGAGTCTTTAAGAAAAAAAAATCGGAATGCATGTGAAATTTTATATTTGCGCATTTGCGTTGCAAATATTTGCGATTTACATTTAAGAAAATTTGACATTCATCATTTGCATTTATGAATGTTATGTATTCGTTGGACTTTCGCAACCATGTATTTATGAAAGCACCCGTACTTTTCGTTCATTTTAAAATCTTTCCCTAAGTTTAATTATGCGTTTTGAAGGCTTGTTAAAGATGCGATCTCGCACATCATAATATTTTGTTTAGCGCTCATGTAATGATGGAAATTTTTGTTCAACTTTCGGAAGTGAATCATCTTTCTTATCACTGAATTCAGCAGATGGTCTTTTAAGGATCTCAATTTTTGAACGTGGATTCGATCTATGATTACATTCTTTCGACAAATCTAGTGAATTTGGAATGTCAGGTGGATTTGAAACGGCGGTTGAATTTGATATATCTGAGGGTTTTAAATTATCTATAAAGGTTTCTGTTCCAGGTTCGTTTATCTGCCTAACCTAACAGATGTAGGGTTTTCCAACCCACAATCGTAACAAAACAAATGTCTTTGTTCAACAGGACACCGGTGATATTTGTGCCCTTTTGTTTTGCAATTCCAGCAAAAAGTCCACTACAGCTTCATCAGCTTGAAAATCTCTGTTCTCTACATCTATTTCATTCAGTTTCGGTTTTGAGTGAGTGTTCGTGCCCGGAAACGTTTTAGCTCTTATATTGATTAATGCGTTTCTCTATTGTGCGGCACACGTACACTATCCCCGGCAACCTCTTCGAAAAGAATGTAATTAAAAGTTCGCCTATTTTTCTCTTAACGTTTTGTTTAATGATATCTAATACCTCTTGGGCTTATTTTGGCTTTTGCATACTCGAATTCAGTTTCATAATATCAAGATAAAATTTCTGTCTGGCTGTGACGTCTATCAAACATATTTCTTGAAATTTCTGCATCTGTTTCTTATCTCCTATACTGCTCTAAGAGCGCTAATTCTTTCTAAATGGCGCCAGGTTGCACCAGGATTGGATTTAAGATAAATCCAAAACCAGGTGTCTACTTCACCTGGGACAAAGATTTGAAAGTGCAGAAAAATGTCTTCCCATGAAACATTATAACTCATCTTTAATCTGATCAGACGGAAGAGAAAATCTTCGATTGAAAATTTTTTGTCGTCAAATTTGATACCCCATTTTCTTAAATCGAGGTTTCGATTAAGAGCCTGTTTTCGAATTTGGTTTTGATTTATAATATTAGAGTTTTGATTTTCAATCTGGTTTAAATTTAGGTTAAGTTAACGTTTGGGTTCTGCTTAAGGTTTAGATCTGTGTTTATTTCTTCCTCATTTCATAATCTGTTTTGGTTTTGCAGAGGGCTATCATTTAAAGTACTAAGGTCGAAAGACAATTGGAGACCACCGACAATGCTTCGTCGAGTTATACCCATAGTTCTTATTTGGTCTCTTATAATAATACGCATCCGGTGCTCTATTTTAAGTCGTTCGGCCTCATAGTCTTCCTGACGAGTCTGCAGATCTTCAGCCCTAGTTAAACCTACTGCGCTGTTACAATATTTTGGATGTGTCTTCAGATTTTCATCTTGAGAAATGTTTACTTGTCGCGTTCAAGAAGGAGGTGCATCAACAATATCCTGCTCACTATTAGTGTTACTTACAGGTTAGTATTATTTATATCGTCTTCAGCGGTCGTTTTTCGCGCTGTGCGATTTGCAGTTTGGGGTTTTGGTGGCATTACAAAAATTTACTTTAAATCGCGTGTATTGTAATTTCTTTTATATATGTGCTCTTCACACGGAGGTGTTAAAATAAAAATTGGGGTTTTCGTAAGGAGTTCAACTCAAATAAAAAAACATCTCGCAAACAAAACCAACATTTCGAAAATTTGTAATATAATCATTAAGTGTGTACTTGGAAAAGTAGTAGCATTGGGAAAGTTCGACGGTGAAATATTATTAAATTAAAAAAGAGTTGTTGTTTTGTTGTTGCGTTTTTTATTATTGCTATCGGAAATTATCTTCTAATTGCTACACAGTGATAAGCGAAACATTCATGCTCATACTCTACGGTCACTTTAGCAAAAAAAAAGGAATAAACTCAGGGTGCATATACAAACTGCAAATTGTTTTAAGTTATAAAATAACTTTGTGACATTAAAAGAGTATTGTGTTAATCGTTTTCTTTGGGGACTATTTTGTATTTGTTTTTTTGTTTTTCATAAGCTTTGATTATCTATATATATAAAAAGAAGTTACATTTCCTTGGTAATCTTATAACTCAAGAACCGCCAAACCGATTGACACAAAAATTTTTTCAGTTTGTTCATACATATGAGGAGGTGATATGTGTGGAATTTGTTTGGAATCGGTGCAGCCGTTCCTGAGTTATGACATTTTATGTGAGTAATGCTTTCCTCTCGTACGAAATGCCTGTATGGGAAAAAACAACAACAAATACACAGCCGCTGATGAGCGTTTCTGTTGTACTGTATGACTGCATATGTGTACACAGTTGTCAAATGTAGTTGTAAGTGCATTATGTTAATATTAATTTGCTGTCATTGGAATTCAGTTGACAGTTCTCTTATGTGCTTTGAGTTCTTTTATATCGTGCTCTCATTGCGAACAGACATACTTTTAGTGAGTGTTAACCATGTGTTTCTCTTTTAATACACTGTACCAAAATCCAGTCGATAAATCGTAGAGTGTAGTATTTATCGATTGAAATATTTTCAATTGTATTTTTAATGTTTCATTTATATATATATAAAAGCGTTGCTTCATTTTCACAAGTTCAATTGGATTGCATTTGCCGGTGAGTGTTTTTATTTATTTGCACAATTGAGGTTATGTCCAATGTGTGTATGAGAATTCATATTTCCACGCACACACAGTCATATGTATATATTTTTCTTGAAATAATTCAATAAGTAATACACTGTACTGAAAGAATGCCACGTTCAAGACGAGAAAACATTGGCAGACGTTCACGTCAATCAAATGCTCTAGCGTTAAATCGAAGATCACAAAGTGAAGAAGATCGTGTTCGACGAAATGAAATGGAAACACAGCGACACAGACAGAGAACTCACTTGGTTAATAGTGAAGTACCCAGAAACCGTCGTGGGCCTACGTCCGTTTATGATATACGTCAAATGGAACGCGCGGCTTTCAATTACGATGCCACCATTGATTACAGCACGCATGCGTACATTGGCCAGATGAATATAGAAAGTATACATAGCAAAGCATTTAAATTCAGAAACGAAACGCCTGGCATGTGCTGTGCTCGTGGGAAAGTCAAATTGCCCGTGCTAGAACTTCCGCCAGAACCTTTGCATTCATTCTTGGAAATTAACCAACGTCCAAGCATTTCCTCTTAAATATTCAAAACTACAATTCATGCTTTCAAATGAAATCTACAAATATTATAAGAAATGGATTTATGCCGACGTTTAAGGTAATTTCTTCGTATGGAATAAGCAATATCATACAGTTAGTCCAGCTAATGTTGAATGTTTTTACTTGCGACTTTTGTTGGTGAACGTACATGGACCTCAATCATTCCAACATTTACGAACTGTCAATGGTCAATTGTGCGCCACATACCGTGAAGCATGTCAACACTTGCATTTGCTGGAAGATGATAGTCATTGGGATGCTACGCTTCGTGATGCATCAATTGCATCCAAATTAAATTCGTATGTTATTTGCGATCATAATATCAATATGTTTTCCATCAAATCCACTGGAATTGTGGAATAAATACAAAGATTTCATGGCTGAAGACATTTTGATTCGACTTCGACATCGTTCCAATGATCCTGCATTGCTGCTGATATTGGAAATGTATAATGAAGCCTTAATAATGATCGAAGATCACTTCCTTACGATTGCAAATAAAGCATTGGTGCAATTAGGATTGACTCCACCAAATCGTCCAATGCATGATTCATTTGAACGAGAATTGCAATGCGAACAGCAATTCGATCGTGTTGAATTGCGTGCATTCGTACAAACGTATACTCCACAATTAAATGATCAACAAAAACATGCATATGACAAAGTTATGCAAGCTGTCAATGATAACACTGGTGGATTGTATTTTTTGGATGCACCTGGCGGCACTGGAAAAACATTTTTGATTTCATTGATACTGGCAACAATTCGGTCGGAACAAAAATCGCATTGGCACTTGCTTCTTCCGCTATTGCAGCTACATTAATTTATGGCGGCCGCACAGCACATTCCGCCTTCAAATTGCCAATGAACATGCAAGCAATTGAAACACCAACATGCAATATTTCAACTAGTTCTGGAATGGCTAAAGTCTTGCAACAAACATTCATTATTTTATGGGACGAGTGACCAATGGCCCATAAAAAATCTTTGGAAGCCTTAAATCGAACACTACAAGATTTAAGACGGAGTTCACAGCTGTTCTGGTGATTTCCGTCAAACGTTGCCTGTTGTTCCGAGATCAACAACTGCGGATGAAATTAATGCGTGTTTGAAAAGTTCATTTTTGTGGGCACACGTACAAAGGCTTTCGTTGACGACCAATATGCGTGTGCGTCTTCTAAATGATTCATCAGCACGTGAGTTTTCAAAACAATTGCTGAAGATTGGCGATGGAAAGATTGCAAGTGATCAAAATGGGTTTATCACGTTACCGAATAATTTTTGCATAATTGTATCATCAAAACAAGAAATCATTGATCGAGTTTGTCCAAATATTGTACAAAATTACAATAACCATGATTGGTTACGAGAACGTGCAATTTTAGCACCAAAAAATATCAATGTCAATGAAATCAATTTCCACATCCAGGAAAAATTGCCAGCTGATTCGGAAACGTATAAATCTATTGATACTGCTATGAATGATGAAGACGCAGTCAATTATCCCGTCGAATTTTTAAATTCTTTGGAACCACCAGGCATGCCACCGCATTATTTGAATTTGAAAGTTGGTTCATCGATTATACTTTTCCGAAATCTCAATGCACCAAAACTTTGTAATGGGACGAGACTTTCAGTGAAGAAATTGATGCCACATTTAATTCAAGCAACAATTCTCACTGGTAAAGCAAAAGGTGAAATTGTGCTAATACCGCGCATCCCATTAATACCAACGGACATGCCATTTGAATTCAAACGTCTTCAATTTCCCGTGCGTTTATCCTTTGATATGACCATTAATAAAGCTCAAGGACAAACTCTTCAAGTGTGTGGTGTGAATTTGGAAGAACCGTGCTTTTCACATGAACAATTATACGTAGCATGTTACAGAGTGGCAGCCCCAAAAAATTTATTTATGCATACACCACACAATCAAACAAAAAATGTTGTATACACTATTGTATTGAATTGATGTACAACTTTAGCATTAGAAATAAAATTCTTTTAAAGCATCGCCATTGAGTTAATTTATTACCAAATACATGTTTTTTCTTGGGCGTAGCAACGCGCGCCGGGTCCCGCTAGTAATCTATAAAATTGGCTGAAACATAACTCGGGCGCAACAGACGGAGACGGGGTCTAATTGTACCGATATCTCCCGATCGTCCGAAGAAATCCTTCACACCACTGCTAAACTTTAGAATTAGAACTCTATCATTCATTCAATGCTAAATGCTATCTGAAAAAAGTTGTAAGGGAAGTTCACCTATAAATTTCAGGTCACTCAAACATGAAAAAGGAACTTTTATTTTCTGAAGACCTATTGAGGATTATGCTACAAAAAGTTATGTTTGATAGAATTTCAAAAAAAAGGTTTTTAAGGTTTTGAAACCGACTAAAAAGCTACAAAATTCGGGCCGCATGTTGGGCGCCACCTGTGTAACGAAATAACTATTCCCTAATCCACTTAATGCGATGTTATGACTTTTCCAGGAGTTTCATTGATCCACATGATCTCAACGATGCACCAAGAAAGGTGGTTTACGATGTCCAGTCGACTGAATGCTAGTAGGCACGCAAGCAATGACCATTGGGCTTGCTAGTCGGCGGAGTGGGATCTTGCAACCACCACTGGACTGTCGTTAACCTTTAAACGTGCCTGAATAGCGAAAACAAATAAAAGAAAAACTAAACGCTGTAACAATTATCAATTTATCAACAAAACCTCTTTTAAGGAACTTAAGATGCCGCTAAGCTCCAGAGCGTACCCCGCTCTGTTTATTGCACTATGCAATAAACGCCTATTTTACCGCACCACTCTGCGTTTAAACGTAATAATCCCTTAAGTAAAGCCTAGGTAAATTTACACCTGACTAATGTTTTCACCGTCAAAACTACCCCTCACCATCCCACTTCTCTAGACACACTTGTAAACTCTTATTCACAGAACATTATGCCAATAACATATCAAACATTTCATTTATAAATATCATCCATAATATTTCTTCAAAAGTAAGGCAAATAGGTATTAATAGAAAACTATTTATTAATTGATCTTATATATTTAATTTAATATTTTGATTTTGACCAATTTTTATCTCTGATTTCATGCAGGTTTTTTTTTTTTTTTTTTTTTTTTTTTAGGTTTATAAGATTTTTATTCATTTTAAAGATTTTTCCAATAATTGTGCTACCCACGAAGCTTTATGCTTATCTGTGGGTGGTTGAACTTAAAAATATTACTTGAATTAATTTGAATCTTAAAAATTATTTACAGGTATAATTTCAATAATGTGCTAATTTTGCAAGTTTCAAAATTAAATATTAAATGCATTTTTTAAAATTTAAATAAGTAGGTTTAAAAAAAAAACTATTTTGATTAATTTTTGGAATTCAGTTCAAAAAGAAAAGCTTAATACATTTTTTACGTTTTTTGTAGTTTGGGATATTTTTCAAGTTTGCTGGAATCAGATTCATTATTGATGGTATAGTGTAGCTCAATTGTCTTCTGCCATATTTGTTGTACACAGCCGGAATTTCAAAGTGACCTTGCGCTCGTCTTCTGGTATTGATGTTGTGCGAAATATGTTGCTGGAATCTTTGATCATCATAGTATTCAAGAACTGCTGTCATCTTAAATATGTTGTCAATACTCAGACACTTGAAATGGTGATGGTTTTTATTAATTGTTTTTATTATTCTACGCTGTAGATTAACAAGGTTATTCGTATGTGTTTTTGAAGCGTTTCCCCATGCTAGTACGCCATATCTTAATCGGGATTCAACTAACGAAAAGTATACTTGTTTTTGGACATCTTTTGTTGAATATCTTTGCAGGTAAAAAAGAGCAAACATTGCACTTCTCATATTAAGTCTTAGGTTGTTAATATGTTCGCGCCATAGGAAGTGATCATCTATTGTGACTCCGAGATATTTGATTGATTTAACTACTTCAATTGCATTATTTTTTTGCGAAGTCGGACATTTTGGATTTTGATCGTAGATACTTATGCTCTCCTCCTTCTGACTTGGTGTACGAATATGCATCAACTTCGTTTTAGTAGCATTAACGACCAATCCAAAATCGTGACACCATCTGGAAACCTCATCAAACTCCTGTTGCATAATAGCTGTAGCTGTTTTCAGACACTTGTGCCTTACGACTATTACTATGTCATCTGCGTATGCAAACACTGTGCTGTTCTTAAAGACATGAAGCAGAGCATTCGTAAAAAGAATGAAGAGAACTGGGCCAAGTTTTGATCCTTGTGGTACACCATGAGTACATATTCTTTCTTGACTGCAAGAACCAGACACTTTAACTTTAAAAGTTCTGTCGATCAGGTAGCTCTCCATCCATTTCCACAGTGTTCCTCTTATGCCAATTTTGTAAAGGACATCAAGCAGTTTTTCGTGGCTCAATGTGTCAAAAGCCTTGCTGAAATCTATGAACATTACCAGCACGTGGTGATTTTTATCGAGACTCATGTTGACAGAGTTACAGAATTCTCCAAGAAGTTTTCCTGTATTTTTCCCTTTTTGAAAACCATACTGATTGCCTTGTATCAAGCGGTGTTTCGTTGTAAATTTATTTAAACGTCTCACGACAATTTCTTCTAGACATTTTTCAACTACTGGCAAGATTGAAATTGGCCTATAGTTATGAATTTCGTTCTTCTTTCCTCCTTTATGTATCGGTCGAATAACTGATGTTTTCAAAATTTTCGGAACACATCCTTGTGTCAGACTTCGGTTGATAATTGTTTGTATAATTGGTGTTAGAGTAATAGCATTCAATTTTATATCACACGCTCTTATACCGTCAGCTCCTGGACTTTTGCTCGTATTCAGATTACACAGTATATTTCGAATTTTGATTTCGTCGGCTTCTTCTACATATATTGTTTGAGCAAGATATTTGATCGGTTGGCTGGAAGTTTTTTCATGACATATGTGTGCAATCTTCGATGCTTGTGTATAAAATAATTCAGCAAACTTTTCAGTTATTTCGGTGACGTTCGACTTAGAACAAAGATTTTTTTCTACTATTTCATCAATTGATGGTTTATTTCTACCCAACAATTCGTTTATAATACTCCAAGTTTTTTTTGGATCACGTTTTGCGTTTGTAAATTTTACTTTGTAAAAGTTTGACTTTTGTAATTTTATGTTTTTTATGTTTTTTTTAGTTTCTATATTTTTTGTATTCGGATTTGTAAATTTCATTTCTTATATTATTCCGCCATTTTCTATACAATTCATCTCTTTTCTTGCATAGCTCTAATATATCAGGCGTTATCCAGTTTTTGTTTTTGGCGTTTTTTTCTTTTTTGAATTTCAACTGAATGATCGTATATTTTCATCATTTCCTCAACGAATTTATCATATATTCGATTTACATCATATTCATTTTCATACATTTCTTGCCAGTTTGTTTGTTGTATAAGTTGGTTTACTTTTACTTGGTTTATTTTTGTTACTGTTTTGCAAGATGTGTTTTCATGTTCCATATGTTGTTTAGTACCGTAAAAAGGTGTAAAATGATCAGATAGATTAGTTTCGATTACTGCTGAAATTATTTCGACCTTCGGCATTGAAACAAACAAGGGGTCGATTAATGATCCGGTGCCTGTTCACATGTTAATACGAGTACTCTTTTTTATCACATTCATTAAGCCTTTCGACGACATCATTTCAAGATAATTTTTCGTGATAGAGTTTTCAAAATCTTGAGTGTCAATATTCATGTCTCCAAGAACGATAACGTCTTTTTCATTTTTGGTGTTTTGGTCAAACTCATCGATAAATTGCCTTTTATTTAAAGAGGGCGATCTATAAACAGCATGTATGTATTTACTTTCGCCACTATCTTCCATTCTTATACTTAGACTATCGTAGCTAATTGTGCGTGTATTAAGTCTTTCATAACATATGTCTTTCTTAATATACATAGCAATTCCTCCTAACCCAGAATCTTTTCTATGCATAAACTCCATATTAAAACCTTCAATATGATATGTGCAATTTTCCTCTTCATTGATGTTTATTTCAGTTAAGACGATTACATTTAAATAACGTTGAAAGCTTTGAATTTCAGCAATAAAACAATTCCAATTTTTTCGAAGGGAGCAAATATTCATACATCGACAACAAAAATTTATTTTTTTAAAATTAATAGCATTCATACCAAACAAACCAGGCAACACCCTAAAATCAATTTCGATTTCGATTTCATTATCATCTTCCTCCTCCATCATATCAGCTGTTATCATTCGATCTTCAAGTTCTCTCATAAAATTGTTGGTTAGTTATGTATTTTGTCAATATCACTCACAGTGCATATAAGTGTTACTTGTTCATTTTCAATTTTGCGAGCTAATATCTTACCAGATGATTCCCACACAAACTTCGAATTGCACTCTCTAGCTTTGTTTTTGGCAAGCCAAAGCAAGTGTTTGTTAGTGGGTGTAAGATGGTTATTTACAATAACATCTGCGTCGCTTCCACTTCTCTGTTTCTCTCGCTGAGTCGTTTTTGCATGTCTAATAAAATTTTGCTTACATGCGTAGCTTGTAAACGAAACAATGATAGCTGATCTCTGTGGATTTTTTGTTTTTGTTCTGTAAACATCTGTAACTTCGTGGGGTTGGATAGGACAGTTAATGGTCTCTCCCAATTGTTGAACTATATTAATTAGGTTTTCATTTGTTTTGTGTGTGTTTATTTTTGTTTCCCTTGTGTATATTACTGCATCTTTTTTTAAATTGTTTTCTTTTAATTCTTTTATTTCATTTGATAATTTCTTTATCAAATCACTGTTTTCGGTTATGTTTTTATTTATTTCATCGTATTTGCTGGCTACAAAATCACAGCTTGATTTTATTTCTGCCATTTGTTTTTTCATTTCTTTTAGTTCTTGTAGTATTGTTATATTGAAGCTCCCTCCTTCGTCTTGTTTAGTGCTCGCTTCAGGAGAAGATATACTTCGTGTTCGCTTCGTTGGTGGTTGATTGGGGGTTTTCGCTGCTGATCCCATCACGTTGGCTACTTCCTTCCTGCATGCTGAGCACCTCCACTCCTTTTTTTCGTTGCAGACATTGTTCTATATGATCTTTCAGTGATAGTTGTGCATTGAAAGTGCATTTTCCATCACATTTAAAACAGGTAACAAAATCACCATGAGAGGGGAGATCAGAAGAACACTCACTGCATAAACTCATGTTTACAATGATAAAAAGGTTTAAATGTATGAGAGTATTGACAAAGGATTTATGTATGTAAAAAAAAAAAAAAAAACAACGGGAAAAAAACCAAAATTGAATTAATTTTGTAGGGCCAATTTAATAATTTTAGGGATTTAATTTAATAAATAATCACTGGAGATTTGATTTAAATTAAGTCACTGAATGTTTTAAAATTGTTTTGTAATCACTAAAGGCAATTTGAGGACTTAAAAGGCACTTTTTTTTTTAGATTTAACTGGGAGCTTACTAAGAAACACAACTAATCAATTCAAGAAAACGAATAGAACTGATTTTGCATTCTGTAGAATTCAAGTTTATAAATATTTAAATTACTCTCAAATCAAATTAGACTTCGTTGAATAATCAAATTTAAATTGTAATCAATATTTACGTCAAAAAAGGTCATTGCCCTCACGTATATCTCTATTAATTGTTCTGGTAGATAATCGATTCAAAATAAAGAGAATATATATACCTATGCCAATAAATAATTATCGAAATCACTCATCTGTTTTGCTTATCTTTTGACTCTGTTATCACCTTATTCTGTTTCAGGTATGTTATATTTCTTTTGTTTTTATGTTACTCATTTAATTCTTTTCTTCGGTTGATCAAGTCATTCATATGATAAATAATAAAAATGCTCCTAAAACTTACAACATAGGACTCAAAACTTGTTGGCGGGTAAGATGTGAAGCATTGAGTTCCTTTCTAAACTCTTATATCCTTAAATTCGCTATATTATAAGAAGAAAGTAAGTTTATCATATGTATGCATATGTAATCAGGAATGAGTTGTAATACTTAGCTTTTTAATCTTGAGTGATTTCGATTTGAGAGTACAATACACGTCCACTTAAGTTCATAGAAAAAAAAAAGATAATAGAGCAGATGATCTCTGGACTTCGTCGGCGATGGGTGTTTATGTGGATGATGATGATGGTTTTAGTTGGATGCTGTTTTTTGTTGAGGTTAGTAATCGCAGCTAAGTATATGCAAATTATAACGGGTAGGTATATATATATATATTCGCATCTGGATTACGTAAAATTATATTCGTATTGGCTATATACGTTGATGCAAAATACGAATCAACTGGACGATGTCGTGATTTTTTTCACACACATATATATATACATATGTATTCGCAAAGAAAAGAATGTGGTCGAGTTGAAACTCTGACGATTCCCTTCTTGGTTCCTAAATCGGTGATACCTCAACAAAACCTCTCGGGTTCTGAAGCTGTCTTTTAAAGATGACTTAAATTGGTGTGCCTTATGGGTCCTAAAAGCTTGGGGTTTACATTGGCGTGAACCAGGCAGCCTTCGGACCTTATAAAGGCGTCGGCGTCGTAAACACTCGCGATCTCGGGATGCTTTTTTCGCTGGCTGGCCGTGCACTGATGACGACATACGTGGCCTTAACGACACTCACCAAATACCAGCCAGCAGGTGGATTATGATTTGCGTAGGTAAATGTCAATATCAAAATTTAGATTTCACTAAGTAAAAAAAACGCTGTTTCTATTAAAATTACCTTTCCAAATTCGAATTGTCGTACGTATTTCACTGACACGAAATTTTAATCACGTTATGCGTGCAATTCCCTTAATAACCCTTGTTATTGAGGTTTGGATTGCGCAAGATTGGAGAGAAAAGTTCTTCACACGGTGATGGCTAAGGTGGAAAAGGAAATTATTTTTTCGCCACGTTCAATCAGGCATGTCTACCTGGTACAAAATGAGATAGAATCACTATTTCGATAACTCAAAATGAAACAAATATGAAAAGAAATAAATTCGTGGGTGTGTTCGGGTATGTATAATAGATACAAAGAAAGGTTAGTGTCACCCCAAAAAAACTAAAAAGAAAATCTGGTTAGGTAGTGGCCCATACACAACTTTCACATTTGTGGTATTCTTATGCACGAATTGGGAAAGAAATGCCACTTATGTATTTTCAAATTCGAATACAATTGTTTTGGGGTGGCGGTCTATAATAATATTACTCACGAATGTCCTTAACATTAACAATTCCTGAGTTATTCCCGCTTAAGTCGGTTAGCTCATACAAGCTATTACCTTCTATGCTTTTAACTACGGCTTGGACAAATTTCGGGCAAAGTTTCGCGTTCCTATTCTTGGTGGCATCGCTTAGGATAAAGTTTCGTTTGAAAACTTTCTTCCCCATCTTGTATAAATGACCTTTACTCCTTAGGTTGTAACTTCTCTCATAGATTTTGTGTGATGGCGCTAAAGAGTCTTTAATTCTCTTATGAATTATATTCATTTTTGCCGATTTCGGTATAATGGTAAATTATATGTTGCTTAGGTTTTTAAGTTTTTTAGGCAATTCATAATCTGACCCATGTTCGATTTTGCTCTGGTCGAGGAGCGCTTCATGAGGCGACGTACCAATCGTGGAATGAATTGTTGACCGTCGCGAACTAACGATGGACAGTAAATGTTGATCCCAGTGACATTGTTCTATAGTCAAAGACGATCGTATTGCAGCGAGGATGGAGCGGTTGACTCATTCGCTCGCATTCGAATGAGGGGCATATGCTGCTGTTTTTATGTGTCTAATTCCATACTTTGTTAGAAATCTTGAAAACTCATTTCCAATAAACTGTGTCCCGTTGTCCGAGAGTAAGGACTCGGGTACTCCGAAGATTGAAAAGACTACATCTCTAAAAATCTTATTGCATTTTCCCCAGTGGTTCTTCTTAATGCTTTTAGCAGCACAAATTTAGTCAATTTGTAAAGACAAACTATAAAGTGTGTATTGCCATTTTTTGACCCTGAGTATGGTCCCAAAAAATCAACATAAATATGTTGGAACTGCCGGTCGACTATAAATTCTTGTCCCATTGGCGGTCTGAGAATCGAACTCGGTACGTTTTGCATACCTCGCATTATCCTACAAACGATTTAATTTGGGCCGTCATATTAGACCAGTAAAATCGGTTGCGTAAACGATACAGTGTTTTGGCTATTCCACCGTGAGATGCTTTTGGAGGCTCATGCGCTAATTGAATTAAATTTTTTGTTAGCAAGGATGGAATCCAAAGTTTCCAAATGCAATCGTCCTCGATAGGATCGCCAGTACAATGTTTCACCTTTTTGTATACGTAGCCATGTTATATCCGAAGATCGGGCCATTGGTTCTGCTTAGTTTCGATGGTATTAATTAACTCTTTATATTCATCAGACTCAAATGCTGAATCCTTAAATCCAACGTGCAGGACATCGCAAGTTTTTGGTCTGTTTCTCAAAGATGTTATCTCATCTACGCTACAGATCCGTGAAAGCGCATCTGGAACTACGTTTTGTGTTCCTTTCCAATGACCTATGTGGAAGCTGAAGCGTTGAAGATTAAGGCTCCACCGTGCAAATCGTCCGTTTAAGTCTTTTTCACTCATCAGCCAACGCAGACTGGCATGTTCGGTCACGATGGTAAAATACTGTCTTTCTACATGGGATCTAAACTTTTGTACTCCAAGTACTACGGCTAAGCTATATAGCTGCGGATGGAATAACGTTTCGAAATTTATTCGACTGATCTAGAGATAGCTCGTGAGCATTTGAATCGCGGCAACTATCTAAATCTATGGAAGATATTTCTGAGATAATCTGAGGCGCAATTTCAAACGATCTCCATAAATTGACACCTATTGATTGATACAGAGATTGTTCCGACGATGGAACTAAATAAAACGTTATTCGTTTTGAAATTCCTTTATAGGTTACAAGAGTTTTAAGTTCACCAATAATAGGTTGCTTTTGACCACTAGCTGTTCTAACTTTTGAATGGAAGGATTTAAATGAAAAACCCTCTGCTTTAATAAAGTCAAGACATCCGGTTTCCAAGCAGCTAATGCTTTCCCCGCTATCTACGAGCCCTTACGTTTTTTTTTTCCGAAAATCGTAATGGTTGCATTGGGTCTGTAATCATCTGAATCATGAAGTTTTGTTGAGCATATAGCTTGATGTAGGGTGTTTATATATATGCATGGTTGCTTTGTTTACATGCGATCAGTTGCGATCATATTAACGTCTGAAAAACTATTTGCGCATGCATTTTAATATGCGTTTATGAATACTTTCTCTGACTTGATTCATTTTTCTGTAGACCAGAAACAATTCAAATGTGTATTTTTAATTTTGAGTTCATTTTTGAAGTTTCTCGTGGAAATTTTGAAAGATGTGAACAGTAAGGGAAGGTGTACCACTGCTTACTTCATACTGTCTGTTTCTTTAAGAAAAAAAGGAATGCATGTGAAATTTTATATTTGCGCATTTGCGCTGCAAATATTTGCGTTTTACATTTAAGAAAATATGACATTCATCATTTGAATTTATGAATGCTATGCATTCGTCGTACTTTCGCAACCATTCATTTATGAAAGCACCCGTACTTTTCGTTTATTTTTAAATATTTCCCTAAGTTTAATTATGCGTTTTGAAAGCTTTTTAAAGATACGATCTCGCATATCAAAATATTTTGTTAAGCGCTTATGTAACGATGGAAATTTCTGTTCAACTTTCGGAAGTGAATCATCTTTCTTATTACTGAATCCGGCAGATGGTCTTTTAAGGATTTCGATTTTTGAACTTGGATTCGATTCATAGATCGATCTTTGGACAAATCTAGTGAATTTGGAATGTCAGGTGGATTTGAAACGGCGGGTGAATTTGATATATCTGAGGGTTTTAAATTATCTATAAAACTTTCTATTCCGGATTCGTTTATCGGCCTAACATAACAGATGTAGGGTTTTCCAACCCACAATCGTAACAAAACAAATGTCTTTGTTCAACAGGACACCGGTGATATTTGTGCCCTTTTGTTTTGAAATTCCAGCAAAAGAGCAACAGTGGTTTTCTGGGCTGTAAAAAGTCCACTACAGCTTCATCAGCTTGAAAATCTCTGTTCTCTAACTCTATTTCATTCAGTTTCGGTTTTGAGTGAGTGTTCGTGCCCGGAAACGTTTTAGGTCGCAAGCTTTCATATTGATTAATGCGTTTCTCTAATGTACGGCACACGTACACCATCCCCGGTAACCTCTTCGTATAGAATCTAATTAAAAGTTCGCTTATCTTTCTCTTAACGTTTTGCTAAATGATATCTATTACCTCTTGGGATGATTTTGGCTTTTACATACTCGAATTCAGTTTCATAATATCAAGATAAAAGTTTCTGTGTGGCTGTGACGGCTATCAAACATCTTTCTTGAAATTTCTGCATCTGTTTCTAATCTCCTATACTGCTCTAAGGGCGCTAATTCTAAATGTCGCCAGGCTGCACCTGGATTGGAATTAAGATAAATCCAAAACTACGTGTCTACTTCACCTGCGACAAAGATTTGAAAGTGCAGAAAATTTCTTCCCATGAAACATTATAACTCATCTTTGATCTGACCAGACGGAAGAGAAAATCTTCAATTGACATTTTTTTGTCGTCAAATTTGATACCCCATTTCTCTAAATCGAGGTTTCGATTGAGAGCCTGTTTTCGAATTTGGTTTTGATTTATAATATTAGGGTTTTGATTTTCAATCTGGTTTACGTTTGGGTTCTGGTTAAGGTTTACAGATCGTTTATTTCTTCCTCATTTCGTAATCTGTTTTGATTTCGCCGAGGGCTATCATTTATGGTACTATGGTCTAAAGACAATTGGGGATCACCGACAACGATTCGTCGAGTTATACCCATAGTTCTTAGTTCTTCTCTTATAATAATACGCATCCGCTGCTCCATTTTAAGTCTTTCGGCCTCATTTTCTTCCTGACGAGTCTGCAGATCTTCAGCCCTAGTTAAATCTACTGCAGCTGTTACAGTATTTTGAATGTGTCTTTTTCATCTTGAGAAAGGTTTACTTGTCGCGTTCCGGAAGGAGGTGCATCGACAATATCCTGCTCACTATTAGATAGATAGATAGATAGATACAAATTTTTATTGCAATACATTTTAATTTACATTTACATAATTATATAAACAAAAAATTATTTTAGCATGGCATTCGGCGTCTGCCAGATTGACAATTCAGAACAATTTATGTATTAAGCCATTTAAAAATATTGTGAAATTAAACAATTTAATTTAAAAAAATTAACAAAAGGGAAATCAAAAGTTTTAATTCTTTATTGCTGTTTTATACCTTTGTGCTATTTTGCAGTAATCGTAGAGTTTGACTACATCCATTTCGTTCAACATACGAACAACTTGTTCCTCCGTTGTCCTGAATATGGAGTCAGAAGCTTCAGCTATATATTCAGCTCTACATCTTTCATCAACCCTTGATATGACGTCATAAAATATGGCCTTACTCTTTGATAAACCTTATATATTAAAATTAAAATGTGTATGACATCCTTCTGCAAGACATAACCACTCTCTGTACCAGCTATTACGATCTTGTATAGCTTTAATAGCTACTTTTCTAACGAGCCGCGATTCATCCATTTTGAAGACGTTTAGTAAATAATCCGCTTGGAGCTTTAATGTTTTTATAAATAGAGGCGAGATTCCAGTTTCAAGCATAAAAAGTAGTTTGGCGTGTTCTGAGGTAAGTGAAAAATTCTCTTTACATAAAATGTTATCAGTTTTTTAACCGTGTTGAACTTTCTACATCCCCATACTTGCACACCATACAAAAGTATACTCCCAGCTACTGCCTCAAACACCTTGAATTTACTACTGTGCGATATATTTTTATTATTAAATATTCTTTTCAAAGATATATTTAGCATTTTTCGCCTTTTGCAGTTTCTCCTTAAATGTTTCTGCATATTTAAGTTTTTTATTATATTAATGCCAAGATACTTGTATTTGTTTACGCATTCTATGTTTTCTCCATTGTAATTCCATTTTTCGTTTACCGCATTACGCCCACCACCCTTTTTATATCATCACCTTTGATTTTTCGATGTTAACTATGAGGTTCCATAGCTTACAGTAATGATATGCTTTGTTTATCATGAGCTGTAGTGTTTCTGGGGAATACGCAAACATGACTACATCATCAGCAAACAACAGTGCTTTTATATGCACTTCAGCGAACTCAACTCCACCAGGAAGATAGTCTACAAGGTCATCTATGAAGAGCGCAAACAAGGTGGGGCTTAGTGTACAACCTTGCCTCATCATCATCGTCATCATCATCATTATCATCATTATCATCATTATCATCATTATCATCATTATCATCATTATCATCATCATCATCATCATCATCATCATCATCATCATCATCATCATCATCATCATCATCATCATCATCATCATCATCATCATCATCATCATCATCATCATCATCATCATCATCATCATCATCATCATCACATCATCATCATCATCATCATCATCATCATCATCATCATCATCATCAGCATCATCATCATCATCATCATCATCATCATCATCATCATCATCATCATCATCATCATCATCATCATCATCATCATCATCATCATCATCATCATCATCATCATCATCATCATCATCATCATCATCATCATCATCATCATCATCATCATCATCATCATCATCATCATCATCATCATCATCATCATCATCATCATCATCATCATCATCATCATCATCATCATCATCATCATCATCATCATCATCATCATCATCATCATCATCATCATCATCATCATCATCATCATCATCATCATCATCATCATCATCATCATCATCATCATATCATCATCATCATCATCATCATCATCATCATCATCATCATCATCATCATCATCATCATCATCATCATCATCATCATCATCATCATCATCATCATCATCATCATCATCATCATCATCATCATCATCATCATCATCATCATCATCATCATCATCATCATCATCATCATCATCATCTCATCATCATCATCATCATCATCATCATCATCATCATCATCATCATCATCATCATCATCATCATCATCATCATCATCATCATCATCATCATCATCATCATCATCATCATCATCATCATCATCATCATCATCATCATCATCATCATCATCATCATCATCATCATCATCATCATCATCATCATCATCATCATCATCATCATCATCATCATCATCATCATCATCATCATCATCATCATCATCATCATCATCATCATCATCATCATCATCATCATCATCATCATCATCATCATCATCATCATCATCATCACATCATCATCATCATCATCATCATCATCATCATCATCATCATCATCATCATCATCATCATCATCATCATCATCATCATCATCATCATCATCATCATCATCATCATCATCATCATCATCATCATCATCATCATCATCATCATCATCATCATCATCATCATCATCATCATCATCATCATCATCATCATCATCATCATCATCATCATCATCATCATCATCATCATCATCATCATCATCACATCATCATCATCATCATCATCATCATCATCATCATCATCATCATCATCATCATCATCACATCATCATCATCATCATCATCATCATCATCATCATCATCATCATCATCATCATCATCATCATCATCATCATCATCATCATCATCATCATCATCATCATCATCATCATCATCATCATCATCATCATCATCATCATCATCATCATCATCATCATCATCATCATCATCATCATCATCATCATCATCATCATCATCATCATCATCATCATCATCATCATCATCATCATCATCATCATCATCATCATCATCATCATCATCATCATCATCATCATCATCATCATCATCATCATCTCATCATCATCATCATCATCATCATCATCATCATCATCATCATCATCATCATCATCATCATCATCATCATCATCATCATCATCATCATCATCATCATCATCATCATCATCATCATCATCATCATCATCATCATCATCATCATCATCATCATCATCATCATCATCATCATCATCATCATCATCATCATCATCATCATCATCATCATCATCATCATCATCATCATCATCATCATCATCATCATCATCATCATCATCATCATCATCATCATCATCATCATCATCATCATCATCATCATCATCATCATCATCATCATCATCATCATCATCATCATCATCATCATCATCATCATCATCATCATCATCATCATCATCATCATCATCATCATCATCATCATCATCATCATCATCATCATCATCATCATCATCATCATCATCATCATCATCATCATCATCATCATCATCATCATCATCATCATCATCATCATCATCATCATCATCATCATCATCATCATCATCATCATCATCATCATTCATCATCATCATCATCATCATCATCATCATCATCATCATCATCATCATCATCATCATCATCATCATCATCATCATCATCATCATCATCATCATCATCATCATCATCATCATCATCATCATCATCATCATCATCATCATCATCATCATCATCATCATCATCATCATCATCATCATCATCATCATCATCATCATCATCATCATCATCATCATCATCATCATCATCATCATCATCATCATCATCATCATCATCATCATCATCATCATCATCATCATCATCATCATCATCATCATCATCATCATCATCATCATCATCATCATCATCTCATCATCATCATCATCATCATCATCATCATCATCATCATCATCATCACATCATCATCATCATCATCATCATCATCATCATCATCATCATCATCATCATCATCATCATCATCATCATCATCATCATCATCATCATCATCATCATCATCATCATCATCATCATCATCATCATCATCATCATCATCATCATCATCATCATCATCATCATCATCATCATCATCATCATCATCATCATCATCATCATCATCATCATCATCATCATCATCATCATCATCATCACATCATCATCATCATCATCATCATCATCATCATCATCATCATCATCATCATCATCATCATCATCATCATCATCATCATCATCATCATCATCATCATCATCATCATCATCATCATCATCATCATCATCATCATCATCATCATCATCATCATCATCATCATCATCATCATCATCATCATCATCATCATCATCATCATCATCATCATCATCATCAGCATCATCATCATCATCATCATCATCATCATCATCATCATCATCATCATCATCATCATCATCATCATCATCATCATCATCATCATCATCATCATCATCATCATCATCATCATCATCATCATCATCATCATCATCATCATCATCATCAGCATCATCATCATCATCATCATCATCATCATCATCATCATCATCATCATCATCATCATCATCATCATCATCATCATCATCATCATCATCATCATCATCATCATCATCATCATCATCATCATCATCATCATCATCATCATCATCATCATCATCATCATCATCATCATCATCATCATCATCATCATCATCATCATCATCATCATCATCATCATCATCATCATCATCATCATCATCATCATCATCATCATCATCATCATCATCATCATCATCATCATCATCATCATCATCATCATCATCATCATCATCATCATCATCATCATCATCATCATCATCTTCATCATCATCATCATCATCATCATCATCATCATCATCATCATCATCATCATCATCATCATCATCATCATCATCATCATCATCATCATCATCATCATCATCATCATCATCATCATCATCATCATCATCATCATCATCATCATCATCATCATCATCATCATCATCATCATCATCATCATCATCATCATCATCATCATCATCATCATCATCATCATCATCATCATCATCATCATCATCATCATCATCATCATCATCATCATCATCATCATCATCATCATCATCATCATCATCATCATCATCATCATCATCATCATCATCATCATCATCATCATCATCATCATCATCATCATCATCATCATCATCATCATCATCATCATCATCATCATCATCATCATCATCATCATCATCATCATCATCATCATCATCATCATCATCATCATCATCATCATCATCATCATCATCATCATCATCATCATCATCATCATCATCATCATCATCATCATCATCATCATCATCATCATCATCATCATCATCATCATCATCATCATCATCATCATCATCATCATCATCATCATCATCATCATCATCATCATCATCATCATCATCATCATCATCATCATCATCATCATCATCATCATCATCATCATCATCATCATCATCATCATCATCATCATCATCATCATCATCATCATCATCATCATCATCATCATCATCATCATCATCATCATCATCATCATCATCATCATCATCATCATCATCATCATCATCATCATCATCATCATCATCATCATCATCATCATCATCATCATCATCATCATCATCATCATCATCATCATCATCATCATCATCATCATCATCATCATCATCATCATCATCATCATCATCATCATCATCATCATCATCATCATCATCATCATCATCATCATCATCATCATCATCATCATCATCATCATCATCATCATCATCATCATCATCATCATCATCATCATCATCATCATCATCATCATCATCATCATCATCATCATCATCATCATCATCATCATCATCATCATCATCATCATCATCATCATCATCATCATCATCATCATCATCATCATCATCATCATCATCATCATCATCATCATCATCATCATCATCATCATCATCATCATCATCATCATCATCATCATCATCATCATCATCATCATCATCATCATCATCATCATCATCATCATCATCATCATCATCATCATCATCATCATCATCATCATCATCATCATCATCATCATCATCATCATCATCATCATCATCATCATCATCATCATCATCATCATCATCATCATCATCATCATCATCATCATCATCATCATCATCATCATCATCATCATCATCATCATCATCATCATCATCATCATCATCATCATCATCATCATCATCATCATCATCATCATCATCATCATCATCATCATCATCATCATCATCATCATCATCATCATCATCATCATCATCATCATCATCATCATCATCATCATCATCATCATCATCATCATCATCATCATCATCATCATCATCATCATCATCATCATCATCATCATCATCATCATCATCATCATCATCATCATCATCATCATCATCATCATCATCATCATCATCATCATCATCATCATCATCATCATCATCATCATCATCATCATCATCATCATCATCATCATCATCATCATCATCATCATCATCATCATCATCATCATCATCATCATCATCATCATCATCATCATCATCATCATCATCATCATCATCATCATCATCATCATCATCATCATCATCATCATCATCATCATCATCATCATCATCATCATCATCATCATCATCATCATCATCATCATCATCATCATCATCATCATCATCATCATCATCATCATCATCATCATCATCATCATCATCATCATCATCACATCATCATCATCATCATCATCATCATCATCATCATCATCATCATCATCATCATCATCATCATCATCATCATCATCATCATCATCATCATCATCATCATCATCATCATCATCATCATCATCATCATCATCATCATCATCATCATCATCATCATCATCATCATCATCATCATCATCATCATCATCATCATCATCATCATCATCATCATCATCATCATCATCATCATCATCATCATCATCATCATCATCATCATCATCATCATCATCATCATCATCATCATCATCATCATCATCATCATCATCATCATCATCATCATCATCATCATCATCATCATCATCATCATCATCATCATCATCATCATCATCATCATCATCATCATCATCATCATCATCATCATCATCATCATCATCATCATCATCATCATCATCATCATCATCATCATCATCATCATCATCATCATCATCATCATCATCATCATCATCATCATCATCATCATCATCATCATCATCATCATCATCATCATCATCATCATCATCATCATCATCATCATCATCATCATCATCATCATCATCATCATCATCATCATCATCATCATCATCATCATCATCATCATCATCATCATCATCATCATCATCATCATCATCATCATCATCATCATCATCATCATCATCATCATCATCATCATCATCATCATCATCATCATCATCATCATCATCATCATCATCATCATCATCATCATCATCATCATCATCATCATCATCATCATCATCATCATCATCATCATCATCATCATCATCATCATCATCATCATCATCATCATCATCATCATCATCATCATCATCATCATCATCATCATCATCATCATCATCATCATCATCATCATCATCATCATCATCATCATCATCATCATCATCATCATCATCATCATCATCATCATCATCATCATCATCATCATCATCATCATCATCATCATCATCATCATCATCATCATCATCATCATCATCATCATCATCATCATCATCATCATCATCATCATCATCATCATCATCATCATCATCATCATCATCATCATCATCATCATCATCATCATCATCATCATCATCATCATCATCATCATCATCATCATCATCATCATCATCATCATCATCATCATCATCATCATCATCATCATCATCATCATCATCATCATCATCATCATCATCATCATCATCATCATCATCATCATCATCATCATCATCATCATCATCATCATCATCATCATCATCATCATCATCATCATCATCATCATCATCATCATCATCATCATCATCATCATCATCATCATCATCATCATCATCATCATCATCATCATCATCATCATCATCATCATCATCATCATCATCATCATCATCATCATCATCATCATCATCATCATCATCATCATCATCATCATCATCATCATCATCATCATCATCATCATCATCATCATCATCATCATCATCATCATCATCATCATCATCATCATCATCATCATCATCATCATCATCATCATCATCATCATCATCATCATCAGCATCACATCATCATCATCATCATCATCATCATCATCATCATCATCATCATCATCATCATCATCATCATCATCATCATCATCATCATCATCATCATCATCATCATCATCATCATCATCATCATCATCATCATCATCATCATCATCATCATCATCATCATCATCATCATCATCATCATCATCATCATCATCATCATCATCATCATCATCATCATCATCATCATCATCATCATCATCATCATCATCATCATCATCATCATCATCATCATCATCATCATCATCATCATCATCATCATCATCATCATCATCATCATCATCATCATCATCATCATCATCATCATCATCATCATCATCATCATCATCATCATCATCATCATCATCATCATCATCATCATCATCATCATCATCATCATCATCATCATCATCATCATCATCATCATCATCATCATCATCATCATCATCATCATCATCATCATCATCATCATCATCATCATCATCATCATCATCATCATCATCATCATCATCATCATCATCATCATCATCATCATCATCATCATCATCATCATCATCATCATCATCATCATCATCATCATCATCATCATCATCATCATCATCATCATCATCATCATCATCATCATCATCATCATCATCATCATCATCATCATCATCATCATCATCATCATCATCATCATCATCATCATCATCATCATCATCATCATCATCATCATCATCATCATCATCATCATCATCATCATCATCATCATCATCATCATCATCATCATCATCATCATCATCATCATCATCATCATCATCATCATCATCATCATCATCATCATCATCATCATCATCATCATCATCATCATCATCATCATCATCATCATCATCATCATCATCATCATCATCATCATCATCATCATCATCATCATCATCATCATCATCATCATCATCATCATCATCATCATCATCATCATCATCATCATCATCATCATCATCATCATCATCATCATCATCATCATCATCATCATCATCATCATCATCATCATCATCATCATCATCATCATCATCATCATCATCATCATCATCATCATCATCATCATCATCATCATCATCATCATCATCATCATCATCATCATCATCATCATCATCATCATCATCATCATCATCATCATCATCATCATCATCATCATCATCATCATCATCATCATCATCATCATCATCATCATCATCATCATCATCATCATCATCATCATCATCATCATCATCATCATCATCATCATCATCATCATCATCATCATCATCATCATCATCATCATCATCATCATCATCATCATCATCATCATCATCATCATCATCATCATCATCATCATCATCATCATCATCATCATCATCATCATCATCATCATCATCATCATCATCATCATCATCATCATCATCATCATCATCATCATCATCATCATCATCATCATCATCATCATCATCATCATCATCATCATCATCATCATCATCATCATCATCATCATCATCATCATCATCATCATCATCATCATCATCATCATCATCATCATCATCATCATCATCATCATCATCATCATCATCATCATCATCATCATCATCATCATCATCATCATCATCATCATCATCATCATCATCATCATCATCATCATCATCATCATCATCATCATCATCATCATCATCATCATCATCATCATCATCATCATCATCATCATCATCATCATCATCATCATCATCATCATCATCATCATCATCATCATCATCATCATCATCATCATCATCATCATCATCATCATCATCATCATCATCATCATCATCATCATCATCATCATCATCATCATCATCATCATCATCATCATCATCATCATCATCATCATCATCATCATCATCATCATCATCATCATCATCATCATCATCATCATCATCATCATCATCATCATCATCATCAT